>OX940976.1:29672848-29849946 GCA_954871275.1 Leptopterna dolabrata
CTATACACGCAGAAGGGGCATCTATACAGGTAAATTATTACACAGCGGTTGACATTTAGCTTATGCTTCATGAATAACTACAAATAATTATTTCTAGTTTACAGCGTTTTTTATTGCATTTTTGAATTCTAAATACCTTGAAACGTAACCCATCAAATTTTGACGAGGGGGGGTTAAAAAAATTGTCTCATGCTCGAGGAGCAAGTGTTTCCTAATCTTACTAGCACCTGGAATTTTGACTGTGCAGCGGACGGACAGAAAGTTTTTGCATTCTATTTTTGGATTCCATGTACCTACCTTAAAACGCAAACTTTTTTTTTCTCGCGATCGATTTTGAAGGTTCATTATTCAAAATTACATACCAAAAATGAAGGAGGTAGGTAATAATCCATTTAAAAAGTTGAGCGTAAAGCTTATCAAAATATTTTACTAGTAACATGAATGTATTAGCTACCTATATAATAACGGTAAATATGTAGAACGGTTCTTCAACATTTCGTACCTACTCAATCGCAGGAGGTAAGTAGGTAGTTCAGTGGAGTGCTTTCAGCCTTTTTCCATTCTTCAGGTATTTCATTTCAGGTAATTCTTGCTGCTCAAACTGTGTGGAATACATTGAAGGAGCTGTAACATTCGTCTTACCACTATCGTCTAAAAGTTCATCATGTTGTAACCACATCCATGTGGTGTGAGGAGGAGGACATTAAAATGTGGAACTATTTGGGCTTATGTAGGGCCTACCGAGAAATCTAGAGTGACTATAACATCTTCCAATTCCAACGGAATCGGCTGCAATCAGATACAGTAATAAGGTGACTCAACGTTAAATATCTCCTCCAATTTCCCTCGAGGTTCCCACCGTGGCCTGAACTATGATACCGCCCAGACTTGCTATTCTGCCCGAGTAACAGTTTAGATTCTGCATTACACACCAACTCGGGCCGTAAATCGCGTTTACTGCTCCGTGACCAGCCGTCTAACCGCTTTACTCCTACATTCGCTATTTAACGACAATTGTACCTTCCCTGAGCGGTTTTCATTAGTTTGTATCGAACCGACTAACAAGAAACGTTACATTTACCGTTTCTGGACTCTATGAAAAGGTGTGCAAAGGCGGGGGTAAGAATTAAGTAAATTCGTTTACAAAAAGTTTTATCTATGGTTATTTTTCACTTAGAAAAATCCGCGACTACAAAAACGCTGCAGATTATTACACAACGGTTTATTATTTACCTGTATAGATGCCTCTTCTGCGTAGACCACTTTTTCTGTGGTCAAGACGTCTACCCTCGTACTCCCCTCCCTCCAGGAAAGCCCTAAATCGAGTGCTGGAGCCGGTCGGGCAATTACAGTTTCATACGCCGCACATACTTCGCACTTTTCTTAGTTAACATGAATCGAAATCAGTGAAATTTGGTTTGAAGGTTCCGTTTGGGGTCTAGTTGGCCCGCGAAGCTCGGCGTTACTGTCAAGTCATATCTAGGGGGTGAAAAATAGGGGTTGAAATTTTCAGAACGCCGTAGCTCGACAACTTTCCATAGAAGGCTACGGTTTTTTTACGTTTTTAAACTGATCTTGAGCTAAAGAATTGTCTGAGACCACCCGGAGCATTGTACGTCCAGCCGTTCGTTTGCACCGAAAAGCTTCGTCAACATGATCGTGAATCAAAGGGTATAAATTGGTAGGGATCACCTGATTATAATCGCGGGTGGATGTATGACGTCGAGTTGGTTGTTCTGTTATATATATATATATATTTTTTTTTTAAATGATGGTTCTTTTCGATTGTGTTGATAGGTACTTTTGCAACTTGAACAAACTTTATGCTTCATGAATAACAACAAATGATTATTAACGATTGAATTATTGAATCCCGCGCATTTTTATGAAACTGCAATTCCCGGGCCGGCTCCATTACTCGATTTAGGGCTTTCATGGGGGGAGCGCGAGGGTAGGTATTAACCACAGAAAAGAGTTATATACGCAGAAGGGTCACGTATACTGGTAAATTATTACACAACTGTTTATTATTTAAATTATGATTCATGAATAACAACAAATAATTAATGATTCAATTATTGAATCCTGGGCATTTTTATGAAACTGTAATTCCCACGATTTAGGGCTTTCTTGGAGGGAGCTCGGGAGTAGGTATTGACTAAGGAAGCAGTGAACTACGCAGATGGGGCATATATACAGGTAAATAATAAACCGTTTTTTAATAATTTGCAGCGAAAAAAATACTCACCATGGTTCAGTGATCCTAAGTTCTTATTTCATTCAATATCATGTAATTTAAAATATCAATGTGAAAATCTTGAAGCGCGGTATCATAGCAGATACGGCCGAGCTTTTAGGGTTAAAGGTCCTATGCAATGGGCTCTTATTCGTATAATATATTTTATCATATCTAAGCCTGAGAGAGTCAACAGTGGGAGGGGGGAAAATGATTGACGCGGGGAAAATTGCACCGTCCCCCTTAGGTACTTGATAAACATGAAAACCCCAGAAATGAGCGAATTCAATGATCAAATTCTATTCCACTTCAGGGTGGGAGGATTATGCTAGTTCAGCGGTAGGAAAGACGCATTGAAACGCGCAATAAGCATCCAGGTATTCAAGTCTATAAATTGTAGATTTTCTAATCCAATATTTTCCAGATTCAAGACCTTCCCAGTCAAATCCATCGTTTTTCGAAACGGATTCAAAAACAATCAAATCAGCAGTTAAAAAAAGTTAGTTATCATATCAAATAAAAACGGTTTGGTTGGGAAACAACCAAACCGGCGTTCAACTTGCAAATTGCAATGGTGCTTATTTAGTCTTATGTTCTATGGTAGGTAGGCACTGCTGCTGCGAACACGTGTTGAAGAAGATGATGAGGCGGGAGGGTGCACAGTAATTGACGCATCTGACGATGGGCGTCGGCTGTATATGACAGTGAAGCCTCCATAACGAGTCCTCAAGACGGTCCAGGAAGGAAATCCTTTTCCTCCATTCATTAGAGGGGTCGTAGAGGAGACGGGAGGTGTGGTGGCGGTTGAAGGAAAGTGAGAAGGGTACCGCCTAATTACCGAAGGACAAAGGGAGCAAACACTCCATGAATATACGCCAACTTAGGCCTAAAACCCGACTCCTGAGACCTTGTTTGCTTGTGCAGTATCGTTCCAAAGGGTTAGCGACAAAGGATCCCTGGTTGCACCCTTTTGTTTTGCCTGATTGCGGGCGTGGCAATGGGGTCTCATGCGGATGATTTCATATTCAATAGTTCCAAGATAGTAGATTTCCAGCGATAAGAAACCAACTAGTCGAGAATAGGAATATTGCAAGGAGCGCATGATCTTCAGTCCTTGTAGGTAATTCTATCTGTTGAACTTCAGAGGTCCCTTGGCTTCGATGAAAGATTTTCTCCACCCAGTTATCCGTCCGTCGGAATCGACCGAGATGGCAATGCTGAAGACCTATTTATACACCCCTAACAATTTAATTACTTCTGCTGAAATGTTTACTCCAACCCCAAATCGGCCTATGCTCAGTTTTCATACAGCCCATGTATATAACGTTTGAATTCACCGTTTTTCTTAGAAAAAGCTACTTACGATTTCTTTCACAATTCTACGCTCACAGGGAAGGTTGAAAACAGTCTTCGGAAAAAGATACCTACTGCTTTAGAGAATTGAACATGTTGATACGACTAGATTCCAAAATATGCAGGTAGTTTATACGACCTATTAGTCTAATTTAGGTAGTTACGTGAGTCACCAAGCAACTAGAAGTGACGTTAGGATTGAAAGTGTAACAAGGAAAAGGAATGCGTGATACGTTAGCGCCAAGGAAGGAATACGGAACAGGCATGTCCCCCACCTGCCGCTCCTCATCGCTTGGCGGGTGAAACGCTTACCTAGAGAGATTGCATCCATCCCCTGACTTCAAACTCTCAATTCCCGATTCGCACTCGATTTCTTTTACTACTAGCTGACTCCTAGAAAAACAAACGGCACCATCCACGACCCAGCGCCATCTTAATGAGCTTCTGAGAAGTGTTTCATAATGGCTGGGAATCTGGAAGGCAGTGTGTCGTAAGTCTTAAGGTAGGGTAGGTTTGGGTAGGGTAAAATAATAGGAAGGATGTGCTTCTTAGGAGTCCCCGCGGTTATCACCACAGCAGGCGTTATTGGAAGAGGAGGCTAAAACCCCGCGGTTATCACCACAGCGAGTGATAGAGGAGAGATAGGCGTCCCGCGGTTATCACCGCAGCAGACGCCCGGAAGAAGGAGGCTAGCACCCCACCGTTATCACCACAGCGAGTGCTAGAGGAGAGAGAGGTGTCCCGCGGTTGTCACCACAGCAGACACCAGGAAGAAGGAGGCTAATACAGCGAGTATTAGAGGAAGGAGCGTCCCCCGGTTATCACCACATCAGACGCAGGAGGATAAGGATGCTAATACCCCGTATTTATCACCACAACGAGTATTAGAGGAGAGGGAGCATCCTGCGGTTACCACCACAGCAGATGCGAAGAAGGGTAAGAGAGAAAGGAGGTGTAAGCGTAGGGAGATCGGCCGAATGAAGAGCTGGGCGAGCCGGGTGGTATATAAAGGTGCCTCAACCTTATCCCTCGTCCACTAACGGCTGTTACGGCCGTTGAGGATCGTTGGGAGTTCGATGGAGGGAACCCCTTGTCTTTCTCCTCGTTTATTTGGTTAAATCTTATAAATTACATGGGAGTGGTAAACGTAGAATTTGAGGGGTAACACGACACAGTGTATGGCCAATTTTCATCCGCTCGATTTTATGCGGATTAGAATGACGATCAGAAAACTGACTTTGGATAATCGGGAAAATACTTGGAACAGCCGGTCATGGATACTAATAATAGTCAGAAAAGAGTATAATGAGACTCACTGCGAAACGCCTTTCTGACGTGTCTGAAAGGTCTGGTGAACATCAACAATGAGATCCGCCAAGATGGTTCTCGGAGACTGCCTCCTCGTCCTCCTCATCTCAGATAGGTTCATGGTACCTGGTACCATGGTGCCTGGTACCAACATCAAATTACTATAAGAGCCAAAGATTCAGAGATTCGGCCGACTGCTTGGACGGTGCCTTCTCTGTCAAGAAGACGTGAGAATTCCTGTCATGAGGACAGCTCATCCGTTGAGAAGTATACCTCACTCATATAATATATCACAGTATATATATATATATATATATATATATATATATATATATATATATATATATACTATATTATAAAAACGAATCTCTGTTTGTGTGTCCTTCTATGCACGGCCAAACGGCTCGACGGATATCGACCAAATTTGGCACGAATATCCAATAGGCTCCCAAGTTGTGCAACGTCGCATTTTTAATTCCCTGACCATAGCGGAACTATGGTCGACCATGGTCAACTCCTGAATGGCTTGATGGATATCGACCAAATTTGGCACGAATATCCAGTAGGCTCCCAAGTTGTGCAACGTCGCATTTTTAATTCCCTGACCATAGCGGAACTATGGTCGACCATGGTCAACTTCGTTAATTGAAATGGTAACCCCTATTTTTCATCGCGTATTCGTAATCTACGTGAAATTCTATCTACGATCGACCCTTCGGACTACCCCCGCGGTCGACCATAGCGCATCCATGGGCCCCTCCATGGTCGAATCCCGAATTGCTCAACGGATATCGACCAAATTTGGCACCAATATCCGGTAGCCTCCCAAGTTGAACGTAGGCGCATTTTTAATTCCCTGATCATAGCGGAAATATGGTCGACCATGGTCAACTTCGTTAATTGAAATGGTAACCCCTATTTTTCATCGCGTATTCGTAATCTACGTGAAATTCTATCTACGATCGACCCTTCGGACTACCCCCGCGGTCGACCATAGCGCATCCATGGGCCCCTCCATGGTCGAATCCCGAATTGCTCAACGGATATCGACCAAATTTGGCACCAATATCCGGTAGCCTCCCAAGTTGAACGTAGGCGCATTTTTAATTCCCTGACCATAGCGGAAATATGGTCGACCATGGTCAACTCCTGAATGGCTCGACGGATATCGACCAAATTTGGCACCAATATCCAGTAGGCTCCCAAGTTGTGCAACGTCGGAATTAAGTACGATACTGCGTACAGCGAATCTCGGATAGCGAGCGAAGCGAGCGGTCATGCTAGTATATATATACTTTCACTCTACGTCCGCGCCATAAAAAGATAACTACATATGCCGTAACTTTATGGGGACTGGGTGGCCTTAGCGAGATATGGGGATGTGGCCTACAGATATAGGAAGGCTCACTGCTGAGTTCAGTTAGGCCCCTAACCCAATCTTGTAAACACTGCATATTCCCTGGCTTTCTAACTTCTACATAATAATCATAATACCGAACACCTACCTAAGCTATTGTAATCATATTCAAGTGTGGCTCATTTCAACCCTGATAGGTGTACCTGCATGTCTGTATTAATAATGTTCTGTATCTGTGATTTATAAAATATACTTGTTTTTTCTTTCGTTCATTCATTCATCCATTCATTCATTCAAATGCCGTAACTTGGCTCTTAGATACGTATTCTCAAATATAATAAAATTTAAAAGAAGAACTTTTTCACTTGCTCGCTTGCTTACATTTCTCGGTTGCGCAAACTTTATATTTCAGTAGTTCAGGAGGAAAGTATCTTACCAACAACGAATTCCTGGCCACCCCTCAGTTACACCCTCGCTAATATTTACAGCTGTTAACAAATAATCCACTAGGAGGGTTGGGGCGCTAACAACAGAGCATCTCCTGAATACAACTGTAAGTATTACGAGGGAAGACGGGAGGCTGTAAACAATCTCGGGCGACCACTTTAGATAGGGGCGCAAGAGGACGTGCTTTGCTGCATCCTTGGGCACCTCTTAGTCACTGTACCTCTGGGTATAGCCTTGTGCCTTCATCTCTTTCCCATGAGGTAGCTGTTTTAATAAATTTTGTTTCATTATGCAAATAACCCGATTTCTTCTTAAGCATTGGAGTTGCATATTTATATGAGCGTGAAACATTTTGTCAATAATTCCTTTCCTCGCTTGCTGGATGACAGCACTGTGAATGGTTTCTTTCCTAAGGAATGTACAGTTGCGTTTGAGCGTGTCTGTGGTAGTCCACCTAATTTCGCGTAGGTACACATATCAAACTAGAAATTTTGGAAGAAAAACTAAGAATGTTGGAAAAAGTGAGTATGCTTTAAATCAATTCAAGTGTTCAAACGTTCCTCAGGTACCTAATGGTAGTGCGTAGGGATCTGTAAATCACGTGTCCGTCAAGGAACTTTAATAGGATTGGATGTTCGATTTGTTTGAGCCGTACCTTGATAATTTTTGTTGTTTTATTATTAGGTAAACCTTTGAAATCGATTAAGTTACTCTTCAAAATTAAATCACACCATCCCACCCATCTTCAACCCTAAGCAAACCATAATTTAGTTCCCTAACGTAGAACTTCGAAATTCGTCATACTTTTTTCCCCATTTGTTTATTTTTCGGTAAGTCCACTAGTTGATAAAGTATGTTCATATGCTACTGCCTAATAATAAATATCGTTAATAATTATTATATTCTCAGTTAGCTCAATATTTACAAGCGTAACTAAATGACTTGTGTAAGAAAACTCTATGATACTTCATGTTTCCGAGTCTGCTTTAATTATTTTCGTCCAATTCCAGCATTCGATCCATGATGTGGCGTGGTGGTCTGTAGACATTGTATTGTTGGGGGAAGAACCCTTCTGTAGCCTGTGGATTATAATTTTTGTGGTTACGCTCATAGAACCACGACACGATTCGGAGCAGGCGAGGAGGATTCAAGGTTGAAATCATCTTCATCAACCTTTTCCTTGTGGACGAAGGGCAGCGTTTTTGGGACGACCTGTCCTTGCAGAATTTCATTTTGAGTTTGAGCATCCTTAGAAACTGAGAATTCAGGCACGTTCCCCTTATGGGTAAAGCATTTGTCCATATCGGGCGTATATGAGCACCTTTTAAATCAGTATTTTATTGTTAATTTGAGATATTCGCAGACGAAAAGAGAGGTTGGAGTTGCCAGGCTCGCGTTTGTAGTTTACTCGACAGGGTTCGGTTTACATATCACTGAAGGATAATTTACGGGGGATCACTGAAGGTAAGAAGCTAAAAGGGTGACACCAATAATGAATCATGTTGTACTGAATCGGTGCAGCGGCTCTCCTAAACAGCTTAATGTTGGCTCGACATTTATATTGTCTTCTGTACGTGAATGTGACATTGTGTATCTTTTGTGCATTTATTTTCACCCTCGATATTGTATTCCACTGTCCGAGCAAGTCAAGTAGGCGTTTTAACCCTTGTGTGTCTTCTTCTCCAATATCAGCAGATGTAGCATGTACACGAGTTCATCTGCATACAATCCCGAAAGGGCCTCGCAATCAGGAAGTGGAAGACCTTAGCAGTACAGAATGTGTAGAGGTGTGGGCCCAAGACGCTTTCTTGGGACACCGAGGCTCTGATGGAACAGACACGAGACAATTGATTCTGTTGTGATCGGCTGCTCCTCCACAACTCAAATTGTGTCTGAACATGCTGTTACTCAGAGTGGGGACCCCCCGACCCCCCTCTGACCTTGTCAAGGGGACTATAAAAGAGCCAGGGTGCCACCAATAAACCAACCATTCTCTCGTAATCGATCGACTCGTCTATCCGACTCCCAATCACTACACTGGTGACATCCGACGTGTGAGCTCCACCGCCAGCGCCCGCCGTTTGACAGCGTCGCAGCCCCGCCTCCGCTTCAACGAGCCCCACCACGCGCGGCCCCCACCGACGCCACAGCGGCGCCCCACTCCGACGCCCGCCTCGACGGCTATCGCAGCGCCTCCCGCTACTTCGCCCCACCATCACCGATCCTTATATAAGGAAACGGACGCCGGCGCCGACACACTTCCTGCTGACACCTCAACGGACTGGCACCTACGAAGAAAACGAAGATGACCGAGCAGAAACCGCAAGACACCCGAAGCGAGCGCTCCTTCACTTCTCAAGCTCCAGCCGTTTGACCCCGCATTTCCGCACGTCTGGTTCGCCCAACTCGAGATCATCCTCGCACACGAAGGCCTCACGACGCCACATGCGAAATTCACCCGAGCCTTCCTCGCTCTCGATCCTCGACAAGCGGACCTCTGCGCCGACATCAGCCCCTCGAACACCAGTAGCTACCAGACGCTCAAAACCCGCCTTCTCGCGACACACGCACCTTCAGATGGTTCACGGCTCACCGCCCTCCTACAGCCGACATCCGACGACGAACTACCGTCGATCCTCGCTCGCCGACTCACCCGAGCACTTCCGGCCGACACACCCGCACCACTCGTCCGACACGTCTTTCTTCGAGCCCCCCACGAGAATTTTCGACTTCACATTGCGGCCCACGAAGAACAAGACATCACCCGGCTCGCCAAACACGCTGATCGCCTTCTCCCATTCGCACCAACTCTTCAAGCGGCTACCGTCGCCGAAGAAACAACAGTGATTCACAGTAGACGACACCGGCGATCACCGACGAGAACGACAGCGAATGAGCCCCGGTTTCCAGCCCTTTTCGACGGCTACGAACCTTCCAACAGTACACGCGACGCGCCGAACCACGCACACAAGATCGTCACGAAGGGACCCCCGTGCCATGCGAAACTTCGCCGAAAACCACTGGATTTCGGCGAATTACTAGCGGCGGGGGTCATTAAACCTTCCGAACCTGCATGGTCCAGATCACTGCAGCATAGAGCCACACCACGAGCCGCTACGATTCTACGTCTTCAACTCGCCGCAAGCACAATCGAATCACGACCGCACGCTCACGTGGACTACCGACTCACCGCGCAAATTGATCTTAACCAACGCACGTTCCGTGGCCTCACTAATTTGCAGCATCGAACCACCCCACGAGCCGCTACGATTCTACGTCTTCAACTCACCGCAAGCACAACAGAATCACGAGAGCACGCTCACGTGGACTGCCGACACGCAGATTTCAACAGCACAAAACGCTACCACGAACGATCTACCGTACGCCACTCACGATCCATCAATTCGCCGCCGCACCGCCCACGGCTCGCACCAACCCCGCAGGAAGTCCAAGCCTCGCACGCCAACGCAAAACAGCGCCCGAGCTACCGCACGAGCAACATACGGCACCGGCGGGATACCTCGCGCCCGCACCGGCACCCACGCCACTAATCGGCCTCGAACCACCGCCACCCCACGACAATGACCACAGCAGCCACCCGGACAGCCCACACGGACCCAACACACGCACCTCCCACGCCCGGCCACAGCCACAGCGACATCAACAAAATTTAATTAAAATTGAAAATTACTTAAATTCTGGGGGGAGCAGTGTTGTGATCGGCTGCTCCTCCACAACTCAAATTGTGTCTGAACATGCTGTTACTCAGAGTGGGGACCCCCCGACCCCCCTCTGACCTTGTCAAGGGGACTATAAAAGAGCCAGGGTGCCACCAATAAACCAACCATTCTCTCGTAATCGATCGACTCGTCTATCCGACTCCCAATCACTACAGATTCATTACTGGAACTTGGAATGTCCTACCTATGAGATAATGCTTTATTAACTGGAGAAGGATGTTGGGGATGTTTGTGTGGTGTGATGTGTTGGATAAGTCCCTCAGGTCATATTCGATAAAAAAAATCGGTGTTAAAAAATGCCGCCCTACATATTTATATTCTTGTTATCAAAAGCATTTTTTATGTAAGCAGTTAAGCGTTGAAGTTCTACTGGACACGGAAGTGAAATTCGAAACCCGAATTGCTGATTGATTACGAAATGCTCCGTATGCCTCATCAAATTGGGAAGTAGAGAGATATAGCTATGTAACAAGAAGTAGGTGAGTGGCTTTCGAAGAATAGCGAAGTTGTGAACAGTTTTAATAGAAGAATGCGGATCTTTCGAGGGCCTTTTAGTATTAGCGACTGTATTATCACGTCCGCTCCTGGAGCGTTTCGGGTTTGCCACCTCCTTAAAACACTCACGAAGAACTAAATGCTATTCTTCATGCATAACAACAAATAGAATTATATAATTGTTGAATCTACCGCATATTTATGAAACTGCATTTGCCTTGCCCGCCCAGCTCCAGCAGTCGATATACGCCATTCCTGGGGAAAGGACGATGGCAGGTGACCACAGAAACAGCAATTTGATAAGGCAAGTAAAAATAACAAACCGTTGTGTGAACAATTTTCAGTCTTCATTGTACGTACTGACCTAATATTACTAGTTTGTCTTGCATCTATGTTTGTGTAAAAACATAGGATAAAATCATTTGATGTGATAACTACCACCGATTTTCTTTCATTTTCATTCGATACCACTCCACTGGTATTCCGATATTCATATTCGGTACTCAAATCCTCGGTACCGATACAGAAATCGGAAGTACGAAAGTTACAAAGTATCGATTTCAGTATCATATTGAAAGATTGGAACGTCACTAGGTCCATTCTCAAACTACATAAAACCGTCTGTATATGGTCTTCAAGGCGGGCGAGGTAGGGATGAAACATGGTGGCGTAGGGGTTGGAAAAACACGGCCCACTCCGCTCCTTACTGTCCATTCGGAGGGTCAGTCACGGCCAGTTAACACCGCACAATTTATATCTTTTCGACAGGCCCACGGTTAACTAAAAGAGAAACTTGGAAAGAGGTTTATTAAGTGAAATTTATTACCTTGTTAGTCTTCTTGAGGATCTTCTTGCAGGAGACGGGCGTCGGCGGTTTGGGCAGAGGGGGGGTAGGAGGGGGCGGTTCCCTCCGGGGTATGAGGCACAGGCAGCAGCCCAGTCCGCCTCCATTAGCCATACCGCATCGCACCCTCTGGGCAAACAGACCGAAATAACAGTCAATTAGGAGTCGTAAGACGGTGGTAAAGAGGTTTGGTTACCTTAATTCAGGAGCTGGCCTGGATCAACAGACTCAGAGGTAGAGCCTAATTGGCCTTTAGCTGCTAGAACCGGGTAATTCGACCATCTCGTATCGTTTTGGCTCATGTTCGAAGAATCGATTCAATTTAACATCCAATAAATCAAGCCTTATACATTGTTAGTACTAAAACCTGAAATGTATCATAGCTAAGATCCTCCCTAAGAGGTCTAGAAACAATAATTGAATGTACCAATGTTGATAGAGTGATTCGGAAACCGGATGTGAAATAAATTTGTAGAACTAGAACCCGTAAGGTAGCTTATAAAGAGCTATGAAAACTACCATAGTTAGGATAACGCATGATGTCCCGAATTTCGGGCAACTCTGGGGCTTTGAATATTCACTGTTGCTGATAATGGAGACTGTTGGTGTCGGCACCCTATATTTCGCATCCTAGAAAACTGGTTGGTGATGGCATAATAGCCAAAATTGATACCAGCTATAAAGGCTCAGTACATTGTAACGGAACGTACATACCTATCTTCCTGCTCTGGGAGCAATCTACTTTCGCATGGGATATTCGCAAATCAACAACCCACTCACAAGTACTCGTCAGTGTGGGAAGGTTTAGTAGGTGCCTACTTGACAAATCGATAGTGCATTATAATGGTTCTTCTTCCACTATCTATGTCATCACTTATAAACGTTTGATGGCCATCTTGCTCAATGACTCCTAGTTTCATTAAATGGATAATCATGCATTTGAGGAATAGGTAAGTCAGGAAAATTTTAAAAGGGACAACGTTGAGATATTTTGGGGCGAAGCTGCTAGATATCTATCTGAGTTATTAACTCGTGCGTTGAAAAAATTGCAATTTAGACAAATTTGGTTTATTATTTTCAATAATCAACCTTTGGAATTATGCATGAAAAAACAATTTTTTGAAACAATTTCCAAAATTACGATCGAGTAAATTGTGGGCCAATAGTCTGTAACAGTGTGCTGTTCTCGAGTAGTTTTTTGGTCCGGTGGAGACGGGGTCGCTGGGCGGAAGCCTAATCGACATCCCTTCTTAACCGGTCATAATCTAAAGAATAATAATTCATAGTATTAATGGAAATAGACTATTTTTTCAATATCTCCGTTTTTCTTTAAAACTGATTTCCACGATTTCTTCGCGAGTGATTTAGTTCGGTCATAATCTCGCTGGAGGAGGATCTTTGCTCTCGAGGGTCCACCACCACTGTCACACTGTCACATGGTAGCAGAGCGTGGTTTGGCTGAGCAATTCACCATACTCCATCCACTTTTGCGGGCTTACCAGAAGGATAAGCCCAAAGGTTTCCCAGAAGGATTCCTTTACTAACAACCTGTCCCTTTGATAATACATACATCTATTGGCTTCGCACCCCCTTTCCCCCCTTTAGAGTGTCAGTATAATTAAAATATACTGAGCTAATTTGAAGGCGATTGATGCCATGTCCCAAGTTACAAGTCCCAATAGTTGTTCCATCCTAGCGATGGAGGTTGATCACCTAGAGGTTGACCAGAAGAGCACAATTCACTGGACAGCAACCTCTGACAACATTATCCGCCAATCCTCCTATGAAAACCTTTGTTCTCCACCAGTAATCATTGAGGTAGTACCATTACGATGGAGAGTAACCACATTGAAGGTGTTCAGATGTCCTTTCCTGAAACAGAACTTCAAACCACATTTCAACCCCACTTTTCCCTCTCATACTTCTGCTACCAAGAAGTATGTCATGTGGGGAGGAGTGCGACAGTGTCGGTTCTCGAGTCGCTTGTTGTTCCGGTGAAGATGAGGTCGTTTTGGCTGGAGCCTAGTCGATATCCCTTCTTAACTGGTGATAATAATCGCTAGTCTAGAGGGGGACTATCGAGGGCCCACCGTCACTCTCCTCACTCTGTCACATGCTTGACTGGAACTGTTTAGTTTTAAATTTTTTTTTGTAGGTATCAGGTGTGCTGGACGATGAAACTTGGCCTTGGAAATCGTCTGAGCTGTATCGTCGGCACGTGGACGCCCTCCCGCACTTTGGTCAAATCCCAAACGCCAGCTTCATCTGGGAAGGGCTCCTAAGGTATTTCTCACGCCTGACTCACAATTAGAGCTTTGGGAGCGATTCGCGAAAGAGGTGAGAGAAAAAAAATACGGTAAACTTTTCTGCGAGCTGTTAAGTGCGCTGGTGGGTGCGGGGGTGAGAGAGTGAGTGAGAAGATTGAAGCATTAGACTTCGCAAGTTACTTCCGGGTATCCCTCCCTCTCACCCGCTGATCCGAACCGCTTCTTTCGTTTCCCACGGCCGAACCTTTCGCTCCCAGAAAACTTATTCCAATCATTGACGGTTTTCTCTGCCAGGGGGGCAAAAAAGAAGTTGGGAAATGCGAGGCATGCGGGGAGGTGTGGCACTTTTTGTGAAAAAGTAACTCAAAAGAGGGAGATGGGTTAATGGAAGGGGGGGGGGGGGTCTAACTCGAACGTTGATATGCGAAGACTTTTACATATTCCACGCAAAGAGCGAATCTCGGTACATTTTGTCGTTTTCCACCCCCTCAAGTTGGATGAGTTCCCTAAATGGAATACAAAAAATCTATGACAGTGAAAATTGATGGTTAGGGATATCGAAATGTGTTCATTCCGGAATAGATCTTCTGGTAGGTAGTGGAAGGGTGGTTAAGTTCCAAAGAAACTTCGTCTTCCAAAAATGGAATGGAGTTCCGAAAATCGGCTTCTCCCACAATCAACAAGCTGAAAAAATATTTTCTGGTTTGAGTGTATTTTCTGAGACGCCATTGCAATTGGTCCAAAATTTTTAGGACATGAGTTTTTTTCTTGCTAATCCAAAACCAAAACACGCAAATCGAAAAATTTGTCGAAATGCGTTGTAGGAAACTGCATTCTAAGTCGCCTGACTTCACCTCAGCAGATATACCTTACGCGATAAATTATGCAGTTCCGATATTAAACCAGTTTTCGATGTTTTATCCAACATCGGTAATCTTCACTCGAACGTACCTATTTAACCTAAGGCTCCAATGGTCCGAGATGAAATCAAGAGCTTCAAAATATTCAATGAAAAACAAAACAATACACAATGACTTGAAGATGGAATTTAATTACATCGACGCAGGAATCATTTCATAATAACGCTTCGAAGAGTTTTTCAGTATGGACATTTCTTTTGGTGTCCATTGGCAGATATTAGGTAAGCACTCATTGTCTCTCAGCACAGGATTTCCCTATGATCTTCAAATATATTTTCGTTCAATCCAAACTCTATTTCTATCATTATTGTTTTAGTAATTTATTTGTTAGGTTCAGTTGAACTCCCTTCCCCCGCACAATATTCGTAATTACTTCCCAGCCCATGACTCATTCCGCAGAATTAAAGTGAAAGGTTAATAATTTTTATTAAAATTAAAACGTCTGCTAAGTTATGGCACATAGCTTCCTCGCATCCATAAAGGGTTTATAATATTACTCTATATAACTTAGTTAGTTTGACTGGAGTGGGGGGTTTGAACGTAGATATAGCACGTTGCGGAAGCTCTGACGAAAATTACCGTCCGATCTGGATGAAACTCTAATGGGACTATCTAAGGCCCGACCCCACTAATTTCAATTCAATAGTCAAAGAAAACGATTCTAACATCCCCTCTAATTTGTTGGTACGTACGTTTTAAGGTGCCTACCCAAAATCCAAACATCAGAACAAATAAATTAAATCACAAAATCTACCAGTCCGCCACACTTTATGTTTTCAAGAAAATCAGACGACACAATAAAATCGAAAATCGATCACAAAGTATAATAAACAATGTGCGTGTGCGCCATGGCGGAATCGTTCAGTTTCACATTAATAAAAAAAAGCCTTTTCAAACACGCGAGTTGATCCATGAATGATTTTTTTCCTGTTCCCTATGATAGGTAGCCGGGCGAATTGATGATTACAACACGTAATAATAGACCGAACAGCCGACCCATCCGTGCTACGCCCTATCTCGAAAAACTTATTGGCGCATGGGAACTGACCCAACCGCCCCGAGGTCCATAATTTCTCTCTTATTATCTTCCTCAATCTTCTTCTCCTACATTTTTTGCTTTCTCCGCTTTCTTTTTCCTCTTCCTAGTTCGGTGACAGGAGATAAGGTGCTGGTAAAACCCCCGTGGCGCGTTAACTCCTAACTCAAAAGTCCGATCTCCCTCCGAAGTCTTTTCCTATTCTCTTGAAGGGAAAGATTGTAATCCATTTTACCTCACACTCCTTTATATCCCCGCATCAACGACCCTTAGGTATACTCCGAGAGTAAATACGAATAAAAAAATATGTCTGGACCACCACCGGTGAGAGGCATTCAGGCCTTTAAGTGGGCAATAAACAAAAAAAGGGTCTCAGTTCCCCATGAAGATCGTCGAGTCTAACAACATCACGGCGCCTCTTAAGCGGAATGAAGCCGCTGCAAAATTGTATAAAATCCTAAAACATACTATTACACGGTCAATGCCAGTCGCCGCCTTCCGTTTAGGTCATCACAAAGGGTGCAATTAAATTATGGAAGGAACTAGATTGAATGTAATCGCAATTACTGTCTCATCACATTGTGACCCACGCAGTCTATATCCATCAGGCTGAATTTTGAAAGGTTGAATCCACTATACTGCCGTGTGAAGGAAGAACGACTCAACTCAAAATTATTGAGTTTTCAGAAATCAGCTTCGAAGTTTTCTGACGAAAACTCGCTATAGGTTCACTACAGGGCATTCCCGCAACCCCTTTTTTTTCCATGTCCAGTCATGTTCAACTTGATCGATAGCTGTCAAAAAATACTCCAAACACACGTTTTTTTCAATCGATTTATTGCAGTTGAGTCGAATATCGATTATTCATGGTTGATTTTTGAAATGTTTTCTGGAGTAAAAACAACTCTAATCCCCTTTGAGTTCAACGGTTTGGACCCCGATCCTGAAGCCAACGGTTTGGAGGAAAAACGACTCAATGGCGTTTTCAGCTAGTTGAGTCGTTTTTCCTCAACAAATAAATAACAAAACTCGCAAGTTAGGGTGTTTCAATCGAGGCGTTGAGATGTTTTTACTAAAAAAACACGGAGTTGAGATGTTTCTCCTCAAAATTAAGCAATTTCCAGATTTCATCCCTAACAATTTCAACCCCTTCTGGGTCGAATTTTGGAATTTCGATTTGACCATCAAAAAGGTGGGGTTGAAATTAGGGGGGTTACTTGAAAATCCCATTTTCGACTATTTTTGAGTTGAGTCGTTCTTCCTTCACACGGCAGTATAGTGCTGGGTGAAAGAAGTAATAATATTACCTCTAATAATATTACTTAATTATATTAATTAATTAATAATATTACTTCTTTGACTCCGGTTGATAGCTGGTGCTCATTTAACTTTTACAGAAAAAAAGCTGCAAATTATTACAACGGTTTATTATTTGCCTGTATAGATGCCTATTCTGCGAAGATCACTGTATCTGTGGTCAATACCTACTCTCATGCTCCCCCCTGGAAAGCCCTAAATAGAGTACTGGAGCCGGGCCGGATTTTACAGTTGCCTAAAAAAGCGGGGGATTCAACAATTCCATCATAATTATTATTTGTTGTTATTTTGAAGCATAAAGTGTGTTTAAGTTACAAAAATACTTATCAACAAAATCCGAAAGACCCATCATTCTTAAAATGAAATAATATCGCAAAACAACCAACTCGATTTCATACGGCCATCCGGGATTATAATCAGGTGTTCCCTAGCAAAGAGATCTGATGGGCTGGATGCATTCCGTTTCATTCACGATCATGTTGGCGATCCTTTTCGGTGCAAACGAACGGCTGGACGTACAATGGGGGTCGTTGCAATTCCACCGGACGTGTATACTATTCCACCGGTTTCGATCTGCTACCTGATAAGGAGGATAATATCTGTTCCATTGGAATTCTATTCTGCCAAACGTTCACTCCACTGGAACGTGTTGGTCGTTACATTCAACTGCTTTCGCTAGACTCCCATCGCTGAATAGCAATCTTTCAGTCATGCCCAGAGAGAATTATATGATTTAATTAACTCTCAACGTAATAGGACATTAACAGTATAACAGCAGTTCTAATGTTAATTCCCTATACTGAGTCGGCGGTCGAATCCGTGCACAACGCCCCACCCGGTCATTTTTGAAATTCTGATGGTCGCTGAACCTAAGTAGGACCCTCGACATTATCTATACAATTATTTTCGATGGTCTTCAAGAACTGCAATTTGTAAAACTTACTGACTTTGTTTTCAAGTCAACCAAGGTAGTTTTTCAATCCGAGGGCTATTGAGTGGGGGAAAATTCTTGGTCATCAGGTTCCAGACATTAGTGTACTTATAGGAGGTGTTGTTACTCCGTCCAAGTACCCGAAAATTATTCCGCCGCGCGCATCACGCCGGTTGTATCAAGCGGATCAATGACATTTATCGGGTGTAAGCGGGGTGGAGTCTTTCCTGCATGGTCTCAAATAGAATTGCATACATAAAGCCACTGGCCATGCACAATCGTAAACATCTTGTTAAGATTATAACAAGATTATATTCAGGCTATTTTAATCGAAACATATCAATCAATTATTTCAATCGTCGTAGAGTACGGCTCTAAGAATAGGATCAAATGAATTTCATTGCGATCTGGTGTAGCGCTTGCGTGCGGCATGGGCCAGGAGCAAGGCCCACCCCACCTTCAAGACTGAGCGGTCGTGCGGGTTAGCAAAACCAGATTCCTGGATTCCTCTTTCTAATAATTTATAAGAAAGAAGAAAGAGGGATGGGGGATTCCAAGCCTAGATTCAATCAAAGTATTCACCTAGTTGACAAATGGAGGAGGAGGAACCCATAAAATAGCAGGTAGTGTGAGAATATAATAACCTTTATGTCAGAAACAAAATGATTTTACCTATGACTGTAGTGTACTGAACAAATTGCTCAACCAGCGATCCAACTTCACGTTTAATGCTCGAGTAGTTACAGACGTTTTTCCTTGCTCTTGGCCATTATTGGAAGAAATCCCATCGTTTTCACTCCGTCACCCCTTATCAATCATTTCTACTCGGTTAGGTAGTTATATGAATCGAAGCTGGCTTTCCATTTTACCGACGTGCGTACGCAGACAGACAGTAAATTATTATTCCCACTATTTTCAAACTTTATGAGCAGTGGATCAGTATTCAGGACTATCAAGTTTCGATTTCATGATTGCCGCAGGGTTTTCTGGAGGAAGATTTAGACCCTATCCGGTATGTCCTGCGCTACTGCTCCGTGGGGAGGGCTAGTCACCCTTATCAACTCCTCATTTCGCGCCTACCGATGCTCCCCGTAAACATGAAACGGGAGCATCGGCAGTTGCAAAATTAGGACGAAACGTCCTTACAATAATGATAAGGAGGATCTAGATTGATATCCGAGATAAGACAGGTAGTTTACGTAAACAGAGCTATCGACAGCGGAGAGGGAGGAAGAAATTTATCTCTTTATAAGCCCGAGGAAGCTCACCACGCGACATACCTACCGGATTGTGGGGCATTTTACTAAGAAATTAATTGGGGATATTTGAGTTTTCCTTCTAATGACCGAGTATTTTAAAAGGCATAGCTTCAGCAATCGAACCCCAAATATTTCCCCAAATCTATCAATTCTAATGAAAGGGAATTAATACTAATCTTCCCATGGATCTCCATGCAATATGTACTCTACTATCTTCTTCTTCTCGTTTCCCAACATACTTACTTTTACTCATCAAATGCCATCTATACATCCTCGCCAATAATGAATTGGTATGTATTTTAAGGTTCCCAATAACAACACATAACTACTACATGGTGGCGCAGGAAAAACGTATGGTTGTTACACCACTACAACAATTGTCAAACAAAAACGTTGCCAATTATTTCACAATGGTTTATTATATTTTCTTCTATAGAAACCCATTGTGCGTGGATCACTGATTTAGTAGAGTCGTTTATTGAGTTGGATACCTACTCTCCCACGCACGGGAGCACACACATACACACATCAGAAAAATCCCCCCAGATTCGAAGAAGAACTCCCTAACATGCGGTAATTAAAGTTACATTAATATGAATTTTTCCATCTCCAGTAACGCGCAATTACGTCCCCACCAACTCCCCAGTACGTCATTTTTGAAATTCTGATGATCGCTGAACTTTAGGTCCCTCAACGTATCTCCAAATGTTCACTCGATGTTTAGTTATTCATTCTTTTATTATTTATGAATGCTCGAAATGCCATTTTACATGAAGAATACAAAAATGAGTTAATTTGGGTGATTCGCTTGGCCATAAACAACAAACTTGTACCTACAAATGAGTAAGTAAAAAGGTGCCATCCAAAATAACCATCATTCGTCAAATGAAATAATATCACGGAACAACCAACTCGATTTCATAGAGCCATGCGTGATTATAATCAGCAATTCCCTAGCAATCATATCTGGGCTGGATGTAAATCGTGTGGTTCACACTCATGTGGACGTAGCCTATCTGTTCAAATTTCAGGGCCATACTGAACGGCTGGAATGCTCTGGGTGGTCTCGAAAAATCCTCAAGTTTGGGATCAATTTAAAAACGTCCTAAAAACCATACCCTTTTGGGTGGTTTGATGATGAGAGAGGTAGTGGTGAGGTATGGAGAAGAGAGTGAGAGTGATGGAGGAGAAGGTGCTGGATCTAGCATCTAAAAGGTTAATACCTATAGCGAAGCCAGGGAGGTTTCCAGCACTAAAGACGCTAGAGGGTTTTGCCCAGTGGTTACCACTCGTGGTAGGTCATCACCTTACCTGTTCCACCAGTCTGGGATCTTTTTGGTAAAAGGTAAGGAGGCGCGAGAGGAAAGAGAGAGAAGTCGTCGAGTTGAGGTTTGACCGTAGAATGAAGAAACGGGTGAGAACGGCGGGTTTTTATATGGCCCTTTCCACCCTTCACCAGTCCCTTGACGGTCATTTCCGACCGTTGAGGGATGGTGGGAAGGAGCAGGGTTCTGCCTGGAGCCGGTAACGTACGCCTCTTCATTCGTCTGGTTTATTTTGTGCAATCTTAATATGAAATACAAAGTGATGTTCTGGGAGGATATCACGACACCTTCCATAGAAAGTTTTCAAGTTACGGTGTTCTGAAAATGTCAACTCCTATTCTTCACCCCTTAGAGATGAATGACAGTAACGCCGAGAAGTAGAAATATTTTAATTCCATCTTCGAGTTCTACGTCCCTTGAAACGCAATCGCAACGCCGTCAAATCTTTAGGGGAGGTTGATTTTTTTTTTTTTTTTAATGCTCGATTCCAAAGGTTGAAAATAATGGAAATTACCTATCCTGTAAAGAACAGGATCATCTGTAGTATACAGACCAGCTGAACCTAGTAATACGGACGCTTGTGATAGGTTTGTCAAACAGAGGTGTGATAAATCCTTTAGGCACTGGTATTCATTATATTCGTATTTAACCTCAACGATTTGGCCCACAGCACCGGATGATTAAAACAGTTGGAATGATTCAAGTCGGAAGTAATATTGCTAAGGTCTGAATTACGCCTGTTGGCTGGGTATTAAGTCCAAAATCACGGATAAGCTCTTGTAATTCTCCCGAATGACCATAGGATCCCCCCCAAGTTGTTGAGTTTAGGATATAAGGGCAGTAAACGGGGAAGCTCCGATGGAGAATGTTGAATTGTTTAGGAGGATGTTCACAACTTTTGACTTAAGGGGAGGGATTATGGTAGACCGCTCTTCATCCTTCACCACAATTGTCTCGGGCGCTACAGAGCGTGAGGGTTATTCTGGGAGAAGAGCGTGATGAATAAGGGTTCAGAAAATCATAATATGTGATGCTGATAGAAAGTAGACCCACTCAGCCAGAAATCAACTCAGAAGCCTCCACAATTATAGGAATTAGTTGGCCCAGTCTATGGTCTAAGCTATTATTATTTATGATCATTTCCGAGAACGAAAAACCTGTCTGCAAAAATTACGTTTTTAAGCTGTTCCATACTTTTTATGTCATAATTTTTTATAGGGTTTGAGGTTGTCAAGCACTGGAAAACTTGTGAATTCACATGGTTGAATAGAACCAAAGTTACGAGTGCCAATAATTTAATGATTGGAGATATGCGAATGAAAGTTGCCGTTGGAATCTGATATTTCCTCCAAATTTTACCTCGAAGATTAATCTGTCAAAGTGTCTATGCTGGTTTTAAGAAATTAATCGAAACCAAATTTTTTCTTCAATGTCTGAACAGCACGTATAAAAATTGATTGTAATGTTTTCAATGGAACAGTTAGATGCCATAACCGCAGAACGAGTTGAAATGAAAGTGAAATTCCCATGAGAAGTTTTATTCTGACGTTCCGGCGATCTGACGGGTACCGACTTTTATATTTTAGCTTGAGGCTCATCACGCATTGTGAATGGATACCTAACTAAGTGCGTGGACGTAGGAGGCACGAAGAAAAAAATCGCGCAAACAAAGGGAAAAAAACACGTTATTACCGTAAATTGGATTTACAGAGGCAACGTAGGGGAAATAAAGTTCCTTTTAAGCGGATTAAATTAAAATCACTTTCCTTCCAAAGGCGGGGTTAGGATCTGTGCAAACTTTACGTTCCAGAGATGTGTTATTAACAGTATAGGCTATAAGTTATGAACACAACAATGCTATCCTTTATCTCCAACACAGTTCAACCACTCACCAAGGTTTTATTCGTAAATTACTGATAAACCTCTGCTCATTTTTAGGTTGCTTCATAACTTCAACCACCCACAGTACTCGTAAAATGTTCAAATTTTGCTAATTTTTAGGTGGCCCTATTAGTATGTCTCTATTGTTTCGTTTTGGAACAAGTTTTTGCCCATTCGTTTAAAGGTTTAAACCAATCCAGGTGCAACATGTTTGGTTGGTAACTTTCTGTTCGGGAAATTGTTGATTAGGGTGATATGCATTTATCGGTCACCATCAGAAGATGTCAATTTGTTTTTGGAGGAATTAGCTAGTGTTATAAAAGAAGAACTACAAATGTTGACTATACTTATGGGTGATATGAATATTGATATCTCACCGTCAGCTGCTGGATACCTAAAAACTGAGTACTTGACCACCCTCGCGGAAAATGGTTTCATATCGTACATAAATGAGCCTACGCGAGTGTTTAACGGTCAAATTTCGTGTGTGGATCACATAATGTTGCGCAAATTTTCCCATCATGGGAACATCAATATTAAATCATGTGTTTGGAAATCGAATGTAACGGACCATTTTGCGGTATTGATTCACTTGAAGTTTGTGGGTAAGGAGACCTTTTCGTCACCTTCAAACAATAATATTATTGAAGGAAGAATTTTCTATGACCACGATAAGTTTGTGAATTTAATCAAGAATGTAAATTGGGACCCAGTGTATCTTGCTAACGATGTTGACACATGCGGTGAGAATTTTGAGGGAATCTTTTTATCGGCCCTAAAGCAATGTAGTTATACCTCTCGTAGATTTTCACATAAATGCCGTCCACTTAAACCTTGGATTACGCAGGGTATTTTAAGAAGTGTAAGAGTTAAGGACTCTTTATCCCAAAAACTACGTAGGGAACCATTCAACGTAAGACTCAGAAATTATTTTAAGAAATACAAGAATAAGTTGACTGTTCTTATAAGGAACTGTAAGGATTCATATTTTTAGAAAAAGTTTGAGGAAGCTAACAATGATTGTAAAAAGGTATGGAATGTAATTAACGATGCCACTGGTCGGAAAAGATTAAATACGAAACTAGAAAGCATAATATTGGATCATAGGGAACTTCAAGTTAGTAGGGATGCTCAAGCGATAGCTAATGCCTTCAATTTGCATTTCTCCACAATCGGAGAGAAGATTTCGTCTGAAAATAGTGCAATACCAGATGATAGTGCGATACTACTGGATAGAGATGATAACAGAGTTATTGGAGTTGGGTTTAAGGAGGTACTTGGTGATGACGTTGTGCAAATAATTGACTCATTGCGAGGTGGCTCTAGCCCGGGTTATGATGGGATTACTGTTGAAATACTTAAGAAAGTCAAGACCTACATCTCCGGGCCGTTGGCTTGTTTAATTAATTTGAGTTTTTCGACGGGCCAGTTTCCTGAAATTTATAAACTGGCTATTGTGACGCCACTCTTTAAAGCAGGTGATCCGCGACTCTTGGACAATTACAGACCAATTTCCTTGGTGTCCAATATTGCAAAAATTATAGAAAAAGCTGCAAAACAGTACCTAGTGAAAATCCTCGATGAAAAAAAGTTACAATTACAAAGTTAAAGTTACAATTTGGTTTTCGTACTGGTCTAAGTACCCAAGATGCTATAGCCACTTTAACGGACAAAATTATCTCGGAACTTGATCAAGGGAATAAGCCACTGGCTATATTTCTAGATCTCCGAAAGGCTTTTGATTGTGTCTCTCACAGTAAATTGGTTAGTAGCGTTCATAAAATGGTCGGTGATAGTTTTGCAGATTGGGTTCAAAGCTATTTGAAGGGAAGGTGTCAAAGAGTGAGGATAAACTCTATCCTTAGCGATAGAGCGACCTTCTCTTTTGGAATTCCGCAAGGCACGGTCCTTGGCCCAATTTTGTTCATCTGTTTCATGAATAGCTTGTTCGGTCTGCAACTGAATGGTGATATAATCACGTATGCGGACGATACGGCTATTATTGTATCGCAGGAGACGTGGGAAGAATCAGTTCATGCTGCCTCAAATTGCCTGTATTTGGTGAGGAGATGGCTTGACAGTGTGGGATTGAAGCTAAACTTCACTAAATCTAATTTTATTGCTTTTTCGTTGCGCAACATCTCTGTTCCTGTCTTAAATACAATTAAATGTCATGATCTGTCTGGCTGCACCAAAATGAACTGCAATTGCCCAAGTATTGGGCAGGTGGCACGCACAAAGTATTTGGGGTTGATTGTGGATCAATGTTTGTCCTGGGAATGTCATATTAACAATATGTGTAACAGGCTCCGCAAAATCATACCAATGTGTTTAGCAGTTAGAAACTTTATGTCACCTGCTACTCTTAGAATGTTTTATAGTGCTGTGGTTCAACCCGTAATTTCATATAGCATTCTTGTTTGGGGATCTGCTTCTCAAACATATTTAGAGCCGCTGTGTCTCGTCCAAAAGCGGGTTATCAAAATCTTATTACATAAGAAGGCGGGTCTCCCGACCTCTCAGGTTTTTAAATTATTTGCGGTTTTGGATGTAGGAAGTATGTATAAGAAAACTGTACTTATATTATATACATCGAAACCAAAATCAATTCCAAAGAGTCTGTGGAAACACTAGATCGGCAGAAAGTTTAAATTTTAAACTTCCGTTGCGGCTTACAGCAAAGGGGCAACATTTCTTTTCCTATAACGGTATTAAATTGTTCAATAACTTATCCAATAATTTTAAGAGTATGAACAATTTGAAAAGTTATAAAAAAGATATTAAAAAATTTGTACTGAAGGAATTCTTGGGGAGTTTGTAAAGGAAAATTTATTTTAATAGAATACCTACTTATTGTTTTCGTGCATCAGTACTCGTTTCTTTACCTTTGTTAGTTTGTGTATGATTTTTCTAAGTTTGATTGATTTTTCAATAATTATTTAGTTAGCGACTCCGCTCCTCAGCACAAGTGTTTCACTTAAGGAGGGGCATACGCTATTCATTTTGTACCTATGTATTTGCCTTTTGTATTTCTTAATAAAAGCGATTTTTTAAAAAAATCCCTCTATTAACCAAAAAATTAAGGCCAAAATACTAAACTGGGAAATAATTTAACCAATTCATCACCATATCTAATGTTTATTGAGTTTTTCAGGTGAACTGTTCTTGGCTTTATCTTCATTACTTACCTGCAGTTATTGAATCATAACAGACGTTAAAAGCAGTCAACGTGACTGCTGCAATACCGATGGTGCAGAAATATAGATGATGTGGACGGACGTGAGATAGAAATAATTCAATATTATGATCCGTTCTTAGTAGACCCTTGAATAGACACTCAACGGCACAGTTTTCCCAGTTTTTCAATTTTATCAATTTTCCCCTCTACGTTCGACTGCACAAACCCAGTACCTACGTGGAATGTTGACGACGTCTTTTGTTTATCCATTTTGAGGCAGCATGAAATTAAGCTCGCGTTATATGTACGCGTTGTAACCAGGACGACTTAGCCCAAAGCTAACATTGTACAGCACAGTTACCACCGTTGGGATCTTGATACTGGCCGAGTGCATATGGATACAGCCGAGTTTATCTAAATGCAATATCTTCATTGGGTTGCCTCCAGGGTTTTCGATCATCTAACATCTCGATCATCTACTGAATAAATAAATATATGAAGCACATATTCACTAATGCATGAGATCAACTTATTGTGATGTAATCTATTTTCAACTTCCTATATCTAGGATGCATTTGTGTAGTTTTTTTTTCTTTCTTTTTCTAGGTGTTCCTTGAATTATATCCCGAGTTTCACGAGCTCATAATTTAGATAATTTATTACCTCTACTAGATATACACTATAATTATTCGTCAGTTGTTAAGAACAGTCCCTCAAGCTTTCCAGCTGTCGTAATTCAAAATCGCCTGAAATTAAACTTGCAGATAATGGCATGGGAATTGGGACGCCGAATATGGTCTAGGTTAGGCCTACCATAATATTTTATAGATTTCGTTGTGGGAGTTTTATTAAATGCGTCTTCTCATAAAAGCAGTGCTGTTTTAAGCTGTTCAATTTTGTATAATAGTTCTCATGTTTTTCTGTCTTGAGAAAGGTGTTGGTATCGAGGTTTTCTCATCTTTTTTCAAGTACAACATGATAGATAGCGCCATCTCTGCTCCCCCCATTCGAGTTTCTTTTCGCTTTGACGTATGGCCCTCCCCATACTCAGTCTTTCTTTTTTTCTTTACCAGACTTCCTTTTCCCTCTTCTTCTTCGTCTTTCGCAGCCAAGACGTCACCAGCTTTAATGACGACCACACATTCGCAATGGTCTGGGGCTAAGCGGGAAAACCCTTAAATCCACGTGGGTCCCCCCTCGTCGGTCTCAACTAGAAAATGTTTTATTCATTCCTTTCTAATGGAGAAGGCGTATACTCCATATGAGTCCCCCCGTTCCGCTGAGCATTTTCAAAATAGATTCAGCCAAAACTCCTCCTTTGCCTCTTTCCCCGTCATTTATTGTGCGCAGTCTTTAAGACACAGTAGTTTTAGATACGTTAGAATACAAAGATATGGGATCCACTTTCATTTAAAAACGGGATCTACTTTCATTTTTAAACCAATTGGACCATTTTGGTTTACTATTTTCATTAATGAAACTTTGGAGTCGAGCAAGAAATATGTTGTTTACCCCCCCCCCCCCCCCCACAATGCGTGCACCCTTGACTTCAAACAGAAGTTTCATTAATGAAAATAGTAAACCGAAATGGTCCAATTGGTTTACATCTCGACTTGAAGATGGAGAAAAATGAGCTCGAATCCGTATACTAATCTACTAAAACTAATTTTGATAGGTGACATCAACTAGTAATAAGGTTAACCAGTAGCAGCTACGAAGATATTCATTCGTCTTCAAAGCTGAATCTGCGACTAGCTGAACCAACTTCATATGGATTCCCATGCAAGGGCTTATTGAAAATTTCTTCGGGAGCATAATATTTATTTATCTATAAACCTCTGTAAATTAGCAAACCGATTATAAATTACAACGCACTACCTCCTCAATATTTCTACGCTCCTTTCATCTATAGTCATCGTCAGGCAATATCTCTCGGCATTGACAGACGGATTGAATTGGAGAGTCGATCCCTCATATTTCATTCATTCGTCCCTCTCGTTCATATTTCACTTTTCCCTGCGGAAAAAAAGGATGAGTTTCCTTATTCCAAGCGGAGGGTTTACGCGAGGCCAGCCCCACTCTACATCGCAGAATCATTAGGGATCGCTTTACCGCATTAGGCTTATCGGTTTCGGCTCCATTTCTCACGTCTTCCTGCCGCAACCTACGCCATCGTCAAGCCTTTGAGCGAGGTTGCGACGAAAAAAACCGCTGTTTACTATTGCACAACGGTTCGGCATTTCCGAATTAATAACCATTCCACCTCCATTTCTGCTCGCCCTTTACGGATTGTGATTTATCACCAATGCATAAATAAATGGCCGTTGAATCCGACTCAACTTATGTATGGGGCGTGGTATGTATGTACTTAGTTTATTACGGCATTTACACTCATTCTGAATGGCAAGTGGGGGAAAATTAAAGGGTAATACAACTTGAAATCTACACTATTCCAATATTTCAAATTTCTAAATCAAATTGTAGTCAGATACCAACCTATCTAAACCCAACTAGTTCAAAGAAAGGGAGGAGGAGAGACACTGAGACAGGGAAAAGGAAAATTGCCCTGGTAATTGTATGCAGTAAAATAATTGAATGAAAAATGGTATTTGATTGCATCCTGGGAGGTTGGTCAACAATGCAAAAAAAACGACCCTACTAATTCAAGTTCTCACGCCAACAGTAATTCATCTACGCCGGAAAAGTACCTACCTATACAGCAAAATAATAAGCCGTTGTGTAATAATATTAACACCGTTTTTTTTAAATGACTTATGTGACTATTAATGTTGAACTTCAGGACTTGCATAAAATATTAATCTTACCATCGCCGTGATGAATATGAATCTTACCCAACTACCTGTCCATGTCCTACGTACCAAGTAATTAATATGTAGGAACCTACATAAAATGGTTTAGACTCTCAGAATGTGATCCCGGTCGTGAACCATTGTATACAAAACAGTAATAAATAAGCGATAAGTTTAAATAATTTACAGCAGTAATAAATAAGAAATAAGTTTAAATACCTAATTGACAATTGAAATAATTAGAAATAATTAGAAATAATTGGCATTTGATGTAAATTATTAGGCAGTAATAAATTTGACCTCATAAGTAAATTGGATTTGTGTGAGCTGAGAGTGATATACTAAGCAGCGCAGTAAAAGTTGCCGGTCAGAAATCAGCTTCATGTCACTGGAAACAGCTTTACTCGCCAGAGAGCTTATAAAACACTGTAGGGACCATAATTTGTTAATGTAAGCTCCCCAAAAATAAGGAATGGTTCTGGTGCTGGTAAATAAATATGTGTTCGACGTTGTTGGCTTCAGCCTTTGATCACGAGTCTCGCACCTACTTCGCCGTCAACCTCGTTTCAACACACCCTGGAGCCTAAACATTTCCTTCGTTCCTCGAAGGTAGCTAAAGCAGTTTTCGTTCTACTAAAGTACACTGGACTTCCTATATAACTGGAGGAACTAAGACTTTCCACGCTCGAGTACTATAATTACGTCAACATTACCACATATTTACTGGTTAATTATTTTCAACAATGAATCTACCCACGCACGCACGCACACACGAAAACTGTGCCATGCGAGTCGAACTATGTAAAGTTCGGCAATTAGGTACAGTTACATAAATATCCATTTTTACGTTCAACGGCCCGAAATGGCGCGTTACATGAGATGAGGGCTGCGACGGAGCGGGATATTTGCCCGTCTCTCTCTGTCAAATCCAATATCCAATCGCTTCCTATCAGGACATCCCTCTCCTCTTTCCTTCTCCCTTCCAAGTGACCATCCGCCGAAGGCTTGGTTACTTTCACCGATTAGTTCGCTTTTCCGAGTCGTCGGAGTCATAGATTCCTGTATTCACAGCGATCGCCAGTTTCCCCCCTGAAACTACCAGACCACGTGTCCAGGTTTTTTTTTTTCTCTTCTGAATTTCTATTATTTTCACATTTATCCTGTTCTCCTTGTTTCAGCAAAAAATATCTATTATTTTCCCTTTTTTCAAGTTCCCTTTTTTTACCGTTGTGGTATTTCTACCAAGAAGGTATTCTTTGTTTCTTTTGGGTCTACCCGAGCTTAGGTAGGAGTATTCCTTTCATTTTCCTTTTTTATATTATAATTTTTCCCAGCGTCATTTTTGTTCTTTTTCTCTTTTCCCTTATTTTCATTTTTCTTCAACTATTTTTGAGGATATCCTTAGCGCAGGATATTTTTCAAGGTCTCGTGCCATTGCACGGGTGGTAGCAGAAAATCGAAAGTCTCAGGAACCTTTTCTCTTAAACGACTCTGCTAAGAAAAGGGATACCTAAGACTTTACATGGTAGCAGAGCGTAAACTTCCACAACTTTGCAAGCCACAGTAGGTACCTACTAATCACCTTTTTTTTACTCTCTTCTTCACTGCAGCTATTTTTCAAATCTATTTTCACCTTTTTTTTTTCTCTCTATTTCTGTGTTGTACTCAAACAACGTTCCATCATGACGGGTTTGCTTTGCGGAACATGTGCGCTGGACATTCCCGAGGAACAGGCTGGCAACCCAGTATTTTGCCAGACCTGTTGCCACACGTTTCACGCAACATGTCTCAACATCATGTACGTTAATTGGACGAAAATGAATGCAGCTAATAAAAGTTCTTTTAAGTGCCTGTCCTGCCGTGCCGTTGCACGACCCGTCCCTTCGCCAACACCACAGGAGTTGGCTGTGACCATGGCACGTGCTATGGCCGAGGCTAAGTTGGGTCTACCTGACCAACCCACGACCACTCCACAATTTCTGGAACATGCGATTTTAAATTTACCATCCTTCTATCCAAACAATGCCACCCAGGTCATGCAATTTCTCATCTCCCTACATAAAATCCATGTCGTCAGTCCGATCCATATTTCAGCTATAATTTACCGGCTTTCTTTGGATAATAGGTATTTGTATTTGCAGCACATGCTACCCACCTGGGAAGGTGAATTAAATTTCAACACTTTACTAGCTCGCATGAAGTTAGACCTTTTTTCGCCCACTGTCATTATCCATCTTAGTATGAAATTTATTCACCGTATTCAGCGTTCGAACGAAACGTTCAGGTCCTTTGTGGACTCCGTATTTTCGGCCAACACTATTCTAGCCCAATACCCCAACGAATCCGATTTAATTACTATTATACTAACGCATGTCCAGCTAAAAGATCGACAATATTTTGCCTTTGAAAAGAAACCCGAAACTAAACATGAATTATATAATTTAATACAGGTTGTAGAACAGAGCCAGGGAGAAATGCAAGCGCATGCCTCCCCACAACATCAACAAAATAATTTTCAAGTAACAACATCAGCTAATCCCTCTTACATACCTAAACAGATGTCTCCACAACAGGCGAAGGGCAGTGGCGTAGGACAGCATTACAATACAAGTCCTAATACCAAAAGTGTGCAGCAAACTAATCCCAAAATAAGACCTCAATCCCAACATCCTCCACCGCAAACCACTGCATCGAAATTTAATACTACAACCTATTCGACTTTTCAACCGTCTTACAATTCTACACCCACTAAAGCCTATTATTCTAAGCCGCATGGTACTCAACGGGCATTCAATAATGATCGCCAGTACCAGCAAAATATGCAGATCATGAATACCGACCAACCGGGGGGTAGCAGCCACCTCACTGCACCGCCAACCGGCGAGCGAGCGGTACCATTTGCGGCCTCTCCGCACCACTCGTCTGCGTCTTCCACCGGCACCCTGCCGCCGGAAAGCGCCGGGCAATATACGGAACCGTCCACAAGCGACCAACAACATGCCAATCCAGGCCCCAATGAATCTTCCAGCACTTTCCCACCTCCCAATCGGCATTGCCCTCACCCTCAATCCTTCCAACATCTTAATGATGTTATGCAAATTCAACGCGAACGGCTATACCCCCTCATCACTAGAACTTCTGAAATTTTGATTGATATTGACAACCATATGTGTTCAGCCTTACTCGACACGGGTAGCACGTCCACAGCGATTTGCGCGAAATTTTTGAGTGAAAATTTTCCCTCAAAACTACATAAGTTACACGCCATACCAACACGTACTATTACGGTCGGCAATGGACAGGAGATACATGCTACCCGAACTGTCCCCTTAAAAATACGGATAGCTGGATACACGTGGGACCATCATTTCCTTGTACTACCTACTTTATCAATCGACGTGGTGATTGGGATGGATTTCCTGACTAAAGCCGATGTAATTTATAATATTGCACAGGGAACTTTAACGTTCAATCACCACCCTGATACAATCGTACCATTGAATCCCCACCTCACAAAATACCGTTTTCCCGACCCCCCCAAACACAGCATACAGGCAATACGGGAGGGCACTCCCCATCCTGTCGATCAACCCCAAGAGCTACTCCATCAATTAATCAATGCATTCCCCCGTGTAATTACGGATGTGCCAGGTCGTACTGACGTCATTACGTATCACGTACAACTACAAGACCCGTCTTTGAATCCACCAGTTGCTAAATGTGCATACCATGTAAACCCGACCCTATTACCAGTTATGAAACAGGAAATTGATAAGTTATTAGCTCAAGGAATAATTACACCTTTTAGAGGTAAACCTACGGCATCATGTTTTTTAGTCCCTAAGGCACGTCAGAACCCTGACGATCCCCCGCGTTTCCGCCTCGTTTGCGATTTCCGCCCGTTGAATAAAATGTTACGTTACTTTTCCTATCCCATCCCGACCATCCCAAGTTTACTATCTCATCTAAAGCATGCAACGTATTTCACCTTACTCGACATGAACCAGGCATATCATCAAATACCTATCTCAGCAGAATCGCAACACCTCGTCAGTTTCGTAACACCATTTGCCACGTACGCATATACGTGCACGCCATTTGGTTTGGCGACGGGCGGAAACATTCTTTCTGAATTACTGCATACTATTTTAGGCCACTGCCATGGTATTACGGTCATTTGGTTCATGGATGATTTATTAGTTTACTCCCCCACCCTTGACCAACATTATGAAGATGTCACTAACGTACTACAATGTTTACATAAGGCGAATTTAACTGTTAGCTCCAAGAAAATACAATTCGCATGTACATCCGTCAGATTCCTTGGCCATGTTATTTCCATGGGTTCCGTTCGAATTGATGAAGACCGAATGAAAATTTTAGGGCAACTTAACCGCCCGACATCGGCTAAAGGCATATCTCAATTTTTAGGCGCCACAGGTTTTTTCCAATCGTTTATAGAAAATTATGCTGATATATGTGCACCATTAAACAATCTCCGCAAGAAAAATGTACCATTTATATGGACCCCCGAGTGTGAATCATCCTACAAATTGCTACTGCATAAACTGTCCAATCCTCCTATCCTGTCTTTGCCCGATTTTACGAGAACTTTCAGCATCTGGACCGACGCCAGTGGGACGGCTATATCATATGTATTAACCCAGGAAGACGAAATATATAAAAAGCATAAACCAGTAGCCTATGCAGGCAGAAAATTAACCGATGCCGAATGTAAATTTTCCATTTACGAAAAGGAGTTTTTAGCCGCACTGGAAGGTATACGTAAGTTCAGATTTTATGTAGAACACACCAAATTCGATTTATACCTAGATAATAAGAGTGTTGCCACAATAACAAAGATTGATAACCCCTCACCACGAATTCAGAGATGGATTATACGCCTTATGTCTTATAATTTCCGGATTTTGCATGTCCCGTCGAAACATAACCCAGTGGCAGATTTTTTGACACGAGCGGATTATGCGGAGGAGCCCATCGTCTGTGCACCGGAACCGGCGGGGACGGCCGCCTCGCTGGGGAAGGGAACGGACAAGGGGCTGATACCAAACAAATCCGCCTCTATTTCTAACGAACAACATCCGCAACCTACTAATTCTTTTATTTTCAGCGATCAACGGTCATCGTACCAATCATTAATCCCTGACTGTAAACCAAGCCCACCTTCAACTCCTCCCAAGGAGGTGTTACATGTTCTCGATGATTTTCCAAATTTATACAAAAAATTATCAGCATACCAACTCGAAGACTCCCAACTTGCAATTATCATCCACCGTATTCGTAATAATGAAATACTACCCACCTACGAACTACAGGACAACATTTTGTATTATAAATGTCACAATTATAGGCGAGCGTGTTTACCTCTTAATCTATTACCATATGTTTTTCAGTTTTGTCATAACAGTGTTTTGGGGTCCCACATGGGATACCATAAAACACTGTCCCGCATATCTTCGATGTTTTACTACCCGAATTTACAGACTTATGTTCGCGAACAGATTAAAAATTGTATCACATGCTCCCGAACGAAATATTCACAACGTACGGCAGGTACGTTATCGTCCTATAATTATACATATCCCATGGAAACCTTGTTCATCGATGTTGCTCATTTCCCCAGAAGCAACAAGGGGCATAAATTTCTATTAGTTACCGTCGACGCATTTTCAAATTTTGTCTTCATGCTCCCCATGAAGAAACAAACTAGTGCCATTATCATTTCTCTTTTAAATTCACATGTTTTCAGCATTTTCGGGTTTCCTAAACATTTAGTTTCAGATAACGCGTCGGTCTTCACAAGCCACACGTTCAAGGCCTTTTTAACAACAAATGGCATCAACACCAAACATTTACCTCGGCATTATCACAATCCAAATAGAGCCGAAAGAATGATTAGAAATGTGAAAGCGGCTATAACAGCATATCATGCAGACAACCAGGTAATGTGGGACTGCAATTTACATAACTTCCAAATTTCATTAAATTCTGTAATGCATTCGTCGACCTTATTCACTCCAGCCAAATTATTCCTGGGGCATGAATTACAGCTTCCCATACACCTTGTATGGGACATTTCTCCAGACACCCTCCACGCCGATACAACTGCTGTGTGGACACAGGCTTACGTGAATATGACCCGAGCCCGTGACAAGCGGGCACGATACTATAATAAACGCCATTCCTCTATTACATATCGCCTGGGAGACATCTGTGTAATTAAATCGTACATTTTAAGTTCCGCAATAGATCGTATAAGTTCCAAAATCGCATACAAATACACAACCCCATATCGAATTATTGAACTATTGTCACCTGTCACTTATTCTTTGCAAAACATTGCGGATCCCACAGATATCAAGACCCAACATGTCTCACAATTAAAGCTTGTTCGTACTGCTGCAACACACAATCATGTAATCTCCGCTCAAGGTCCACCCTCATCTGAGGACAGTACTAATGTTTCCGACATTGAATGATCCTTGTTCTTCTAGAATTTCAACTTATCGGCACCCATTGATATTTGCCTTCACCTAGAACAACATACCGTAACAATCGCCGACTCGTCCGAATCTCTATACAATGCCTACGACCACATATTAATTCTCGTCTGTTTTCAGGTAACCTGATGATGGCAAACTATGGACTACCTTCTTGTAACCCCCGTAAATGACGAGCAGGTTTTTTTTGGTTTTTCCCGGGAGTGGAAAGCGAAGACAACATACCGTTTCCACGCCTGTTTTATTTTTTTTTGCCTGCATCCCTCGCGCAAAATCTTCCACTTTTCGAAGAAAAAAAATTTATTTCCCCTAGCAACCTACCAAAATAATTCTGTATTAACTTCATAACCATCACATTAATAGGCCGCACCCTAAATCACAAATCGCAACTGTACAAATTTTTTTTTTTTTGAACGCCAGGGAGAAACGAATGTGGAATCTATATCCCGTCCTATTCGAGCTGCGCTCAACCGATTTATTTCTTATCCATGCTCGGGTTAGGCTGTAGCAACCCTTGTAACTTCACTTATAATCACTGATACGTTCACTTCGTTCAATCTGCATGTTCACCTGTACTCTTCGAGCGTTTCCATATGTTCGCGCCTTCTTAGAATCTGCCCCGTCTCCTCATTTCACCTCTGTAACCCGTAGGTACTCTGGCGTATGTAGGATCGCTCTCTCCTACCTACCTCCTCTGCCTCTAGTCTCATCGCCCCCAACTCCTCTGTTCAGCCCTCCCCCCCCACTTCTACCAGGGGCGATTTCCAAATGTCCCCCCAGTGACCAAGGTGGGCAATTTCGATGTAGCCTCGCCAGGAGGGGTGGCCACTGGGCGGACCACACTCCAAATATCACTTCCACCTTGATACATCATCCATTCTCGCCTTTTACAACAAAATGTTGCCCTACCCAAAATGCGGTGGGGGGATTTTTGGGGGTGGGAGTGCGACGGAGCGGGATATTTGCCCGTCTCTCTCTGTCAAATCCAATATCCAATCGCTTCCTATCAGGACATCCCTCTCCTCTTTCCTTCTCCCTTCCAAGTGACCATCCGCCGAAGGCTTGGTTACTTTCACCGATTAGTTCGCTTTTCCGAGTCGTCGGAGTCATAGATTCCTGTATTCACAGCGATCGCCAGTTTCCCCCCTGAAACTACCAGACCACGTGTCCAGGTTTTTTTTTTTCTCTTCTGAATTTCTATTATTTTCACATTTATCCTGTTCTCCTTGTTTCAGCAAAAAATATCTATTATTTTCCCTTTTTTCAAGTTCCCTTTTTTTACCGTTGTGTTATTTCTACCAAGAAGGTATTCTTTGTTTCTTTTGGGTCTACCCGAGCTTAGGTAGGAGTATTCCTTTCATTTTCCTTTTTTATATTATAATTTTTCCCAGCGTCATTTTTGTTCTTTTTCTCTTTTCCCTTATTTTCATTTTTCTTCAACTATTTTTGAGGATATCCTTAGCGCAGGATATTTTTCAAGGTCTCGTGCCATTGCACGAGTGGTAGCAGAAAATCGAAAGTCTCAGGAACCTTTTCTCTTAAACGACTCTGCTAAGAAAAGGGATACCTAAGACTTTACAGGGCGGTGGTAAAATTCATATTTTTGATGAGACTGTAATTACCGAATAAAAAGTTAGGCCCAAGCCTGACCCACAAGGGGTTCCTTCAGCTTCAGTCAATCAGATTTATTTCTGAGGCCCAGAAGCGACCACAAACGCCATCACCCCCGCATATTGAATAAATTGGAGTATATAATTTCAACTATTGATAAATGTCTGCCGGAAGTTATTCTACTGGTAGGTCCAATAAAAAATATAGCCCTCTTCTCTCGGAATAGAAGTTGTGCCGGCAAAATTCTATCTTCATCCAAATGACGCAGGTTGTGTAGTACAGGAATGTTGAACGGGGGGAAAGCAAAAAGAAGTTTGTTTTAAAACAAGATTACATTTCCGGGGAAGTAGATTGATTCCGCTTTCAATTTCAGACTACGCGAGTGCGATGGAGCCCCAGGGAACCTCGGTTCTTCCGCTTGAAGGGTTCTCTGGATTTCCTAGTGAGCGACTTGAGTCACATTGAGAATGAAATTGCTCAAGCGTAAATCTGTACGTACAATACTTCACTCTGGAACAAGTTACGATCGGTTGCGGCCTCTTCAGGCTGATAGGTCGTAAGTCAAATATTATCTCAAGTTGGAATTCTGAAACACGTCTTCGTCGATCTAAAGGTCAATTCACACATATCCGTGACGTGTTGGGCACCGCCATATCGGTGAAAACCAAAAACGCATGCCACAGATATATGTGTGAATCGACCATAAATCTTTGGGTTTGAAAGGACAGCGTGAGTTCGATTCCCTCACATATTTAACTTGACTGAGCCGTTGATCAGAGAAGAACGGGAAACCGTCACACGAAGAAGCAATTCTCCAGATTTATAAAACGTAGAATTCAAGTTCGTGATGGAGTAATGCTCAAGGGTAAGCGCAATGCAGACTCTTTTCAATTGTTGATAGGGGATATAAGAAAGAATACTGCTGTGACAAAATAAGTGTGTGAGTACAGAATGAAGACAACTATTCGAAAAAACTGGACCTTCAAATGATGTAAAATCTCCTTCAAGTATGCTGAATGTACTTAACAAAAATGTTCACTGTTAGTCGACATCTTTTTCAAAATTTGAAAATAAATTATAGGCCTTCGAAGAAGATTGTTTTTATCTTCCGAACAAATCGTGGAATTTAAATTAGCCTGTCGATTGCCAAGACAGATTTTTCGTGCAAATTTGAACTTTTTTAGCGAATTTTCAAAGAAAATGAAGCTATTGCAATGGCTTCGAAATTTAAATAATATAAATTTTTGGAAATTTTCTTCATAGAAATCCGTTTCAGACCATTCTAAAACGATTCCTGAAATTTAACACTTTTTTATATGTATATATATATTTATATATGTGTCACTCCAGACGATAACTCTCGATAGAATTGAGATAAACAGCTCAAATTTGCACAAAAAATCTATCTTGGCAATCGAAAGGCTAAGTTCGAAGATGGGCGAAATTGGCCTACTCTAAGGAGGGTTTTGGCGCATTTAAAGTGCGCAAAAATTACCCAAAAATCCCCAAAATCTTATTTTCCAACAAGTGACCCCTCATTTTAAAGGTTTTTGCACGCTGAACACGATGGTGGAATCGGATTTTAGATATCTTGATCCGTTCTCAAATTAGAGCATTTAAAGTGCGCAAAAATTACCCAAAAATCCCCAAAATGTTATTGTCTAACAAGTGACCCCTCATTTTAAAGGTTTTTGCACGCTGAACACGATGGTGAAATCGGATTTTAGATATCTAAATCCGTTCTTAAATTAGAGCATTTAAAGTGCGCAAAAATTACCCAAAACTAGGATAATCTTTAAACTCTTACCCCCCCCCCCCCCACCCCCTTAGAGTGGTCAGCGTAGCACCCACATGTTCTTCCAAGTGATCCTTCCAGAAACCACATCCTTCCTTCATAGTTTATTTCAAGATTGAGCCTGCATGAAAAACAACCTGCATTTGAAGCACTCATGATTTTCTATAACAACTCCTTTACCTACTGCACTCTCTTGAGTAGGTAAGTCAAAAGTCCTAACTACCCTATCCTACCTAATATGAACCCACAGCGATCAAATAAATAAGCACTTAGTACAATTACGTAATAAACAAACGGTAGAATCAGGATGGACAAAACGTACAAATTAAAATAAATACGAAGAGAATATACATAGAAAACCAAATTTTAGACCGAAGTTTTCCTTTATTCAAAACCATAGCCATTAATTCGAATATTTCTTTGAAAATTCGCTCATTAAGTCATGCTGCATGACTGGTTTTTTTTATCTCAATTCTTTCGAGAGTTATCGTCTGGAATGACACATACATATATAAATATATATATAAATATATATATATACATATAATTTTTGGTGTCTTTCGGCAGTGAATTCAGGATGGTCTGAAACGGATTTTGGTATACAAATCTTTCGGAAATTCGAGTTTCAAAAATTTTGGACCGAGAACAATAGCTTCCTTTTCTTCGAAAATTCGCTAAAAACTTTACTTACTTAGTTCGAGAGAAGTTGAATTGAAATAAGAAAACCCTCCTCCAAACCCCAATACGAGCCATCCATGTAAAAGATATCATATCTTGTTCCCCATGTAATACCTACTGGTTGGTCCCTTGAAGTGTTAGGTACTCGAGTACTTGATTATCTCACCCGTCCAGAATCACCCCCCGTTCTCCCCGCTACTTACTGAGCTGTGGAGAAAAATTATTTGTAGAAGGAAAACCTCCTCCAAACTCGGATACACGAACCATCCGAAAAATATATCATTATTTGATATGAAGCCCCCTAATAACATGATAATGTTGAATAGGACACCTACTGGATAAGATACCCACTGGCTCTTCCCTTAGTGATCCTCTCCTATGTCTACGAAAAAATACGAAAAAAGAATGGGTATCTTCCAAATAATGGAAGATGGATACTTAATAGTATATATATAGTGTTATCACTCGTACCATAATCTACGTGTATTTATCTACTACTATTTGTAGAGTATCAACCCCCGGTACTAACAGGGCATCGCACGGTCCATCACGCATGGCATTTCGCTCTTCATTCATGGCATGTATTTTGTTTATTGCTAGCCTCAAATTCAGTGGTCTCAGTATGGAAGAGTAAAAATGCTATGTTATTGCAATGGTGGGTACGATGTATATGAAGACCTTGTTAGCCCTGTTTGTGAGCATATAGGACAGTCGAACTCATACAGGAAACATACGCAGTCTTATATAAAGCTTGGAACACCTTTGGTTTTACCACCCTATTTCTCTGGTGAAATATCGGTTTCTTGATGGACCTACCCCCAGAGAAAATCGAGGCAGCCCTTCTGAAGGGCGGTTCTACCTATTTGTACGAAAGGGTTTACGGGTGTATATTAGGTCTGTCTACAGCCCTTCGCCCTTGTTGTCACCTCCGCCTTGAATCCGAAGGGCTACTAAGCTATTGATAGGGCCAGCCAAGGGTTTCCTTTATATAATGCCGCGAAAGCAGCGCGATCACCCCACCGGAACCGCCGTTCATCCATCTTGTATTACGACGCCTTTTCGAACAATCACGACCACTGCACCCTTCCATTCATGATATTATGAGCGACAAGGTTTCTTTTACCGCATGAATACCCGATCGCCGTAATTCGAGCTGAATCGTTATATGTATGCTGAGCAGCTCCAGGTACCTACTTCAATAGCACTAGAAGGTTTTCATTAGTGAACTCACGTGAGATGTTCAAAACTTTCAATACTGTCAGACCAAACAAAGTTTAAATAACTGAGCAAACTAATGCACAGTTTACGTATGACCATAGGAATGGTAGCTCACGGGTGTGAGTATAAGAGATTCAGATACTATAACATCACTGCAGTTGGTACTCTTATGGGCACCTAATTAACAGCTTGGCTCAGAGCCTTACGCTTCTTATCATGAAGTGGTAGGATGATGAGTCCTAACGAAAATCGTTGTGAATTAATTTCAACCCACAAGTAGAATGTAACTTTCACTTGACCTATTTATGAGCCAATCCCAAACCCTCCAAATTTTTGCAATCAACCAAATGGAGAACCGACTCAAACTACCAATCACATATTATAGGCTCTGATCACAATTATATTGAGGTCTACCGACCTGCTTGCGATAATAAAATTGTTGACAATCAAATTCTGCATCACATGAGACCGATTTTGCTATGATTTTGGAACTTTTTTTCAAGATCTATTGGTTATTTCCGATCCTACTTGTTAATCATATTATTTTATGTCAAGAAAGGCATAGAAAACATCAAGACATCGGCGAAAATCGTAAAGGAAAAAGGCATGGTGGGTGGAATTTTTAATTAATTTAGCTTGTTTATAGTTTTGAGGACCAGAAGGTTGTTATTGGGAGGAAGTGGAAATAATGAATCCCGTGTTTCGGTTGCAAAGTATAAGAGTGCCTAACTGCTTGGTCGTTATGGTCCAGCGACATGGTCGAACTCAAAATGCAACTTAAACCCTATGAATGAAATTACTGCATTCGGTGCAGTGACTTTATTCCTGTGAATCAAATCAACAGAATCTGCTCACTGTTTACAAGGAAAATAGTCAGCTGGAGGAATGGTTCTGATGTGAGTAGAATAGTGTCGAAACATACCTACTTCTTACTATACTGTGCAATAATTTTCATAGACCCTAAATATTTTATTTTCATGTTATTCCTTAGTGAATGGAGTCTACGAAAAGAATACCAGTATTTCACATCTCTTTATTTTAATATTCTCTGTCTGCCTCTGTGCTGCATGAAGTATTACAATGAAATTAGTACAGGCTATTGTTTGGCACAAAGGGCTTCTCGGTGATAGCAAACCAAAACTTCTCTTTCGAAAACTTTCAACAGAACCGCCTTTTATAATGGTCCGTTTTCAGTTGCAGACAAGTGACCCACGAGGATGCAAACCCGATGCGTCGTCTCCCCAAGGAAATTAGCTGAAAACGATTCATCACTGTCCTCGAGCGTACACCGCATTGAAATCCGGAGTATTCGCCTCATTTTGAAAACGCCTTCAGGCTTCCGTGTTTGGCCTTGTTCGCATAATGGTCTCCCAACCTCTGTTGACTTGTAGTGGCAAGGGACGAAGTTATGAACGTCATTTTTATCCAGAGAAAGAGGAAGACCTCTCGAATGAATCACTTCAACACTTTATTACGCTGAAACCTAGTCTTTCTCTTTCTGAATCCAGTAATTAGCATCATAGGATTCCCCCAAACCCAGAAGAGTTTATAGTGGATTATGGATAATATGATTAATAATATATATTATGTATCATTTATAAGAGCACAATGCTACAGGTACAACTGCGTGTGCACCTATGGGCATCAAATTACCAGTAGATATTATCGAATAACCATAATTTTTCCATCTACTCGTAGGAGAAAATTATTTAGGCACCAACATACTATAAACAAATGGACAGCCAAGGAATCAACAAAAGCTATGTTCTTAAGCGCTGTAGATTGAATCTCTTGGTTGAATCCAGAATAAACTATTTGCCGTTTGTCTAGCGAATTTACCTTGCGCATACGCTTCCTGGATAACCAACAGAACCCCGAAAAGGGGCTTTATGCAGCGGTTTGGTAGAAACAACTTCTGTGGCAAATAAAGAATTTCTTTATTACTCATTATGATCCTACTTGATGATAATATATTATTTTATTAGGAAAGGCGTATCAAGACAGTTGGCGAAAATCATAAACAAGAAATAAAAGCGACGTAGGTAGAACTGTTATGGAAGGAGGGAGGTAAAAGTTGAATCAGTGAGCTACGATGAGAATATTGGGTAAAATTAGAGAACTGTATCATGTATTAGAGATCGATAGAAAGGCTTACTATTCATTTATGTAAAGAATCCCTTCACTTTATGTGGAGTCTGTTATGTATGATGGTACTCAAAGAAAGAAGTATGTTTCCCCCAGCATTCTCAGTAGGTGTGTAGGTATTTATCAGATGGATATTAAACGATTCTTCTCAGGTTTGAATACTAAGATATCTAAGTTTATGGTCTTCGAACTAGTTATATTGCCTGGTATGAAGAATATACAATATGTACATACCTACCATGAGAACAGTCACGGAAATATATTATGATTATGTAGAAAAACTAAAAGACACCTTGAATTGTACATGGAAAATACATGAGGGACCCATTTCGCTTTGCATAAATTTGGCAATGCAAGATGGATGTTACTAAAAAGGCGGTTAATATAACAACTCCAATTGCTGATTATTGAAATTTTATTGAATACATAAGAACCATCTTGATTTTCCCGCTCAGTGGTAAACCTGTGGCTGTATTATTTACTTTCATTTGGGTCATGACCAAGAATTACAGCAGAGATTCAGTTGCTAGGAGTTTCCCACATTGGTTGGAAAAATACTATGTATACAGAAGATATAGTCCATTTTTCACCAATTCATAGAACAGTTTGAATGTTGGGGATTTATATGACACACCGAGATTTTGGAAAATGCAGCGTACAAAGGATAACTGGCTCCTCTGGAAAATACCCATATTCCACCCCAAACCCACTCAACTCGCTCAACTCCTGATTCATTAGTAGTGCTACCTTTAATTTAATTAATTTAACATAGCAGTAATTTGTATTCGTAGTTCTAAAGCATTACCTGAACTAAATTACCTAAAACCAACAAAATAACTGTTCCAAACCGAACTGATTGGAATCTTAACTGCACACATTGTTCGCGACTCCACCATCGAACGGAGTTGTTGGCAAACGGAAAAATTTCGTGTAAACTCGAGGGGGAAATCGATGCCAGCACAACTTTCATCGAGTTATGACAGAATTATAGATCACGTTCAACGTAGTTTGGCCTCATCGCCGCCCTCCCGGCGATGACTACGTAACGAGTTTAAACGGATAATCGAAGGCAAGTGACGGACGAGATACGAAGTTGCCGAATTATGTGTACGCGATGAGGTATATTTATTGTACATTTAATTTATTGGCTAAATAGAACGAGGGAAAGTTAATAGTCATTTGTATAATTCGGATAGCTGGGTTGAGTGGCGTATAACAACGATATGATCAACATTGATAAAACGAGTGCTTACTGGGTACGGGATGCATAAAGTACACCTGCGGCAAAAATCACGGCGTCTCATGTCTTGAAAATAAATGGGTCAACAGGTATTTGAAAAATAAGTTCCTCCACTAATCCGGTTTTCGAAATTGTGATCGTCTAAACTTGAGTAAGTAATAAAAAAAAATAATGTGTTCGCAATCTCGCAAAATATTGCATAATTATTTAATTCAAAACTTGTTCAATTGATGATTTTTGTTATCTTTTTCTGCTTCAGATAGGTAGTGCTACCTTGCCAACAAAGAAGAAGCACAGTATCTCGGATATGGATACATTATCAGGAGCCGAGTATGCTAAACCATCAAGACCGCTCAGTCTTCCGAAACTGTTGATCGCTGCGCCGCGGAGTAGGGGCGGGATGATGCCATGACTACTCAGTACTCACAGATTTTTGATGTGGTTCATGGCAACTTGAAATAAACCGAAAGTGCGAAGTAGGTAGGGCGTACGGGCTGAAATTATTTTATTCCATTTTCCGAGCCTACGTTCCTTGAAACGAACCATCAAATTTTGATGGGGGTGGAAATGCCTTCTTTCATTCTCGGTTCCGATGGTTCGTTATTGACAATAATGAACCAAAAGTGACGAAAAAATATAGCATTGGAAGGAAAGGAAAACAGCCATAGATTCCAGAGTGTGCATAAAAAAATAAATTGAAATCTCTCTTTGAAGACGAAAGAGCACTTTTAACGGTGGTGAGGCAATCATTATTGTTCTTGGATGATTCTGCCATCAGTGTACACCATATACCTAACAATATCCCTAGTGAGCCAAGAAGCACGAGTCGACCGTATCAAGGAAACGCTGCAAATCCCTGCACAACGGTTTATTATTTTGTATAGAATACCCTCCTGTTACAGATCACAGCTCTATGTATAGATAACCCTTCTATATAATATGATATGTACTATTCTATTATATACATATTATGTAGATCGCAGACCTTCCGTAGGTTAGTACCTAACCCCGTACTCGTTACTAGGTACCTACCTAAATCACGAGTTAAATGTTGCTAAAATAATTCTGCCGATGACAAACAGTACCTAACAAAAAGAAACACACATAATGAAGTTCTGAAAAGAAATTGTTGATGAGGAGTGAAAAAAGTTGCAAAAGTACCTACCAACAAACTCCAGCCCCTTCTACGTAGATGGTATAATGAACCGTTGTGTAATAATTTACCGTTGAGTAATGATTTGCCGTAGTAATAATTTACCCATCTATAATACTTCAACGTTTGTTCAAGTTTCACTACCTACCAACAAACTCCAAAAGAGCCATCATTTTTCAAGCGAAATAATATCACAGAACAACCAACTCGACTTCATACTCCGCCAATATAATCAGGTGATCCCTACCAATGATTGGCCGTATTCGCAAATTCCTATTGTGGGCGCGTCTCTGGTTACGAGATTTGGTTTGAATTGTATACAATTTCATTCACACTGGAGTCGAAAATGCCTGTCGGTGCAAACTTCGGGGCCTTACTGTGAACGAACGGCTGGACGTACGATGCTCCGGATGGTCTTAAAAAACTCGCAAGTTCAAGAACTATTTAAAACCGTAAAAATATTTACGTAAAAAAATGGTATAGGCGTTTTGAAAATTTCAACCCCTATTTTGAACCCCTTAGAGATGACTCACAGTAACGTCGAGCTTCGAGGACCAACTAGACGCCGAACGGAACCTATAACCCGAATTTCATCAATTTTTTTTCATGGTAACTAAGAAAAGTGGCCCGTACGGCGTACGGCGTACGGCGTACGGCGTACGGCGTACGGCGGACAGACAGAAATATTTTTATTGCAGTTTTGGATTCTACATACCTTGAAACGTAAACCATCAAATTTTGAGGGGGGTAAGAATTTTTTTTTTCATGCTCGATTCCAATGGTTCATTATTGAAAATAATAAACCAAAAGGCTCTACAAATAAAATTAAGCTACCTGTTCCTCTGAACAGCGCTATGGCCGCGCAGATGAGTTTGAAAATTGAGCGAGATTGAAAATCGATTTCATTCATTACATAACTACTTCGTTAGAAACACTACTGCTAATCGCTTTACGTTAGGTATGGTACAAATACCTTCCACATAGACCTACATATGTTCGGAACAGCGTACCTGCCATTGCTTTACCGACTCAGCGTCGTATCAGCCTTTGAACGGATAAAGACATTTTTTATCTTTATTTAATTATCAATAAGTGATAAATCCACGCCTGTAAAATTGAAAGAGGTTAAATGAACCAGAATCTACAATATTCTCGCATTCCAATGTTATTTTCCAACTCGTATCATAGTTTTGATGTAGCCAGCTTAATACAAGTTCAATTTTATTTATTTCTATAAACCATGATGGTATTACAGAGGTGCAAAACTCAATCAGTTTGCGAACTAAAATGCATAATTGTAATTTAGAGCTGTTGGCAACGTAAGTAGACTGATACCCACAAGCCAATTTCAGTAAGTAGTTTCAAATAGTAGTTTCAATAAGTAATTGAAATCAAGAGCAACTAACAATATATCTAGGCCTTAAAAACATAACTAACTATTTCAATAATACACATCAAACTTCTGTGGACTGTGCGGTTCATGTACCAGTACCTACGGTGTGGTGGCGTTGTCCGAATCAAACAGCAACCACAACACCAGTGTTGTTTCCCTTACGACATTTGTTGTCAGTACTGTCATACGGAATTTTTATAACGATAAAACGTTGAAATTACTTATAACCTACGTAACTAGTTCCTTGAATTTGTTTTAGCTAGTTGAAAAATCATAGCAATACCTACTTTTAACCTTCATGGTGTTTACATCAAAGCAAGTTTGAAGTTCGAGTCAACTGTATAGGATTCCTACAGGATTTCTAGTGTTACACAATTCTGTGTTACAGTTAATGTAACCTGTGGATTCGAGCATGAATTTATGTGCAGTACCCTGCAGCATTATGACAACGTTCGTGTTCACCTTATCAATAAGTACCTCCCAAATAATTACAACAGTGGGCTGTGATTTAGTTGAGTATATAACCCATCCATTTACTATCCAGTTTTTTTTTCTCCATACCTCAAGTTAGTGATGTTGCAAATGGATGATAGGATATTTCAAGGATGATGATATAAATAATTCATTTCGTAGGTATAAGACCTACATGGATTGCGTTTTTTACGTCAATGCTGGTGAGTTGAGGTACCTAAGCTTTTGTTTAGTTCGTGTCGCCTCCGCTAATGGAGAGTAAGAAAGAAAGTGAGTGATATAAATCCATATTTTGGTTAATTATTTCCATTGATGAACCTTCAGAATCGAGCAAGAATTTATTAGTACCCCGCAGCATTACGATAACGGACCCAACTGCAGGCTCACCAAGTAAGTACGTACCAAATAACAACGACAACAAGATGGGTTGTGATTTTTTGAGTTTGTTACTTCCAATATCACTCAAGATACTTCAAGTTAGTGATGTTGCAAACGGATGATGGAAATTTCAAGGATGACGATATAAATAAATCATTTCGTCGGTATAAGACCTGCATGGATTGCGTTGTTTACGTCAAAGTTGGCGAGTTGAGGTAGGTAGGTACCTAAGGTATTTTGGTTTATTATTTTCAATAATCAACCATTGGAATCGAGCATGGGAAAAAAAAATCTTACCCCCCCCCCCCCCCAAATTTGATGGTTTACGTTTCAAGGTACGTGGAATCCGAAAATGCAATAAAAATATTTCTGTCTGTCCGCCGTACGCCGTACGGGCCACTTTTCTTAGTTACCATGAATAAAAATTGATGAAATTCCGGTTATAGGTTCCGGTCGGGGTCTAGTTGGTCCTCGAAGCTCGGAGTTACTGTCAGTCATCTCTATGGGGTTCGATTGAAGGGTATTGTTTTTTTTTACGTCATTAAATTTGTCTTGAGCTAAACAATTTTTTGAGACCACCCGGAGCACTGTACTTCCAGCCGTTCGTGTGCACCAAAAAGCTTCGCCAACACGATCGTGAATCAAACGGTATAAATCCGGCCCAGATATCATCGCTAGGGAGCACCTGATTATAATCAAGGATGGCTGTATGAAGTCGAGTTGGTTGTTGTGCGATATTATTTCATTTGATAAGTGATGGACTATTGGATTTTGTTGGTAGGTATTTGTGAAACTTGAACAAACTTTGAAGTATTATTGATGGGTAAATTATTACACAACGGCAAATTATTACATAACGGTAAATTATTACACAACGGTAAACTATTACACAACGGTTCATTAACCAAGAAGGGGCTGGATTTTGCTGATCTGTACTTTTGCAACTTGACCAACCGTTGAAGTATTATTGATGGGCAAGTTATTACATAACGGTTCATTATACTTGACCACGAAGGTAGGTGTTGACCACAGAAAACAGTGATCTACACAGAAGGGGCATCTATTTCACTCCACATCAACAATTTTCCTTTAGAACTTCGTTATTTGCGTTTCTTTTCGCCATTTTAGTTACTGTTTGCCATCGACAGAATTATTTTAGGAACATTTAACTCGTGATTTAGGTAGGTATCTAGTAACGAGTACGGGGTTAGGCACTAACCTACGGAGGGTCTGCGATCTACATAATATGTGTAGACTAGTACATATTATATAGACGGGCTATCTATACAGAGAGCTGTGATCTGTAAAACAAGGGTATTCTGTACAAAATAATAAACCGTTGTGCAGGGATTTGCAGCGTTTTTTAGTTTGTATCGCCTCTGCTAGTGGAGAGTGAGAATGAAAGTGAGTGATTTAAATCCATATTTTGGTGGTTTTTGGTTGGGCAGCATTACGATAACGGACCCACCTGCAGGCTCACCAAGTAAGTACGTACCAAATAACAACGACAACAAGATGGGTTGTGATTTTTTGAGTTTGTTACTTCCAATATCACTCAAGATACTTCAAGTTGGTGATGTTGCGAACGGATGATGGATATTTCAAGGATGATGATACAAATAAATCATTTCTTCGGTATAAGACCTACATGGATTGCGTTGTTTACGTCAAAGTTTGCGAGTTGAGGTACCCAAGCTATTTGTTTAGTTTGTATCGCCTCTGCTAGTGGAGAGTGAGAGTGAGTTATTTAAATCCATATTTTGGCTAATTATTTCCATCAATGAACCTTCAGAATCGAGCAAGAATTTATTAGTACCCCGCAGCATTACGATAACGGACACACCTGCAGGCTCATCAAGTAAGTAGGTACCAAATAACAACAACAAGATGGGTTGTGATTTAAATGGGTTGTGATTTTTTGAGTTTGTTACTTCCATTATCACTCAAGATACTTCAAGTTGGTGATGTTGCGAACGGATGATGGATATTTCAAGGATGACGATATAAATAAATCATTTCTTCGGTATAAGACCTGCATGGATTGCGTTGTTTACGTCAAAGTTGGCGAGTTGAGGTACCTAAGCTATTTGTTTAGTTTGCATCGCCTCCGCTAGTGGAAAGTGAGAGTGAATGATTTAAATCCATATTTTGGCTAGTTATTTCCATCAATGAACCTTCAGAATCGAGGAAGAATTTATTAGTACCCCGCAGCATTACCATAACGGACCCACCTGCAGGCTCATCAAGTAAGTACGTACCAAATAACAACAACAACAGTGGGCTGTGATTTAAATTAGTATTGGGTATACTAATTACACCGTTTAGAGTTTGTTACTTTCAATATCAGCTACTTCAAGTAGGATTATGCTGTAAATGGATGACAGATATTTCAAGGACGATGATGATATAAATAAATCATTTCGTCTGTATAAGACCTACATGGATTGCGTTGTTTACGTCAAAGTTGGCGATTTGAGGTACCTAAGCTATTTGCATAGTTCGTGTCGCCTCCGCTAGTGAAGAGTGAGCCCTAAACCAACCTCGGACACAATCCATCGGAATCCAAATAGAATACGGCACTACAAGTAACATACGATTACCTACCGAACCACTACGATAACAGCAGGTGATTGGAATGGAGGGAAGATGACGGGAGTTGTCGCTCGTCGCACCGCCGGTAGTCGAGTGTGGGAGAGGCCGCCGCTGACTGGACTCTCCAAAGGGACGAAGGCCCCTGAAGGGCGAGCGGGGGCGGGGTCCCGGGGGCGCCTGCTCCTTCCGCCCCTCGTTCGGCTCCAGGCTCCCGGTTGCCCAGGCAACCCGACGTTCGTCGTCCCGCGCCTCTCGGTGACTTTCGCCGATTTTACACCGAAGAGCGCTCGAGTGTTGCCCTCGCTGGGGGTCTCCCGCTCCCCTCACTTTACACAGTTGCCCACTCTTTTCCCGCTAATCTCATTCGGTTCTTTTTCTTCGTCTTTTTGAAGTTACCACGTCCTTTCAAAGGCTCTGGAGTTACAAAGGCCACCGAATACGGAGGACATTGGGTTTTTTCTTACAATTTGATTCCATAACATATCTGCCCACTCATATATATATATATATATATAGTTATACGCGTTGATATATAATAATAATCATACATTCCAGTATTTCTTCTGTTTTAGCGAATTTTGGTTTATTATTTTAATAATGAACGTTTGGAATCGAGCATGAACCTACATCCCCCCCCCCCCCCAGTGGGAGGCAGAATCCGAACCAGTCATGCAGCATGGACATAAGAGTGAATTTTAAAAGACATTAATCATGCTCTTGTGTAGAAAGCTGATAGAGCGAGAAACCATACCACTTTTCGTAAAATTATACCATTTTTTCGTGATTTGAGCAATTTTTACCGGTTTTTGACGCTTATAATGTCAAATCTGACCCACTCTTTTTTGAGAAAAATATTTTCATCATCGAAATATTCCCTCCGTCGTGAATCGCTACCCCTCACAACGTCTGCAATGCGATTCTGTAACTCTGTATGGCATCAAAACGACGACAAAATATCGTTAGCATAACGAAAAATATCGATGTCACTAAATACCGATGACTGGTATTCTGTAAGCGGTCAATAGCGTCAGTTACAGCTAAATCGTCGATAACTTGTGGTTACGGGGTCGTCATTATTCCCACGGCTCTACGCCGGGGCTATCCGTACCGAAAGCTCGTTACACCCAAAACACTTTCACATCCGTAAAAAAAAAGTTTTGCGGTAAGTGTTTAACTTAACGATAAGTGTATACCTACTTTTGATTTCCATGTTTTTTCCATTTTATTTAACGTAATAAGCCCAATGTAGGTACTAACCGTAGGTAAGTAGGTAGGTAAATATTAGTGATTTAATCATTTATAGAAGTGATGTCATAAAAACATAGTACCTAATAAATCATTTGAACCATAAAATGTTATTATTCATAGGTAGGTAGGTACCTACAGTAGGTACCTACCTACTGTATTTTTTCGTGCCCTTATGAATTTTGGATAATAATGTCAGGCATTATATGGCGTTCGAATTCCTTGCTTGGGAACTGGAAATTTTGCAAGAAAGGGAACCGCCCTCGGAAAGGTATCGCCCTCGGTTTGAAAGAGGAGTGCTTCGAGATGGACAAAATCCTTATTCCCTTTAGAAAAACCTTAAAGTCGACACTTGGCCATGAACCTAACGAACGAAATTCGTCCATTGAACTCTCTAGACTGAATGGATTATCCCCTGAAATCCAGGTACCTGTCTGCCTAATTTTGTAGTAGATACCTATCCCCGACGTTTTCTAATGCGAGTGGCCTTAATAGATTGTTAATTAATTAGAAAATATAGGATTCTGAAAATATAGGATACACCACTGTCAAAGGCAATCTATAACAATTTACGTAAGCTTAGGTAGGTATTCACTCACATATTTATCAGAATTTCCGGGTAATACCCATTATAAAAAATAAATTTAAACAAAATCATAAATTAATTTATACACATACAAAATTATACAATTAAATTATACAAAATTATACAATTAAATTATACAAAAATACATAATACATTTAAGCTAAAAACGGTAAAAACTTTATTAATATACAAGATGATACAAGAAATTAAAATGAAAACCTATCCCAAGTGTCAAGTGATCTCAAACTGCAATTTTTGACTTCCAAGGTATCAGCATTTATTTCGGCCACTGAGTGAGTTGGGGGGGTCATAACACATAATCATTACAACCGCGCACACACACTCTTCAATTCACTTCACCACTACTTATCACCACGGAAACGGTGATAATCGAAGGAGTACCAGATGACCGCTTGCCCTACACTCAGATTTCGTGTGACAAGCTAACGACGTCGGTATCTCATTCTGCAACGACAATTCTTTATTCAAGTTCGGTATAATTAATTCCTGAATACCGCTTTCGCTATCCGGCTGTAGGGATAGCGACACCGACTCCATACCGTCAAAAAGGTAGGTAACGAGTTCCAGAATCGCACAACTGGTGAGTTAATATTGATTTTAGCCCTTAATACCAATTTTGTACCACCAAAAATCCAAATTTATTCTGCATAAAACCAATTGGTCTTTCAGTCTTTACTCACCTTCCATATCACTTTCATTAACTTCATATCAATTGTTAGCAATTTTCACAGTTTTTACCAATTTTTGAAAATTTCTCATCTTCGAAATCATTCTTTTGTATGGTAATACGAACGTTTTGGCGAAATTTGGAATTTGGAATTTTATGTGCCACTCCAGATGGCATCTGTCCTTGGGTAGGCACATAATAAAAATTCCAAGTTTCGCCAATTCCAACAAATTATATATATTCTTATACAGGGTGTCCCAGAATTAATGATCTAAACTTCAGGGATCGATTCTACAACTAATTTAACAGCTGCTGTGCTCGAACATTTTTTCCGAAACCCCCATCAAATCCGACGTCTTCACTTAGATTTTTTTTTTTCGTGTTTTAGACCTTGAGTCATAAAAATGGCCGTAACTCCCTCAAGTTACGACGTAAATTCAAATTTGAGGATACCATTAGAAAGAGCGTTAAATTTTCTTTCTTCTCAATACATGATCAAACATTTATTTTTACGAGAGCTGAGTGGGTAAAAAATCACGCCAAACTGAAAATTTTGTCAATTACAACTTTTTTTTTGAACTTGATAGTATTTTTGAATGCTATTTTTACCCATACCCAATCGTTCCTCTCTTCGTAAAAAACATCTGCAATTCAACAGCTTTTCAACGGTGTGTTCAAATTTATTTTTATCTACATAATTTTTTGAGAAAACGGCGTTCGAATGAGGAAAAACGTGATGCTGTTGAGCAAAATCGAGGGTTTTGCACGAACAACGATATTTTCAGGACTTAGAGAGGTTGGGTGTATCTGGTCGGCATTACATTATTTTTTAACGCTAACCTCATCGACCTAAGGGAAATAAAGAATTGTTTCGAAATCATAGCGTGTATTTTTACAGCAGGTTCTCAAAGTGACCACCTCCTTGTTGACGACACAGGCGAGCTCGTTGAAACACAGATATGGTTGCGTCTCGAATCTCGTGATGAGGTGAAGATTTGGTATCAGGTAGGCAGGAAGGTATTGTTGGGCGAACCATATGGTTTGAGAGAGTTTATGAGTTACTATTTTTGGAAAAGTTCGTTGTCATATAGTTTTTCGTTGTTCTAATCTTGAGTGTGTATTTTGGGGATAACGTGTTTTGATTTCAAATAAAACAATCAACAATCTATAATACGCGTATTATAATACTGGTGTCAGAAGTGGGATGAGTACCCAGGATTCCATAGGCGAGCGCGTACGTCAGCGTCACAACCCACCCCTGGGGGGAGAAGATACAGTCGACGACGATGCGGGCGACCACAACCCAACAGTTATGGCCAACGTTCACCATCCCGCAACACAGCCCATGCAAGCCGACACAACACTGACAACTCTTCGACTGATCTCACAACAACTAGCGGCTCTTGTAGACAGTCAGGTTATAACCCACACCACCACAGCCAGATGTCGGACCTTCTCGACGAGATGGCGGGGAAGGACGTGATGTTGTCAAACCTCCTACATATGACGGGTCAACCCCGTGGGACGATTACTGGGAGCAATTTCAGACAATTGCTGAAGCAAATCGCTGGAGCCTGGCTACCTCGGCAGTCAAGCTGATGGCTGCTCTGCGAGGGGCTGCCCTTGCTGTAGTCTGTAATGTCCCCACAGCCGCCAGGGATTTGACAGCAATGGTGAATAGCCTAAACCAACGATATGGCGTCCAAGGCCAGGCCCGCCTATACCTGGCTCGGTTGAGACAGAGGGTACAAGGACCAAAGGAAGACATCGCGAGTTTTGCCGCAGAAGTTGAGGGCTTGGCACGCCGGGCAGTCCCAGGAGAAGAAGCCCGAGAAACCATCGCGATGGAACAATTCCTAAATGGCTTGAACACCCCCGTATTCGGGAAATGGTCATTGGTAGTGACCCAAACACATTGCAATCGGCAGTCACCCGAGCGCTGCAAATGGAAGCGGGGTTGGCGCCGAATCTCATGACAATTCGCACAGTGGATGGTCCAGCCCCTCTCGATACAAATCTATCTGGTCAACATAGAGTTCAAAGCAACGAGTTTGATGACCATATACGCAAAGTTGTGAGGGACATGAACAATAAAGTACGGGACCAGGCAAGGCCACACAGTACATATGCTAAGAGAGCTGTCCAATGTTGGCGGTGTGGACAGTTAGGACATTTTCAGAGAGACTGCAAAGGAACAGTGAGTGCAGGGAAACAGGAAAACTAAAGACTGCCTGTTCTCAAGCCCAGGGACTGGCAGTTGAACATGGGCAATTTGCAGTACAACAAACTAACCACACATTTCCCTTGTTCCGTACATCAATACTTTTGGAAGGGACCATCGATGGACACACATGCCAGATGATTATAGATACAGGGGCAACTATCACTATTATCAGCCCCTCAATGGTGAATGGAAGAAAGATTACAGACAAAGGAGTAGCCAATGGTCGTCTTCACACAGTGAGTGGAGAAACAATAGCTGTTGAGGGCTGGGCTAACGTCTGTATTGATTTGGGGGACAATAGACCGAGAGAACATGAGGTTGTTATGGCTGGAATACAAGAACAATGCATACTGGGGATGGACTTTTTGCAGTGCTATCAGTGTATAATTGATGTGGGTAACCAAGTATTACAGTTTGAGGGGACTTCAAAAATCTACTTTGGGCCAAGCAGGGCCCACGGTAATATCCGCAAGGACACCCAACCGGTTTGTAGTATCAAGGGAATAACATCGTTGCCCAAACACCTACAAGAGTTGTATGACCGCTCAGTTGACACTGTTACAAGAGAGGAAGACCAGCAAGCATTCTGGCAGCTCCTTAGTCTGAACCCTGATGTGTTTGCGTCCAGTAAAAGGGAACTGGGTAGATGCACACTTGGTACACACACTATTGATGTGGCTGGTCATCCCCCTATAAAACAACAGCCTAGGCGAGTGAGTCCAGTACAGCAAGGAACTGTGACAACATTGATAAATGAAATGCTAGAAACAGGGGTAATTGAGGAATCATGCAGCCCATGGGCCAGTCCAGTTGTCATGGTCCGGAAAAAGGATGGGACATGGCGATTTTGCATAGACTATCGCAAGCTTAATGCAATTACTGTTAAAGACTCCTATGCGCTCCCACACATAGAGGAGACACTTCGTTCATTAGAGGGCAGCCGATGGTTCACAACGCTTGATCTACAGAGTGGGTATTGGCAGATCCCCCTGGACCCAGAAGCTAAGGATAAGACAGCGTTCTGTACAAGGTATGGTCTCTGGCAATTCCGAGTTATGCCTTTTGGCCTCTGCAATGCGCCAAGTACGTTTCAGCGACTTATGCGTCAGCTGCTGCAGCCACTGCTTACACAAGGGGTTTTGGAGGTGTACCTTGATGATATTTTGGTACACACACCCTCTTTTGATGGCCACATGAAGGCGCTACAAGAGGTATTTAGATTACTGCACAAGGGAGGATTGAAGCTGAATGTGGGGAAATGTGAGTTTCTAAGACGAAACTGCAACATATGTGGGCCATTTGATCACAAGGGAGGGTATCTGCACTGACCCCAAGAAGATACAAGCTATTGTTGAATGGCCACGCCCAACCACACCCAAGGAACTTCGTGCATTTATTGGCCTTTGTTCTTATTATAGGGTCTTTGTGCCAGGCCTAGCAGGTGTATTGAAACCACTATACAATGCTGTGAACCAATCTGCACAGCAATTTGGCTGGTCCAGCCTGTGTGAACAACCATTCAGAAAAATGAAAATTCTATTACAACAAACCCCAGTCTTAGGTCATGTACTCCCAGACTGCCAGTTCCTCATAGACACAGATGCAAGTGATGTAGCAATTGGGGCTGTTCTCTCCCAGGTACAAAGTGGGAAGGAAACCGTAATAGCATATTACAGCCGTTGCTTGTCCCGGAGTGAAAGGAACTACTGTGTCACATGTAAAGAATTGCTGAGTGTGGTGGCAGCAGTCAGAGCATTTGCACCCTATGGACTTGACAATGGGAAGAAACTGATGGTGCGCACTGATCATGCTTCTCTACGATGGCTGACCAACTTTAAAGCAGTGGATGGACAGCTTGCACGGTGGCTGGAACAACTGGCATCGTATGATTTGGAGATTCTCTACCGGAAAGGCGACCTACACGGCAATGCTGATGCTCTTTCCAGACGGCCTTGTGCTACACAGGGATGTAGATATTGCGAGAAGCGAGAAGAATGTGCAGACAAGGAGATTTACGCTGTTGGTCTGGACCAGGAGGAGACACTCACCCTGCTCATCAAGGGGCAGTCCACAGATCCGGATCTCAAGATGGTACGCAGTTGGTTGGAGATTGGACAGAGACCAGAATGGGCAGCTGTGGCAGGGCAGAATACACATGTTAAAGCCTATTGGGCAATGTTTGACTCACTGGTCATCTATCAGGGAGGACTATACCGACGGTGGGAAAGTGCAAATGGACAAAAGGGAAGAATGCAATTGCTGATACCAGAGAAGCTGCGCAAAGAGATGTTTGAGGCAGCCCACACACCAGCACACTTTGGGGAGAAGAGGACTGGGGCCAAGATCCGTGAACTATTTTATTGGGTTGGCATCCACAGGGATGTTCGGGAGTGGTGCCGTCAGTGTGAGAAGTGTGGACAACGGAGGGGTGGGCCACGCGCTGGCAAGGCACCTCTACAGCTGTGTGAGAGCGGGGTACCATTTCAGAGAATTGCTATAGACGTCTTTGGGCCCCTACCAACTACTGATCGTGGCAACCGGTATGTCTTAACAGCAGTAGACTTCTTCACTAAATGGCCAGAAGCTATCCCCATACCTGACCAGCGTGCTGAGACAATAGCCCAAGCAATGGTTGAACACATAGTGTCACGATTTGGAATCCCGAAGGAGGTTCATTCAGACAGAGGGACGAATTTTGAATCAGAGCTCTTCCAGAGTCTGCTGAAGCAATTAGGAATTCGGAAGACCCCCACTGCATCCTCAGAGTGAAGGTCAGGTTGAAAGACTCCATCGGACGCTATACGACTGGTTAGCCAAAATGGTTGAGGACCACCAAGGGGATTGGGATATCCAACTACCCATTGCCCTGTTGGCATACCGTGCATCTGAGCATGCAACCACAGGATTCACACCAGCATTCCTCATGTTTGGCCGGGAACTATCTTTACCGGTGCACCTCCTCTTTGGCAAACCCCCACATGACGAACAACTACCGCAATTTGTGGACGAGCTACGGGAGCGGATCCATGAGGCCCATGGGAAGGCACAGGAACGGCTGGCAATAAGGGCAGAGGACATGAAGCGTAGGTACGATGTGAGAGCCAAACAACCCAGGTTCCAGGAAGGGGATCAGGTATGGCTACACAACCCAAGGCGAATAAAGGGAAGAAATCCTAAGCTCCAGTGTCCCTGGGTTCACTGTGGTGAAGCGATTGAATGATGTGGTCTTCCGAATTAAGAACACCAAGGGAAAGCTCAAGGTTGTACACTCAGACAGGCTCACACCCTATTGTGGACCTTAAGAAAGAAGGGCGAGAGAAGTGTTGGGCAAATCATATGGTTTGAGAGAGTTTATGAGTTACTATTTTTGGAAAAGTTCGTTGTCATATAGTTTTTCGTTGTTCTAATCTTGAGTGTGTATTTTGGGGATAACGTGTTTTGATTTCAAATAAAACAATCAACAATCTATAATACGCGTATTATAATAGTATACTATTTCAAGAGATCGGGAGAACAGTTTTAATTACGTTGGAGGGGCTCGGGAGTGTCACCATTCGATTCAGCGTTAAAAAATAATGGAATGCCGACCAGATATACTCCATACCTCTCCAAGTCCTGAAAATATCATTATTAGTGCAAAACCATCGATTTTGCTCAACAGTATCACGTTTTTCCTCATTCGAACGCCGTTTTCTCAAAAAATTATGTAATAAAAATAAATTTGGGCACACCGTTGAAAAGCTGTTGAATTGCAGATGTTTTTCCCGAAGAGAAGAACGACTAGGTATGGGTAAAAATACCATTCAAAATCACTCGGCTCTCGTAAAAATGTTTGATTATGTATTGAGAAGAAAGAAAATTTAACGCTCTTTCTAATGGTATCCTCAAATTTGAATTTACGTCGTAACTTGAGGGAGTTACGGCCATTTTTATGTCAAGGTCTAAAACACGAAAAAAAAAAATTTAAAGTGAAAAAGTCGGATTTGATGGGGGTTTCGGAAAAAATGTTCGCGCACAAAAGTTGTTGCAAATTAGTTGTATAATCGATCCCTGAAGTTTGCATCATTAATTCAGTGATACCATCTATAATATACTATTATAATATAGTACATAATAGTAGTATATAATATAATAAAGTTAGCATATGGTATATATATATATATATATATATATATATATATATATATATCACTTTTTGTTAAAACTAAGATGAATTCAGGATGCTCTGAATCGGATTTTCCTATAAATAATTTTCAAAAATTCATGTTCAGAAAATTGTGAACCCATTACAATAGATTTTCTATGAAAATTCGCTAAAAATGGTATTGAAAAAATTTCTCTCCGTTCGCCGTACTTCGCACTTGTCTTAGTTACCACGAACGAAAATTAGTCTAATGAAATTCGGTTTGTAGATCCAATTTGGGGACTTGTCGTCGAAGCTCGGTGTTAATCATCTTTAAGGGGTGAAAAATAGAGGTTTCAATTTTAAGAACGTCGTAGCACGAAAACGTTAGATAGAAGGGCATGTATAGTTTTTATGCCGTTTTTAAATTAGTCCGAATGGGGACCACCCGGAGCACTGTACGTCCAGCCGTACGTTCAAAGGCCCTAAATTTCGGCCAAAATTTCGTGTTCTGAAAATGTTGGACCCATTGCAATATTCCCATTTTTTGAAAATTCCCTTAGACAATTTTTTGATTCTCTCTCCAGACAAAATTTTGCATTATATCATGTCTATCTGAACCACCTACATTGTAACCCTCCCTTCCCATATCATATGATTAAATATTAATGACAACAGGTGTAGAGTGGGTAAATGTGCCAAACTAAAATAGGCACGCAAGTTCCATAGCAAAACGGGAAAGAAAAAGTTGTCATCATTTTTCATATTTTCCTTATACACAAATCCTTGAGGGTACAGCATACGCCTAGCAGTATCCACCATTTGCGTTACACCAAATCTCCAAGTTCCATTCAATTTGCATTCGAGTGTAATACGATAGGTATTCTACGCTACGCTCAGTTATTGAGCAAAGAGTATGTCGAAAGGCAGAACGTGGGAGAGGAACAGGATGAATGTGAACAATCGAGAGGAGGAAATTATTGATAACCACTCATTTAATCTCACCAAATCAAAAACACTCAACATTTAACATCAATTTACACATTTACCAACACTTTTAGCTCCATCTCACGCCAACAATCCAAAAAATAATACAAAAGTCGTAAAATAAAGTTGGGTCACCCAGAACTTAATTATTTGTGTCTTTTACGAAATATATCTAGTGAAATTACGTAGGAAAATATTATTTGTACAGCTCAAAGTATCGATAAGAACCTTACTTATGCGACTACTCAACACCCTTCCTTATTGGTGTATAGAAAAAAATACAAATTACGAAACAAAGGTTCGACAATACATGTGCACAAAGATTTACAAAATAAGTATCGATGGTATGAACATCTGCCACGTTCACTAGAGATGACCAGGAAAATCAGTCCTTAACGTTCCCAGAAAACCAATATACTAGATAATATTGTAATTACTGTAGCATCCTAGCGCATCAAGTCAGTATTAATATCGAGCAGAAGGAGCTCCTAATGCTGTAATATAAATTAGAAAAGTTGGTTCTAGTTAAATGCCTTAAAAAGTCTTCAATCAACCCTCTGAGGCTATGCAAACAAAATGTATTGCGCTTAGCGTGTTAGTGTGAGGGAGTAGTTACCGAAACTTCAAATAAATCGTCATAATTTTTGAGGTTTGAAGTTTCCGTGGTGTCATCCGGTAATATTATACGTCGTTTCGCGTGTAATTCGTAATTTTTTTCATATGGTTACATCAGGATTTTTCGTTTTGGGCGCTTTCAGGGCTGGGGTGGATTGTCCCTGGTCCAAATTCCAGAAAAACGATGGTATGTCAGGACCATAGTACAGTTTCGAGTTCGAGGCGATAGCTTCGGTCCTCTTCAGCTCAAGGTACTCAGGAGTCAGCAGGAGAGTGTTGGCTTCGGCTTGCCTTTTGATCTGATAGTAATCGGCATCGGTTTGACTTTTCTTCATGGCGAGGTGGATTAAGTCTGTGGAACGATGCGGCATGACCGAAATCAGCGATTTATTGCAAAATAAGACATGTGCTGTCATAAAAATTGAGGCAGACAACAAATCACTCTCAACTCGGTCTTCCATTAGTATAATGACGAGAACTGAATTTCAAAACTCCTTGGTAGGTTAGCTACCAAACTGGCAAAACTGACGGTATATATGCATATACATCCCCCCCCTCCCCGCCAACATGCAAACAAACTGTTTCTTACCCAACTCATAATTAAATCTCCCATTTTCGTCATTCGGTTGTGGGTTATGGTTTTCACGGTGGGAGTTCTATGGTTTTAACATTTGCGCATGTGCAGTCGACACTACTGATACGAATGCGACGAAATTCATATAGGGGCCAACTAGGACCTAACCCTGAACTACCACCAAAATTTGAGCCAATTTGGACCATTGGGTCGTGAGTTATGTCAGTTCGTCGTTTTTCACGTTTGGGCATGCAGAGTGTCACAGTGTACCTACTATTGATCCGAATGCAGCAAAATTCATATGGGACCAACGAGGACCTAGCCCCGAACTACCATCAAAACCTGAGCTAATTTGGACCATTTTTTCGTGAGTTATGGTGGTTCACAAAAATGTGTATGTAAGCACATATACACACACACACACTACTACCTGAAGGAGCTGACCCCCCCACCACCGATGGATTCATGTTCAGCGTGGTCGGATTAGAGTCTAAAAAATATTCTCCAGTTAATCCTTACAACACGTTACGATGGAATGGATCCACAGATACCGACCGGCCTTTCCCCTGTGGTGGAGTGGATCGGTGAATCCCGCTACCAGGACCGCACAGGTTCCTATGTTTTGCCTCCAAACTCGATTACCGCGCATTCTATCGGCTGTGGAGTTGAAGGCCATTATTTTAAACGATCTGATCACCAGTAGAATGCGTTCCGTTTCGTTATTAAGACCTCTATACACTGACATCTTGGCGCCCCTTTTATTTATGATTTATTTACGTTTTCAAGCACTAAGTTCATTTTTGTTGCCTTTTTTTTAGTTAATTCCTTTCGTCTTCACGGAATTTATTTCAGTTCTCCTTCGCCATCCAACAACACAACACAAGTCAACACAAGTATAAGTCAACACAAGTATAACCAGCAGCAAGTGTTGGGGGTTGCATAAACAGCAGTACGTTAGTGGCGGACTAGATCCGTAGATCAACCACTAAAAACCATGATTTTCATCAAACTTCGGTTCTAGATAGTTGTTTTGGCTCATTTCTACTCAGTCGTAGCAAGATGTTTATCAAAAATGAACTCTAAAAAGCAGGCCAAAAATCGGCGCCGCTCAGGATATTGATTTCAACCGAAGATGGATTCGAACCTGGTTAGAGAATTTTGGCAAAGACAGAGAGTAAATCCGGTGAATGAATGATCAGTTCTCGAACATGCATCAACAGAAAACACCATTACGAGTTACGTGATCGGGCTGGTTTGCACAGGGGAAGGGGAGGTATAATGCACAAGTCCCATTTAGGTACTTTGTATATTTGCCATACGACGAATGCTCAAATTCTGAGAGTGGACCAGAGAGACAGCTCTTACATTTGCAACAGTAACAGAAATTTGATGGAAAAAAGATGAATTATCACTACCTTCTATTTCTGACATGCGCTGGATCGATTCCTTTTCCATGATTTTCTGCTCAAATTGAATCTTCGCGACTTGCGAGACTTTTTCCGCTTCGATCAACGCTTTTTTCCGTTCCGTTTCAGCGTCCTTTTCAACGACTTTCTGGTGTTCGTGGGAGATCAACAATTTAGTCTTTTCGCCTTCCCTGAGAGAAAAAAATGACGTGAAAATTAAACACGTAAGGTAGTGAGCAAATTTGAAGCGGCAGAAATTAAACTGCAATTGACCTATAAAATGGGGTATGTGCATGGGTCACAAAAGCGGTTTATAAATCTAACTTCTAAGGCGGTTATATATATCTAAGGTCTAGGATACATACATGAGTTCGTAGTTCTTCCTAATTGTTTCTGGGATCTTAGGCTTGGTGACACGAACTGCTTGAATCTTCAAGCCAGGAGCCATCTCATTCAAATCCCTCTGCAGAGCGCTCTTCAAGTTTTCATCAATTTGATCAAACAAATCAATATAAACCTGTAACCAGATGGAGCTGGTCAACACACTCTACCACCTACCTAAACTCTATCCACCATTACCACTAAGCACAAGCAAACTGAAAATCTTGGACATTGCTGCTACGACTTTGCTGATATATCTCGCTCGCATAACAAAAGCAAGTAATGTTTAGCTATTATTACCTTCCCTAGTTTTAACAGCAAATAAAAAAAATCCCAGTCATACTATAAGAGCTAATTTTCAAAGAAATATTTGCGCTATTGTGTAAAAAAAAGCTCTCGTGATTTCAGCCATTTTTATCGATTTTTGACCCTCATAAAGTCAAATTTGACCCACTCTTTCTTGAGAAAATATATCATCGAAACAGTCCCTCTTTCTGTCGTGAATCACCATCCCACAAAACGCCAGGTGAATCAGTATCGATTTTAGCCTTTAACACCAATTTTTGACACCAAAAATCTAAACCTGGCCTCTATTCTGTACAGAAAACAACTGGAATGGTCTTTTTCATACTTTATTCACCCTTCCATGCCACTATCACTGATTTTATATAAATTGTTCGCGACTTTAGCCGTTTTCACCGAATTCTGACCCCCTTGGAATTTTTTAAAATTGCTCAAACTCACCCTTTTGTTTGACAATATGAACATTTAGGCGAAATTCGACATTTTTATCATGTACCCAAGGTCACATATCGTTTGGAGTGATACAAGAATAAATAGGTACCCATATATATGTAAACATTTTTGTTAAAATCTACGGATGAATTCGGGATTCCCTCAAAGGGATATATTATATTCTGAAAATTTTTTGACCCACTGCAATAGCTTCATTCTCTTTGAAAATTCGCTAAACTGATAGGCACGAAAAAAAAAATCTCCTATGTAACATGGACGTACATAATTACTTGGTGGGTCCATTCGGTGGACACATGGAGAATTGACGCGTATGTATTTGAAACTGAGAGGTTCAAAAATGACAAAATAGTAGGACGTAATAGGAGTTGTAGAATAGGACTGCTGATAAGCGTAATAGGATTACTATAGGCATTCACAAGAGCGTTTGGAATATTATTTGTGGGATCATACCACTTGAAGAATAAGTATTTCAAGTTTCGCAGCAAGTTACAATACATTACAAAAGTTACAATACATTACAAGATTTTATATTGAAACAAATGAGTAAAACTAATTAAAACTGAGAAAGGAATTCAAATGTATGTCGTTTTAAGTTTAAATCCAAATACATGTCATTTTCTAGGGTATTTATAGGCTCTGTACTTTAGTTATTGAACAGTTCTGTACTGTAAAGTACAGTTCTGTACAGTTCTGCTCTGTACTGTAAAATTACTGTACTTTTATCTGTGACTTTATTACAGGACTGTCTGCGGCCCAACCCCTACCTACCTCCCAAACCTCAACGCTTGAAGACGGTTTCATGGGTAGTTTTGGGTTCTAGAAGGATTTCACGTTGGCGCATGCATAGATGAAAGGTTACAGTAAGTACTTTTTTAATGAATTGGATATGGGACCATCTGCAGCCAAGCCCACACCTACACTTCAAATTCCAACTCATTACGTCCATTATTTCGTGCAGCTGCCCAGGACAAGGAATTGACCACAGACAGACAGACACGGAACCAAACATGTTCCTTGACGTCTGAAACGTAAAATGCGAGATGATAATATTTTTGTTTTGGAGGACATGAATCTTTTTCGACTCTTGCACGAATATAAAGCTTCCCTACCTTCGGTAGTGAGGAAGCAATAGGAGCTTTACTAATTCAATATACACCGAACAGCTTATCTGCCATCAACTTACTGCCCACCACAATCAACTTGACCCCAATTTGATTCAGACTGTAGAACCAACCAATACTGCGACTCACTACAACACTAACTATAAGTACAAAGATATCTTACTTCATGCAGGCTGTGAATGCTACAAAACTGGTTGAGCTCATGATGAACTTTGTTGAAGATCAGAGTTTTGTCATAATCAGCAGTGTAATTCTTGACGATGTCGAACACTACAACAGAAAAAAACGCTGCAAATCATTACACAAAGGTTTATTATTTACCTGTATAAATGCCCCTTCAGCGCAGATCACTGTTTTCTGCGTCAATACCCTCGAGCTCCCCCCCAGGAAAGCCCTAAATCGAGAACTGGAGCCGGCTCCGGTATTAAAGTTTCCTACGAATTCGCGGGATTCAATAAATAAATCATTAATTATTTGTAGTTATTCATGAAGCATAAGGCGAATAATAAACCGTTGTGTCATAATTTATCTGCATAGATGCCCCTTCTATAGAAGGTACCTATTATAGATCTTACTATAATGAACCGTTGTGTAATAATATACCGTTGCGTAATAATTTACCGTTGTGTAATAATTTACCATTGCCTAATAATTTACCCATCCATAATACTTCACAGTTTGTTCAAGTTGCAAAAGTACCGTCTATCAACAAAATCCAAAACAGCCTTCATTTTTCAAATGGAATAACATCGCGTAACAACCAACTCGACTTCACACAGCCATCCGTGATTATAATCAGGTGCTCCCTAGTGATGGCATTTGGGCTGAATGTATACAATAACTTGATTCACCCTCCTGTTGACCAAGCCTGTCGGTGCAAACTTGGGGGGCCTTACTGTGAAGGAACGGTGGGACGTACAATGCTCCTGGTGGTCTCAAATCGTACGTGTAACTCGTAAGTTAAAGAGCCATTTAAAACCATAAAAAGATTCACCTAAAATAGTGGTATCGGCGTCCTGAAAATTTCAACCCCTATTTTTCAACCCATAGAGATGACTGACAGTAACGCCGAGCTTCGAGGACCAACTAGACCCCGAACGGGACGTACAAACCGAATTTTGTCAATTTGGCTCATGGTACGGCGGGCGGACAGAGTTTTTTTATTGCATCATTTTTGGAATCTACATACCTTGAAACATAAACCATAAAATTTTGAGGGGGGTTAAAAATGTTTTTTTCTTGCTCGATTCCAAAGGTTCATTATTGAAAATAATAAACCAGTAAGTGTAAAATCTAGGTATATGAAATAAATAAATAATAACTATAGAACAAACGATTGAGTAATAACACTGTTTGCATCTTTGGGATCCTGAGCAACCTGATGCAATGTGTTGGAAAATCAAGCAAATCAATCAGTAGGGTGCAGAAAGACTGTAGGAACAGAGGGAAGACTGTGAGCGTGGTTGAGCCATTAATATTACAGTTGTATCGACTCAGGTGGGCTACGCTGGCGCTGCCAGCAATTTTGTGGGGTAACTACGTATAGCATCCCATGTTGTTACAGGTGCCCGACTCAATTCTAGCCGACAATCACTATAGTGAATTATCTAGTGTTGGGGTGCAATTTCTTCACACTGAAGCAACTAAAAAGCACGTGATTCTTTGACATCAAGGCTTATAAAGAAGGTCACCACAAAGAGGATCGCCACATCAACTTCTGGCCTTTGGAAAGGTTAGTAGAAACTCTAATGCCTACTATTTCAGATTGAAGAAATCATTAGATTGTTTTTTGAGTTAGAACTCCTAGGCCAATAGTAGAATCTAGAATGGCTAGGAAATTACTGAATCTACAGTATTATCTACAGAATTCTCAATTGGAAAACAGTCTCCACAGGGAGGAATCCCTGCTAACCGATCTCTCATCAATCAGCCAACTTCCTTTTTTCGTGTAGGTATTTATTTTCTGACTAGGGGCATCTACTGTGCTGACTTGTTTGTCGTTTTCAAGGTTCTAAGGGGATGACAGTCTTCTACTTTGTTCCTTTTTTTTTCTGAAGGTTTTCGTGTTATTACTCAAATGATGACTATAATGTACGATCGATGGCAGACCGAACAACTCCCTTCCTGTTGCCATTAGCTGAAACAATTGTACACTGCGCATTGTGAGCATCGTGTTTGCATTTCACAAAACAGATTTGAGCGAAATTCGTTAGTTTCCAAATAGAAACTCATTCAACCAGCAGTGAACAACAAAGCCGACATGGTAACTTGATGGCGGATGTCCCAGTTTCAGCTGCTCCTAACCTCTTCCTGGCTGATCATGACGTCACGTCGAGCTACATCAGCTTTATATCAGACTAGACGCCAGAGGAAACAGCATTATGCTCGTTGGAAGCAGTGAACAGAGGATATTCAGGGCTGAAGAAGCATAACAATATTATTCAGAAAAATATTCATACTACTGCAGAACTACATACCGCTATCAGCTTGCAGGATGTTGACAACTTCTATCCTGTCGAAATAAATCATCACACCACCACTGGTCCCACACGGAACGTTCTTAACTTCATCCGTTTGTAATGTTACCTTCAACAAAATTATGCAAAATTTGAAATAAACCGATTTGAAAACGCTGGAAATTCTAAGAAAAAGATTTATTAATTGCTGGACAGATAAGTCCGGCAAGGTCATTTTTCTGCACACAATTCCCGAAGCAAGTTCCAGATCATTCACGAACTTCAGAACACACTGATTTTTATTTGTACTGGACACTGTGAACAAATTATTACGGAAAATAAACCAAAAACTAACTGAGGATTCCCCCACTTGAAGGCATGAACAACAGTCAGTTTGAAACCATTGGCCACGTTTCTGTTGGAAGGTGATAAAAACATAAAACCTTAAATATGATGATAAAATTTTGTTATTTAGAAATTTGGGGAGTAACAAAATTAATATTTTACGAGTAGGGTACTTAGTTCGTAAATCCGCTCATTAAGATGAAACTCGTGGAGTGACTGAAACTTAATCTTGCTTTTTCTCAACTTTCTGAGTGATTAGGGGTATGGTCGAGACTGGCTCTATTGGAGTACAGTAGGTACTTAATACCATCACTTCGGACCAAATAAGCGGTTGGTTCTATTAAGCGAGTACCTACTATACACTTTGATAGAGAAAAAACTCCCTAGTATCAAAATAATACACACATACATTACATTTATATTTACTTGTCTACATTTTTATAACAAAATCAAATGGAATGTCTGGATACATTGTACCCCATCGTGGTTTACGAACAAACTTATATACATACCTACTGGACCTAAGTCAATAAATGAAAGGGGCAATAAGCAATGAATATGTAATTTTCGTTTACACACAAGATTCTGATATTGTAAACAGAATTAAATTAGAGGTTGCTTAGGAATTCAATCAGTAGGCTAAAGACCAATTGCTGTCGCCTTAAATTCCAAAGCAACTGTAGGCCGTGAACATCACATAGTGAATCCCATAAAAAGTAATAGGATGATGAAAAGTAAATGACAAAATCTGGCAATGTATTTTTTAAGAAACCTTTGACAGGGTGACCGCCAAATCAGGGTTTCAACATTCCCCCACTTTTCCAGATTTCTCTGACAAAAATCTATTGTGTTTTATTTAATGGGACTACACAAATCCTTCAAGTAACGTTAAAAACCAACAAAATATGATTCCTCATCGCTGTATTAATTTATTAATTTCTTCCCTCCAGGTCTCTTTATTGTTCGGAATATAAAAAACCACAATATTAATCTAAACCAGTCTTTATTGTCAACAATGTAATAATTATCAATGATGATAGAAAAAATATATAAAATTTGTAATTCAATAATTTAAAACTGCCTTTATTGTCAATTTGGTATCAATATAATGGAGGAAAATTGAAGACAAGACTAGTACCTATAATTATGGCCGACAAGGGTGGATGGGTGGCTTCGAGAATTTTACAGGAGTAAAGTACTGAGGAGAGGTGGTGATTCACCAGTTTTAATTTCGCTATTCATTATTCAAAAACATGTTTCTATTACTTAAGTATTATAAGAATTTTAATTATTTAATATTAGAATACCTACCAACTATATAATAGAATCCCTGACTTTTCTCAACGCATAAAATTCCATGACTTTTACCTGAGTGGCGGCCACCCTGTTCTTATGGGATGCTTATGCTAGTAAGCGAGGTTTTGATACTATCAAGCAGGTAAAAATCAACGTAAAAGGTCTGCTCCAGCATGTTTTGATTTTACTGAGCCGGGTTACATAACAACTACGGTTTGTGCTAAAACGGCAAGACGTAGATTTTTCGAACGTACATATTTAATAAGTTGTATTTTTCATTCAAACCTCAACCAACGTTTGGGTAAACTGTCGAACTAAATGTCCATCCATAGCAGTAAAAACGGATAAAAGCGATACTAATAGAATAAATATGGATTCTCAGTCGTCCTCTCAGAAATTCTGAACCCAGCATTGATCAATATAGTGGTTTACTCATATCTTCATGGTAGGGTGTTCAAGAAAAAGAATAAATAAATGCATAAATCGGTCGAGTAGACTGGGAACTGTAATAGGTCTTCGAAGAAATTCATTGAAAATGACACACCGAACGAGGCAATGAGATAAGGCTGAATGGAAGAATAATTGTATAGGTGGCTATTTATTCCGACCTGCACACTTCTGTAGGATGTTATAAGAGGTATCATCATATGAAATCCCGGATTACTCGTCTGTGACAGGAGTGCTCCACCCTGCAAAATTAAAACCAATACATTTTAATTCAATGATGTTAGTAGAAGAAGCATTCTTACCAACTGTGAAAGAGCAATACTATGTGGAAACCACATAATTAGATACGCTCAGTGATGTTGAAATAGGAACTGGAAATGATTTTGATGCTGAGCGACGGGTACAGAAGTTAGTCAAGTGCTGACTGAATGTATATTCTGAGCTTTATTTGTGCAGTCCCTCAGAGCTTGTTCAGAGCAACCCGGGCATGCGCAGTAAGGGTGAGGCAAAGGTTCGCTGTTTGTGCAGACCCAGGGCGAGCTCCGAGCCAAGTGGTCGGGTGTTCGTGCTATCCCAGGGCAGATGATTCAGTGTTCGTGTTGGCCACAGGGCTTACTCCGAGCTGCTCTGAGCAAGCCCTCCCGTGCCCTACGAGAAGACCAGGGGCAGATGAGCACTGCTCTTCGGCGCATGCACCCTTGACCCGTTCAAGCTGCCCATGCTCCGAACAAGCTCCAGGCTCACCCTGCTCCGAGCGAGTGTGTCTGGAGCTCACCCTACATCAAGCCAGTACGGTTCAAGCGAAAACTGAACTTGCGCGGAGCTAGCCCCAGGGGGATAGCACGAACAAAGCTACATAATCCATCATGCTGATGGATTAGCTTTGTTCGCACCGGATTTTTCTGGCGATTAGCTGACCCGTAGTTAACCCTAAGAAACCATCCATGACCCAACAGAATCTTGATAAGCGTTTGATAACGGTTATGGAATCCGCCCCCCCCCCCCCCCCCCCAATCTGCTGAGTACTGGAATGACAAGAAAACTGGCGTAGTCAGGAAAACGCTGTGAACATGGCGGTCATGGATACTACACAGCCCGAAAAGAGTCTGAGAATCACTGGAAATGGCCAAACGCCTTTCTGAGGGTCAGATAACCGTCAGAGATGGTCACTGCGTAGAAAAGTTTGTATCAATGTTTCAATGTTTGTTCTGAATAGTTGGCCATTCCCCCGGTAAACCTATGAAAAGCTAGGAAATGTAAGGCACAAACTGATAATGGACACATAATAGATGTGGTCCGTGTAATAGAGGTCTAAATTGACGACATCCAAAGTGTTACGAGTGGATCATTTGAAGCAACCATACAGATATTACAAATTATTTCTGAGCAAGAGGAAAACAAAATAAAATCTGTTTATGACATTATGCCTTCTGTCGTTGGCTCTTAATAATGAAGGCGTTGGCAAAATCAAATTACTACATTTTTATGTAACTGCATGCGCAGATTTTATCACATCCAAGATAAGATAAAACGAAAACATGGATTTATAGCAAACACATGGGCAACATGCGACGGGATTTTTACTTTGCATATATCTACTTCATTTTCGGTCTAAACAATTCGTTCTATCGCTCACAGGCTCCATTTGGGCCGCAGTTGTGTCTTGAAACTTTGCAGCCCGATAGGAATACACCCAAGTGTGAAATGGGTGAAAAATTGGTGTAAAAACGGGGTTTTTTGTTGTTGTTTTAGTGACATGAGTTTGTTAGGTATCGTTTTTCATGTTTTTTAGGACGGGGAGACCGAATATGAAGTCGATTATGACGAAAGATTGGAAAATTGAGGTTCTAACGAAGTTTCAGCCTTAAATTTCCGTTAAATTTCTGTCTATAATCGTCCTTCTACCGCACACAGTTTGGGTCCCCATTTGGGAACACACTGGGGTCCTAGTTGTGCTCCGAAGCTCGGCAGCCCGATCGGAATACATCCAGAGGTGGTATGGGTGACAAATGGGTGTAAAAATAGGGGTTTTCGAGTCGTTTTTTTTTCAGGTGTTAGTGAACATGAGCTTGTGAGGTATCGTTATCCATGTTTTTTAGGGCGAGAAGACCAAATTCCGACACATTCGGTTCAGTAGTAGATATTGCGCATGCGCAACCGTGAAAAAATTCGAACCCACATATCTCTAGACCGAACGGTTCAAATTTTGATAGTAGCTCAGGGTTAGGTCCAAGTTGATCCCATATGAATTTCGTATCAGCATACGAAATCAGCAGCGTCGCATTCGTATCAGCAGCAGCGACTGCGCATTCGCAAACATGAAAACCATTCCGCCATAACTCACAACTCAATGGGCCAAACAAACCATCTTTCTTTAACATGGTTTAATAGTCTCTACTGTTCCACATCTTCAGATCATTGTTCAAATCCTGTTAATACGAGGAACGCCACTTCTCAATTTCTCCAATGGCACGGATTGTTAATCTTTCAAACAATCCTAGAAACTATCCTACAAAATACTACCTATTACGAACATGGACAACTAATGTCACCCATATTACCAAGGGCGAGCCATGTAATCCATGGATTACTCTAGAACACTATATATGTTTTAAAATAGGAGTTTAGACAGGTAGTGACGCACGTGAGAAAAACTCACGTCCAGAAAATTTAAGTAAAAATAGGATGCGAATATGCTGTGTGATGTGTGGATAAAGATACTAGAAATCTGGGGTTCTTCATTTCCGGAAAGGCCAGTACCTTATGGTAGCAGGAACACAGCTCAGAATCTAGTTTTACTCCCAGTACAATATTATTCCATGACTTTGACAAAAATTGCATTAAACCGGTAAGTTAGGCATATTAGGGTATTTAACTTCAACTACTTCAACATTATAAAACTTTCAGAGCCATTTCTCGCAGCTTCAAATAAAAGGCACCTTCTTGGTAACCAGTAAGTACCTATCCCTTCAGTGTACCTTGATTTTCAAGTTCACTGAGGGTCGTTTGCTTGTTACAGTACCTACTTGGGGACGACCGAGTAGGTACGCTTTAGAAACAGCTGCTTATTAATGTAGTCCCACAACACAACACATCGTTCTATCAAACGATCAACAGAATCAATAACTGATTATTAAGAAATAGGTAGGTAACTCTACAAACCCTGAAATAAACAGCAACATGTCCTTCTTCCACTTTGTGGACGGAGAAGTTTGCTATCATCGCTAGCAAAACAAATAGCGCTCCACAAGCGGCGGTAGATTCGACCATCTTGACAAAAAGAACCGTACAAAATAATACTACCGTCCCTAATGCGCTAGTGATTAATTTATACTCCTGAACCAAACAAGATCAATCAATATTATCTAATGAAGTTTTGATGTGAATCGGAGAACCTACGACATACGACAGACCGGAGGTTCCACTAGAAATTTAAACTGACTCAGTGCGGCGGGGTGGTGTTATCTTCAACCGTTTTTGTACGGAAACTACAGAGCACCCATACTTAAAATTAAATTATTCTATTAAATAATATACTTAAGTAAATCAATCCGTAACCGTACATCTAAAATCACACCACCACGAAAGTCACTATTTGATGTAACCTAGACCGGTGAACCTTATGAAGGTTCCGGCTCCCAGTGGCTCTGTCTACGTAAAACAGCTCACAGCTAACTCACAAAGTTGTTCGCTCCTGCTGCAACCAAACCGATTCGTAAACCGTCCAGTGAGCTTGCGCGACTGACGAACAGGAAGCTCCAACATGCATGTAAGAATCCGAAGCTAGAAATCAAAATCACTGTACGAAGCTAGAAATCGAATACTGATACAAAATATCAGTATTCTATGAATATTATTTGGTTGGCACCTGCCAACAGAAAACCTTCAGAACCCAACCCAGCCAACATTTTAGCCACCCAACTCTTTTCCGTCCAAGCGTCCAAGCACCTCTTTTGACAAAAAGAGATTAACTACGACAAGGTTATTCGGTAACTTCAGAGGTAATTGGCATCAATCTTCTTTCAAAAGAGACCTAATTAGGTGCATTTTCCCTGGTGCTTTTCTTTTCCATTTCTCTTATGTGAGGAGCTCTCTACCAAAACTGAACATGTCCACTTTTGACCATATTGCTTTTTGTGACGGATTCTGGTTCATTCTCCAGAACTACATATCATTCCAAGCTCCTTTTTTACCAAATTTGATTATCTCCTACCTAAAAACTCAGTCAAAATATGGGTTATTCAGCAAAACTTAACATGTCCATCAATAGAAAATCTCACTTTTTCCACATCCATTTTCAGCAAAAATGAACATGTCCCACACACTTGGGGATCCATTCATTAGAGAGTTCCTAAAGACTAAAGTCGGGAAGATGTGTTCGGATTTATCTCAACTGCGCATGCGCGTCGCCCAAGTTCAAACTTATTTCCTTAAGTTCGACTTATTCGGCCTTATACATGAGGCGCGTTATCTCCCAGGGCACAAACTTTAGGAATCGTCTTTAACCTTACTCAGGGGTAACAGTGCACAGCTTTTTGCTGCGTTTTGTATTTTTTTTTAACGCGTCATGTGTCGTCGGTCCTCGCCATCGCCAGCGTCTTTCAAAGTTACTCCAAGCGTCTTTCAAAGAATTTGCTAGATTGTTGCGATATCAACTTAGGATAAAAAAGTGAGTATACCTACCTATGCTATGTAATGGAATGGATTTCGCGTTGTGCTAAGTTAAGTGACGTTACTTTTTAATTCACTCCTACCCCCACCACTTCTGTCAAACCGGACTTATTGGTTAGCATCCAAAGGCTGCTCGCCTTAGATGTGGCCAAAAGATATGGCCGTTCCCTAATGAACTTATCTCTTAGGAACTCTCTAATGATTTTTTTTCAGAACTTAACATGTCCATTCCTTTGTTGTTGTGACTGTTTCTAGAATTTAGTTCTCCAGTTCACCAACAGGTAGCATTGCAGTCTCTATACAAACGTCTTTCCATACTTTCTAGTGCCCCAAATTTCCGCTTAGGGTCGCTCGTTGTCACGCTGGAGCCCCAGGGTTCAGCCTAAAGGCGCATTTACACGATGCCAGTAGACGATCCAGTTGACTGGCGCCCGCAAGCTGGAGCAAACTGGAAGCCAGCTGACTGGCGCCAGTATCGGTTCAGACATAGCCAATTCAACTGGCTCCAGTTGACCAAAAATGATGGAGGCGATTGCGTCATCAAGGCTATCGCGCTTTCAATTAAGGGAGTATTTGCGCGATTTGTGCCGTGATTTTGTGCGAGAATCATCAGAAGTGCTCCTAGAAGAACTCTCTACACACAGAGTGTGGACGAGGGAATGGATTTTGAGGAGAAATTCGTCTGGGGCCTCATGTCAGCTGCTTCAGGAAGTAAGATCAGAAGACCCTTCTGAATATAGAGATCTGCTGAGAATTTCCCCTGAAACGTTTGATGAGCTTCTGCTTCACTACACTACACTGCAACTGGAGGGCCAACTGGACTGGAACGCCTCCTGTGATTCACACGATTCCAGTGAGTCACGCCACCTCGAATTATCGGTGGTGGGGGGAACTGGACTGGCCTGAAACCTACTCATGAGGCCAGTCGACTGGAGCGACTTTTTTCCACTGGACTGGCACGTCACTGGAGGCCAGCGGTGTTTACACGACGCCAGTTACTGGCGCTAGTTCGCTGGCGCCAGTCAGCTGGACTGCTCACTGGCATCGTGTAAATGCGGCATAATAGCGGGAGGAGAAGCTCCGCTAGGTGGCTTCACCTCACGTTCTTGTGTGCCCGCTTATCTTTTTCTCACCTCTGTGATTTCTGAAACGTTCTCCATCCATGTCTACTGCACTACCAACCACCACCAACTTGTTTGTTGTTGATATAGCATCCATACATCATCCTTCACCGACCCCTAGCCTACAGGGCCTTTGGGAGTCGAAAAAAGCTTGAAAAAAATATCGGTTGTTGCAGGTGCTGAGGAATATACTTACAAAGATTTTGGTGATGTAAAAAAAGTGGGGGAGGACTGGAAAATGTATGAGGTTTTATGAAAAATTAAAAAAAATTAAATTTTTAAAAAAATTAAAAAAGTGGGGGAGGACTAGTAAAGTTGAGGTTTTATAAAGAACTTTTCTGCACTGTTTTAATAAAAACTAAATTTGTTTCGTATTTTATTGATCCTAACAGCTGTTTTTGTATACCAGATCTCAAGTGCTTGACACAGCTTTTTTTTCAAAAATGAACATGTCCACCGTTTTATAGCAAATCTGAACATGTCCAACAAACAAATGCTTATTATGAGGCAAATACTAATCACTAAAAGTTCAATCGAAAGGCAAATATTACTATTGAACGTTAATTGCTACAAACCACTTTGACCCAAGGAAACAGAACATCCTGTAACCCTACAGCAGTTTTTTTCAGTTCAGCAGTTTTCAGTTGTGTTGATTTGATCCTGCTCCTCATGTTTGATAATGATATCGCTTATTATCCCTTGTTCACCTGCTACCCATCATTCATTTTTATCATTATCTTTTTTCATCTCATGAAGTCAATTGTTCATTAAAAATTTATATAGGATGATCGATTCATGAGTAAAAACGTCTAAGAAGGCGCAGGTTGAGGTAGGCAGGTGTACCTAAGAGTAGGTGTTCATTATAGATACCTATGATAAAAGCATTATGCCGCCTAATTCAACTGTTTCTGTTTATAATTTGAGACTTTTTAATATCTCTTCATCAATGTCACAGGAGCTATTTGGTAAAGCCCGGAGACATCTAGAAGAGACTGTCTCCCAAAGGAGACTATCCCAGGAGTTTTTAAAAAGAGATAATCTCTTTTCGCTATTTCTTAGTGAATACGCCCCCAGGAAGTCCAGTACGGCCGCCCAAATACAAGCGGTCCGAAGCTAGAAATCAAAATCACTGTACGAAGCTAGAAATCAAATACTGATACAAAGTAGGTATCAGTGTTTATGAATTGAATTATTTGGTTGCCACCTACCAACAGAAAACCTTTATAAGGCAAGTAGTTAGCTAAACAACGCAGCCAACATGACGACATGGATACTATACAGTGGAAGAAGAGCCTGAGGGCCTATCTCTTTTTGCCGTCCAAGCACCTCTTTTGACAGAGATTTTTATAGTATCCACAACAAGGTTATTCGGTAACTTCAGAGGTCATTGGCAGCAATCTTCTTTCAAAAGAGATGCCTAACTGGGAAATTTTCCCTGAAAGAGATAACTAGCCTTTCTTTCCCATTTCTCCTATATTTGATAGTTGATACTGACATTTATCGTTTATCATCCTTTGTTCATCTCCTACACATCATTCATTTTTAACATTATATTTTTGTCAGCTCATGCAGGTAAGTCAATTGTTCATTAAAAATTTATATATATTATCGATTCATGAGTAAAAACGTCTAAGTAGGCGCAGGTTGAGGTAGGCAGGTGTACCTAAGAGTAGCTGTTCATTATAGATATGATAAAAGCATTATGCCGCCTAATTCAACTTTTTCTGTTTATAATTTGAGACTTTTTAATATCTCTTTATCAATGTCACAGGAGCTATTTGGTAAAATAGACGAACCCGGGAGACATCTGGAAGAGACTGTCTCCCAAAGGAGACTATCCCAGGAGATTTTCAAAAGAGATCATCTCTTTTCTGTGTACTGGAACGGCGATCAGAAAACTGGCTTTGGATAGTAAGGAAAACACTGGAAACAGGCGGTCATGGATATTATATGGACACCTGTGAGGAAGAAGGGCCAATCTGATTTTGGTTTATTATTCTGTGAATAATACACCTATGTATTCGCTCAGCAAAAAAATTTTATAACACCCCCTCAAAATTTTTTCTTTTCTGTTTCAAGGTGCGTAGATTCCAAAAATGCAATGTCCGTCCGCCGTACGCCGTCCGCCGTATATCACGTGTACAGGCTTCATTTTCGATCTAAAAAAATCGTTCTTTCGCACACATGCTCCATTTGGGCCCTAGTTGTGTCCCGAAACTTTTCAGCCCGATCGGAATATACCCAGGGATGTTATGAGTGAAAATGTGTGTAAAAATAGGTACTTTTTGCGTTTTAGCAACATGTTAGTAAAATGAGCTTTTGAGGTATCTTTTTCCATGTTTTTGGGGACGAGAAGACCGAATATGATGTCGATTTTGACCAAAGACGCGGAAATTGAGGTTTTACCAAGGTTCAGCTCCCAAAATTGTTTTTTTATGAGTCAAAAACCTTGAAAACTGTCTGAAATCACCATCAATGTGTATAATAACATTGGAAAAAGTGTAAACAGGTGAATCAAGACCATTAAATGCCACTACCAATGATCAAAGATGATCTAAAAAAAAAGAAAAAAAAGCGTACCTATTTCATGTTTTGGGGGCCAAAATTGGTGGAAATCATCAGAAATAGCTATTTCAATCATTCCACATGAAAGAAACAATAAATTTAACAGCCAACAAGAATCTCTAGAACTCCAATAGAATAATAAACCCATGTGACAAGGACTTTGCAGCGTTTTTTCCCACGCATCAGATTGGCCCTTCTTCCTCTCAGGTGTCGACATAGTCAGAAAAGTCTGAGAATCACTGAACAGCCAAACGCCTTTGTGACGGTCAGATAACCGCCAGATGGTCGCTGGTGAACAAACCTATAAAATAACATTTCTCCTTTTACCTTTGTCCATGGCAATACTTTGTGTAACAGTATCAAATTTTATTTTTTACTAAACTAGAAACAACAAAATCAAAACATTTTGCTAAACAAAAGCTAGTTTATTTTATGCAAAGGATTTCAAAATCGAAGGCATAGAAGTTATTTATTTTTATTAAGCACCTTATTTATTTTAAACACTAACACCCTTAAAAACAGAACAAGTTTTGTGGGTATCTACAAATCAAAATATATATAGAACTGATAGGTATTACCTTATTTTTGTTGTCTTGTATACTGTAGGATTCGACATGTATTTTTGAAAACCAAATCATTACCGTAGGCCTACGTCAAAAAACTTATTATTCCCGTCCTTCAGTTTTTTCGCACCTTAAATTTATTCTCCTGCCTTTTGTAATTATACGGATATGACATAGGCCGTGCCGTACAGAAAATACAAATTCGCTGTAGGCTGTGAAGATTTCATTTTAAATAATGCACTTTGATGTCGATTCAAAATAGTTACCAACCAAAATATACATAGGAACCCAGTTTTGGGATTTTTTGTTAGGTTGGGTTGCCAGACATAAGTTTATAGTGCCTAGTTCACAGTGACCACATGACCGTCAGAAAGGCGTTTGGCCATTTCGAGTGATTCTCAGACTCTTACTGGACTGTACCGTATCCACGACCTGTTCACAGTGCTTTCCTGACTATCCAATGCCAGTTTTCTGATCATTCACCCTGGTGCTCCCCCAGGAAGCCCTAAATAACTGGAGCCGGCCGGGCACTTACAGTTTCATAAATATGCGGTGTGTTCAAGAATGCTATCATTAATTTTTTTGTTATTCGTGAAGCATAACGTTTGTTCAAGTAACAGAAGTACTCATAAACAATATCCAGAAATAACCATCATTCTTCATATGAAATATCATGGAACAACCAACTCGGTTCTCCAGAAAAGATATCTGGGCTGGATTTATACCGTTTCATTCACGATCATGTTGACGAAGCTTTTCGATGCAACTTCACGGCCTCACTTGTACGAACGGCTGGACTTACAATGCTCCCGGTGGGTCTCAAAAAATTCCAAAGTTCAAGATCAATTTAAAAACGTTAACAAATCCTAGATAACGGCGTCCTGGAAATGTCAAACTCTATTTGTCACCCCCTAGAGATGACAGAGAGTAACGCCGAGCTTCGCGGACCAATTAGACCCCAAATGGGACCCACAAACAAAATGTGCCGCACGGACAGACATATTTTAATTCTATTTTCGGAGTCTACGTACCTTGAAACTGAAACCACCAAATCGAATCTAAACATTAGTCCCCCCCCCCCCCTCCCATGCTCGATTCCAAAGGTTGATTACTGAAAATAACCAATTGAACAAAAAAATTAGCCTGCATCACTGTGGCATTGGGCATAAAAATCCTGACAATATTCCATCCCTACCTACAGTTAACGCTGTCATTGCTCCAAAAACTACCCCGGAGGTGCTGGAAGGAAGCGTAAGTTACACCATATTTTAGTAGGTACCCACTCACTTGACTATTGTCATGTTGAGTCTTCAAGTATCAAAAATAAGAGTCACTATAAATGTGTACAAGATTCACTATACACTAAATCCATATACGCGAATAAGATCTTATTCAAAGTGCGAGCTGTGACCCCCCCCCGTTTTAGTCATACTGCAAGTATGAATAGTGGAATGATAGGGAACTAATGTTTAGATTCGAACTAAATCACTCACGAAGAAATCGTGGAAACCCATTTCAGAGAAAAACGGAGTTATTGAAAAATAATCTATTTCCACTAATACACGAAAAAATGCGAAAAATACACTGTAATACCGGTTTCAGTGATCGAACCGTGCTCAGTAGCAAACAATAACTACTAAGTTATTGTTTGTTACTGACGATGGTGTAATAATAACTAATCAGTTATTGTTTGCACATCGAAACAGGTATAACAGTGTATTTTTCGTTCTTTTCGTGCATTAGTGGAAATAGACTATTTTTCAGTAACTCCGTTTTTCTTTGTAATGTTAGGTTCCTAAATTACGCAATAAACCGCCATGAAGTACACAACCATTTAATATTTAATTCACAATGATGATTTTACAGTCGCATTATTACAAACTCAAAATAGAAACAAATTCACAAATTTACGATAAATTAAGAATGTATACCAAACCATTATTATACAGGTGCATACAACTGCCAGTGCCGATCAACGAAGAAATCATTAGCAATGAAAAACTACTGAATGCCTACACCAATGCATAAACTCGAACTGGCAGTTTACGAAATACGAGGCTCTGAGGTACCAATAAACAAAGTAGGTACAACTATCTAAATCATATATATATAACACAGTTCAACATGCATTTAATCAATGAGGCAGTATAGCTAGAAGTATATCAAAATAAATTATCGTGGATTAACACATTTGATTAGGTCAATAAGGTTCACTGTCGAGGGTACAAACGACATGAAGAACACTAATTTTCTTAGTGAAAGGGAAACAGATCACAAAAGCCGATTCTGAAGAAGACCCATTAATATTTCTAGGAACAGACTCCGAACTCCACCTATACACTGAATGTATTTTTATTTCGAATACTTGTGCAGGCAATGAAAATACGACCTGGTGGCGAATTCCAACAACGATCAAGCCGCTATGAGGTTTTTAGCAAGACCAGTTTTGACATACCTATCAACTTTTGTATAATGATGTTATTCAATCATGGGAATCACTCTATTTTATTTTTCCAGTAACTATCTAAATTTACAGTTCACCCTGGAACTGGAAATATAGATAGATAGGTACAATGCAAGTTAATGTAGGTAGGTACCAAGAGAGGAATAGGTAAGTAATTAATTAGGCCCCTCGGTTTCTTCAAATTTTCATGACATTCAAGACATTTTTATCGATCTTGATTCTAAAGAATTACTCAGTTGTCCATTGATCATTGATGGGGAAAATCGACCGCATTCACTGCATTGATAGGTTCGCTTCAGTAAGTAGAGATTCCTGGCAGAACAAACCAGAGCCGGAAAATCAGGTCGCCTAAGCTACCTGATGAGCCCCTGAGACGCTTTTTTCTGCAACATTGAGGTCCATATCAACGCCCCTTACGTCAGGGAAAGGCGGATGAGGATGGGATAACCACGCATGTACTGTACGGAATCCACGCAATGGGCCTCACCCGCGGGTGGGAAATTTACCTATTTTGCATATTTTATTGATCGTAGAAACAGCCATTATGATTTAATTGGGATTCCAAAATAACCTGCTTACTTCAAACCTGTGACGCCTCCTTCAAAGAGCATCTGTGCATCCATAAGAAGTGTCAACCAGGGTTTTTTTCATTTATTTTTTTTTTCAAGGGAGAACCTCAGACGCTCCTGTAGAGTGGCATCATTGAATTCTCCAATGCACCTTTTTTTTTAAATTATCACAGAGATTTATGCCTGGTTCATAGCGAGCCAATAAAAGATGACAAAATCAGAACTATGATTTTTTATGACTTGATTTCAAAACGTTATGGATACAAAACTGAAATGAAGACAGCATTGTGCAGCAGCCAATTCAGACATTTTAGGCAACTAAACTAAGTGATGGAAAAAACTTAAATATTATTTCTATGAAATGGATGGGCTTTGTGAAATTTTGTAATTCAATTAAAAGGCAAATCACTCACGTAAAAATGAAAATCGCACGAGTTTTTGAGGGAAGGGGCTCGGAAGATGAGTGCTTTCCTGCCATCCGATTGAAGTTTTTCGAACTTTATTGTAAATTGCGCGCCTCATACACATATGATACCATTTACCTGCTAAACAAAAATACGCCATTCGACCGTATTTTACAATAACGGGAGGGAGGCTTAAAAAAAAAGTAGAGGATGTCGCGTCGATGATGGAAGGACAGGGATGAAGGGATCATTTGTAAAAGAGGACAGTCTTGTGGTAGAATAGGAGATAGCCCTCGCAGGCCATGACTTTAGCCTCAGTCGCCGGCTCGACTTCCAAGTCGTTGCATTCGAACCAGGTGTTTTTGCTGCGTCGGATGAAGGCAAGGTAGTGTCCAGTATCGACTGCAGTACTGTCATGGACAACGACAGCATACAAGGTGTACCTAAATCAAACGGTGAGAATTATTTATGACGATTATCAAAAAGGAAAGGGAGCAGCGAAAAACCGGCAAGCAAAGGAAGGCTAAATCGCCTTTCACACTTCTTTTCACTAACGATTTCGTTTCTACAGGTAGCATGTACGAATTTGGCATAGGTACTAACTGGTACATAGGTACTACCGCTTGCGAAAGTGGGTCAACAAATTGAAAAATTTCGTCATGCAGCATGGCTATAAGAGCGAATTTTCGAAGAAATGTTCGTGCTATTGTGTACAAAGATGATATAGCGAAAAACCGGAGTTTAAATACAGAAAATCTGAAATAATATTGGGATTTAACCAGAAGGTATGTTGTATGGGTTGTTTAGTAAATATACAGTAACAGGTGTTTCAACCGATGCTTTTTTAAGATGTTCATCTAACTGCCTTTGATCAGTCTTTTCATGACAAATACTTCAAATCAATATAATTTACTATTACTTAAGAAAGTTGTAGGAATAGTTAATACAGTAGAAGCTTAGTAGAAAAGCTGTTAAAGGAATGTCGGATATAAGGACAGAAACAGATCCTGATTGGCTGTATGTAAACACACAGGAAATTGACCTGTTATAGTGATCGGTTTTTGACTTTTTGGAAGTCATAAATCGACAAAGTAGGTAAAAATGGCTTAAATCTCCGAAAAATTTGTATATTCCAAAAGTGTTACTGAAGATACCCGAAACAGAAGATACAGTTTCCTCAAAAAAATTAATCAAAAGTAGGTCAATTTTGGGGGGGGGGGGGGGGGAGGGGGTCGTCAAATTCGCCAATAATGGTAAAAATGGCTAAATTCACCACAAAGTATGGTACAGTAGAAGTTGCTCATAGAGAATGGTCGCGTATACAGTACAAGTCGCACAGTAATTGAATTGGGACTGATGGAAACAATCACTCACTATATGCGACCAATCTCTATAAGCGACTTCTACTCTATATACTTGGTGATTTTAGCCACTTTTACTGATACTGGCAAATCTTGAGCCCCCCAAAACTGACCTAGGTACTTTTGATTAATTATTTTTTTGAGGAAATTTTTATTAAAACCGATAAAATTATCTTCTGTTTTGGGTCATCATTCAATCCTACTTTTGGTGACTGCGTACCGATTTTTGGAGATTTCAGCCATTTTTACCTAATTTGTCGACTTTTGAACCCCTAAAAACTGACCACTATAACAGACCTTTTGATCAGTGTAACAGGCCAATTCCCTGTGTGTTTACATACAGCCGATCGGAATCTGTTTCTACCCTTATATCCGATATTCCTTTAACCGCATTTCTACTAAGCGACTTCTACTGTAGTGATTGTTTCCAGTCAGTCCCAACTCGATCACTAAGCGACTTCTACTGTAGTAGAACAGCAGTCGTTTTTTCGATAAAAAGGTACCTTACCTCTGTTTTATCATTTACCTCCTTCTCACAGTAAATTTTTAATAATACGGTAGGTATTAGGTATTATTACTATTATAGTATTGCGATCGTACTGTTCAGTCTTTCTCTTGGATAGAACAATGGAGGAAGGATTAGCAAATTAAATAATAGTACATGGCTTTCAGTATAAATCAACATTCCATACCACTTTTCATACGACTATACATAATTTTTTCGATAACAGAGCCATTTTTACCGATTTTTACCCTTACCAAGTCAAATTTTACCTCTTTCGCGAAAAATATTTTTATTATCGAAACAGTCCCTCTTTCTGTCGTGTCTCCATTCGACGGAACGTCAGGTGAATTAATATTGACTGTATGCAATTTTAGGCTTTAACACCAATTTTCGACTCCAAAAAATCCATATTTGACCACTATTCTTATGGAAAAACAACTGAAATGGTCCTTTTCTGTCTTTACTCACCCTTCCACACCACTTTCAGTGATTTAATATCAACTGTTCGCAATTTTAGCCGTTTTTACCAATTTTTGACCCCCTTAGAATTTTTTAAAATTACCTATCTTCGAACTCATTATTTTGCTTGGCAATACGAACATTTTGGAGAAATTTAAGATTTTCTGTTACGTATCCAAGGTCAGAGATCGCCTGGATATAAATAAATATTAATGTAACATAAATAAATATAAATATAAGTGTGAAAGAAGGCATTGTAGGTATACAATGCCTAGCCAAAGTACGAAATATTATACATATACATTTTTGTTGAAATCGGGATGAATTCAGGATGCTCTTAAATTTCCTATTTTAAAAAAAAGCAAAATTCATGTTTTGAAAATGTAGGCCCCATTGCGATAGCTTCTTTGAAAATTATTGAAAATTCACTAAAACTATGTTTAATATCATTGGCTTATTTAATCGTTCAAGAGTGGGTAGGTATACTATAGACACGCAATTCAACGTTTCTTATTTCGGTATTTGTTGGCCGACCCAATAGTTCCGGATGCATCTTACGAATCAAGTGCGTAGCAAGGACTTTAATTTGAGAGGAGCAAGAAATGAAAACCCCTCAATATTTTTACGATTAGGTGGTCAGCATAAGTAATATAACTAATTAGCTAAGTATTCCGGATAATTACCTGTTGTCCACACTTGATTTGCTCTCCCCTGGCTCATTACGATACCCAGTGACGTATGGGGACATGTCCAGGTCGAGGGGAAACGGGACTTTAAGCGTTTTCTTCTTCCTCTTCTTATTGACATGTTCGAAGCGTTTCAAATGTATCACGATGACGAGAGGGAGGACGCTGAACGTCATTTGTTTCGTCAGGACTTCCATACCACAGGAAGCGCATTTAGACTCTGTCAGTGTCTCGGGTCTGGTGAAGTGGAGGAGACACTCGAAAAGATCGATGGACGAATGAGGCTCGGGGATGTCGAGAGAAACATTACAAAATGGGTCCATAGTTGTGGAGACGTTTCTACACGACAAGCAGGCGACTTCCGATTGCATCTGACCGTGGAATATCACATCGATTATACCGTCAGAGGCCGAACTGTCAGTTCCTGGAGGAGAGGAGTGTTTGTTGAGCCAGTACAGAGCGGATTCAAAAAACTCGTGCGCATCGTGCTGTCCGTGGCTCCGTAGACTAGGAACGTTTTTCCAAATGAAAAACATGATTTCATGCAGACTGAGAGCCCCACCATCTTCGTCATAGTAGTTTTGAAAGAGTTTGTAAAAATGACATGAAAGGCAGTCGCTCGTTTTCTCAGCGTAGCACTTGTGCTTGTCAGAGAAAAAATAATCTCGGAGCATAGGAGTATGGAAAAACGCCTGCATAACTACATTCATGAAACAAGTACTGCCCATATTGATGATTCCTTGCATACCGATTCGTGGGTTGGGCAAGACGACAACGGAGTGCGTTTGGTCTGTCAACGTTTTGACGTCGTCGTTCGACGGTTTCCAGGAGTCGTAGTGATCGTTACGCTCAGCACAATTAGTACGTTCAACATCGCCTATCTCTTCAGCGTCCGAATCGTAAATGTAATCATCGCATGCCATGCATAAAATGTGACCATTAGAAAGCTCGACGAACAAATAATGGGATGAACTTTTTACGTGATAAGTGGCATGTTTCTCGTAACAGCCGAAGTAGATGCAGCTGAGGCATGACAGGAGTCGGTGATTGTTGCAATAATCGCTGTCGAAGCATCTCATCATCATTTTGTGGTAGACGGGCTCCTTGATTTGCGTTCTGGAAACGAAATATGCGAAAATCGTCCCGTAGGTATCTAGGCCGTTGTCTGCTTTGAACGCCTTCATGTGCTCGCACGGCCCCATCTTCGCCCTCGGGAAAGAGGGGAAAGACGAAAATGAACTAGAAAACCACTCAGACTACATGATAAATCACGAGAACACCGAGTGAAAACCACTGTTCAACAAAGAAATCAACCGGGGAGACTGTTCACTGTTCCCGTTCCCAGTTGCAGTTCCCTTACCCCTTATAACCTCAACCTGAACCTGTACAAATCAAAACAATCGTTTATCGATCTCACACGCCGTCGCTTAGAATCGAGTTTAAAAATCGATCACTGACAACTCTGGGCATCTCATGACCTATGTCTAAGGATAACTCAAACAGCTAACTTCTACTCGCAGGATCATAATCAAGCATTCCTGCAGCTCCCGACCACTCAGAACTGTGCCTTGGAATTATTATTGTAAGTGGTGTATGCACAATGGATCCCGTTGGTAAATCCCGAAACAGTTTCTCTTTTTCTGATAAAGCATTTTGTATCCACAGGTTCCTTAACAATGTATTTTCGTTTTCTTTTTTTTCTCCATTTAACTGAGGCTCTGGACTGACTAGTGATTAGTTTTCCCGCTAAGAGCGCTACGTTTGTTGCTTCGCTCTTCTCTGTAATCTCACCACTTATAAAACCATCATAATAATATACATACATAGTTATTCCAGGTAATTACCTAATGGATCTTATCACAATCACTGTATCAGTTAATTCGACTGGCAATGTAGGATACCTACAGGCCCAAGCCTCTAACATTTTTTCCCCTTATTTTTTTAACCTGTGGTGGTTCGGCAACGTTTTGTTCGATATTGTTCAACTCCAAATTCTAAATTATTATTCCCAACCTGTTGTAATGCGGTTACCAAAACAGGTGCTGGAAAAATCCTAGGAAAATAAATTAGTTCGTTTCTGTGGCTTGAAAAAGGAACCCCTAAAAACACCTTAGGAAATTAATTGTGCTAGCCACAAATTGGTGATCCCGACGTGATGGCCCAAGCGGGGGATGCTGCAACGCCGTCGCCGCCTCAATCAACGCATTTCAGAGTGCCACCGTTTTGGAAAGCAAATGTGCCGGTTTGGTTTGCACAAGTGGAGGCGCAGTTTCGGCACCAGAGGATCACGAGCGATCGGGAGAAGTATGATTGTATTTTAAGCACAATTGATTCAAGCATTTTAGGGCAAGTGAGCGATATCCTCACGAACCCTCCAAATGATAGGTATGAAGTATTCAGGAAACCAAGTCAGCTGCTGCGAGAAATGAAGGAGCTAGCTAATGGTACCGTGAATGATGACTTGTTAAAGAAGCTGTGGTTGCGCAATTTACCCGTTAATGTGCAAGGAATTCTTTCAGTAAGTACAGATTCCGATTTGTTGACGCTTGTTTCTTTGGCGGAAAAAATTGTAGAAGTCGTGGGACCAGGTAGCAGCGTAGAGGTTGTTCAGGCAGAGGTGACAAATCGAGGAAAGGGTCTTGGCATCGACGAGTTATCAGATAAAATAGCCGCACTGACCAGAAGATTTGACGAATTGAATTCTCGCCCTCGGCAAAATTCCGGGTGTTCAGGTTGTAGGAGTCGTTCCAAGTCTCGGGGGCGAGGACCTCGGGGGGTGGAGGAACAGAAGTAGGAAGCAGGCACATGGAAATGTCGATTTCATTTCAAATTTGGGGGCGCTGCGAGTCGCCATGTGCTTACGCTAAGAAGTCTGAAAACTAGAAGGCCACTCGTTTGTTGCGGCTAGCGAGTCTGGCCCTACGACCAGCCGCTTGTTTGTTAGCGATTGTTCTTCAAAATTGAGTTTTTTAGTCGACACTGGCGCAGATGTTTCGGTTATTCCTCCTACGGCAGCAGATAAGAAAAATAGTTCTCGTTATCAGTTGTTTGCAGCTAATGGGTCCAGCATTTCGACTTATGGTGTTCGTTTGTTGGAGGTTGATTTAGGATTACAGCGCTCGTTTAAATGGCCGTTTGTGATAGCTGATGTGTCGAAACCCATAATTGGAGCAGATTTTCTTAGTCACTACGGTTTGAATGTGACCTCAGGAATCTCTGTCTACATGATTCTGTGACTGCACTGAAGACGTCAGGGAGACTCAGTAAGAACTGCGGGGTACCATCGGTGACAACGGTAGGGAAAGGGCACAGTCGGGTCTAAACAGCTCTCCTGGAAGAGTTTAAGGACATAACCCGACTTTCTCTGGGAAACCATAAGCCCAAACATACTGTAGTACACTATATCGAGACCTGGGGACCCCCGGTAGTTGCTAAATTCCGCCGTTTAGATCCTGTTAAGTATAAGCTCGCTAAAAAAGAATTTGATGTGATGCTGGAGCAAGGGATTTGTCGGCCATCAAGGAGTCCGTGGGCAAGTCCGTTACACTTAGTTCCAAAGAAAACAGGCGACTGGAGACCGTGTGGTGACTACAGAGCTCTGAACAAAGTCACGGTTCCGGATAGGTATCCTTTACCAAACATTCACGACATGACGCATGATCTACACGGTAAAGTGATATTTTCAAAGGTGGATTTGATGAAGGCTTATCATCAAATACCGGTAGCTCTAGAAGATATTGAGAAAACCGCGATAATAACCCCTTTCGGTTTATTCGAATTTCCACAGATGGCCTTTGGACTTTGTAATGCTGCTCAAACATTTTTCAGTGTTTTGCGAATGAGATGGTTAGAGGTTTGGAGAATGTTAAGGTCTACATCGACGATTGTTTGATTGCCAGCGCAACTGAGGAGGAGCACGTTAAAGATGTTAGGGCATTTTTGGAAGGCTGTCGGGAATTCGGGGCTGTTATTAATCCTGCCAAATGTGAATTTGGAAAGGCGAAAATTGAATTTTTGGGACACCTAATAAGCGGAGCAGGAATACAGCCATTGCCGGAGAAGGTTGAAGCCATCAAGAAATTTCAGCAGCCAGTAGATATCTTAGGACTTCGTCGATTTTTGGGGATGTATAATTTTTACCGTCGTTTTGTCCCTCAGTGTGCTCAGCGTTTAGCTCTTCTCAATGGTTTTCTGAAAAATCATACGGGGAAGCAAAATTCTTTGATTCGCTGGACTGATGAAGCTCGCAAGGCGTTTGATGATTGCAAGGATGCTTTCTGCAATGCAACACTTCTCGTTCATCCATTGCCTTCTGTTCCCTGGGCTTTGATGGTTGACGCATCGGAGTTAGTGATCGGGGGCAGCGTGAATCAGTTGGTTAGTGATACTTGGCAGCCACTGGCATTCTTTTCTCGTAAACTGAGTGAGACTGAAAGAAGGTACAGCGCGTATGATCGGGAGCTTCTGGCTGCATTTGCCGGTGTAAAGCATTTTCGTTATCTCCTGGAAGGTCGAATCTTCACTCTCTTCTCAGATCACAAGCCGCTGATGTATGCTTTTGATCAAAAGCTGGATAAAGCGTCTCCGCGGCAAGCTCGTTTCTTGGAGTCTATAGGGCAGTTCACCACTGATATTCGACATTTGGCTGGGGCAGAAAACGTCGTAGCTGATTTCTTATCCCGCATAGGGTCGGTCAATGCCATAGATTTCGCTCAGATGGCTGGCCAGCAAAATGAAGAGGAATTGTCCAGGGACGATACAGGTTTAGTGTGGAAGAAGGTGCAGATGCCAGGGGTCGATAAAACACTGTTCTGCGACATTTCAACTGGATTTGTGAGACCTTTCGTGCCACTAGGATTGCGTAAGAGAGTTTTCGAGAGTATTCACCGGGTAGTCAGGCGCACCGAAAAGAATTTCGTCATTCTGCGAAACGGGCAGGAAGTGGCAGTTTCCATTGATCGGTTGAAGCCAGCGCACTTCGTCAGGGAGGGCATTCGGGAACCGCAGCAGTTTGACATTCCCAGGGCAAATGCCGGTGAATCCAGGGAAGACAGCGCGGAAGGTTCTCCGGAGACGACAACCACGCCCGAGCAGCCAGCGGCGAGGCCTGAGCGGCCAGCGCCCGTGACGCCTTGGGTTGCGCGTCCGAAGACATCGACAAGGGGACGTCGGATCAACCTTCCAGTCCGGTTTCGGAACGACGTCATCCTCTATTAAGGGAGGGGAGTCGTTGTGGTGGTTCGGCAACGTTTTGTTCGATATTGTTCAACTCCAAATTCTAAATTATTATTCCCAACCTGTTGTAATGCGGTTACCAAAACAGGTGCTGGAAAAATCGTAGGAAAATAAATTAGTTCGTTTCTGTGGCTTGAAAAATGAATTTCTCTTCCTAGCAATATCTTCCTCCTAAAAACACCTTAGGAAATTAATTGTGCTAGCCACAAACCCTTCATCAATGATTATAACAGCAACAAGAAGCAGTAAAATTGTTGCCTCGTAGGCAGGTATTATATGCAGGGGGGTTCGGATTCAAAGACGAAACTGCGACCCTTCTGTGCAGGTGGGAGTGGGGGTAGCCGTGACGTCAGCCTGGACGCTGGCTCCCCTTCATACCATACAAACGGCCTTCAGCCTAAGAACTTGGTCTGTATTTTCGATTATTTTTGTTGTTTTTCTTTTTCCAAACCAATTATTTTACTCTTTTCTGTTGTTTTAATTTTCGTTTTAAATTCTTGAACATTTTGTTTAGTGAAGTGTTGGGTAGGAGAGCGATAGAATGCCGTTTTGTGCAGTTTTCGGGTGCTCTAACCACAACAAGAAAAACTCCGAGTTTTCACCTTCGAAACGGGTTATCGTTTGATAAATTTCGGGCTGCCAAACCTTTCCGTAGCAAACGGGTAAATTTCTGTGGGAGGTAAGATTACGATCCTGTAAATCTTAAATGTGCTACGATCTGCTTTGTACATTTTACTCCCCGGAGGATCGGCGTGATAACCTGAAACTCTGGAGGATCGACGTGATAACCTGAAAAATAGGTATGCCCGAAATATTACACAAAATAGTAGGTACTTAGTTTGAGTTAATAAAAGCAGTTCTTAATTCTGCATTTCTTTGTTCTGTTTCCTATTTGAATACCTACCGTCCTCTTTGAATACCTAAGAACCTACAGTCGAGCTTCAGTTTATTGGACAAAGCTCCTCTCACTTTGAGTTCGGCTCTAGGGTAAAGTAAATATAGACCGTTCATTTTGAGATAATAAAGCTATATATAAATAAGTTGATTTATTCCTATTATTTCCTATCCATAAATTATTTTAGTTGCCTTTCCAAAATAAGCGCTTGGGGTAAGATGCATAATACCAGCCTGAGAACGAACTACTCTTGGGAGTATTAGTATTTCTACGGTGAAAAATGCCTATTCCTTACAACGAATGTAGGTGCTCATTACTATTAAATACACAGCTGCATTACATTAAATTGTTATTCCACATTTACAAATAATAATTAGTCAACTAAATAAAATAAATGAACTTCCCCAAGGAGAGGGGAATAATAAAATTTGAACAGGTACACTCATGGTAAAAGGTAGGTACGTACCTTTGTGCAAGTACACGTCTAATAAAACCATAAATAAAATAGGGATATACTTATATAAAGTTAAAAACATCCCTACAGCTATAAATGGAATTTTAGCTTTATAATACCTACTATTAAAACAGCAAAATTTTCAAATTATACTTGAAAGTTATTGTGGTTAAGTATTAGGTGGGTACTTACCTACCTAATTTAATAAAAAACAAAACTTTGCATTAATTTTTTGTTATACTCATCTAGTAGTTATCAACAAAATTAGTATGATTAAACATAATATTATACTGCTTATTATGAAGTAATAGCATTGCTGTAAAAACCTAGGAAAAATTAGGATGGACGCTAGGTTGTTCTTCCTTCAAGTTACTTCTTTTATGAAATATCCCTTGGTTTAATGGGTATTAAGTATATATGAAATATCTTCGGCGAATAAATAAAGGCTGGATGCTCAAACATGTGTATATTCACTAAAAACGTCGGAAAAATTAGGCTGTGCACTTGGTGTGTATAAAGATTCTGTGTTGGATGCGTCGAGGCTGACGTCAGCTTTATCGGTCGACCACTGCCATCTTTCTCACGGTCGTCTGCGCGGCGGCCTACCTGTTAGTATATTTATTCTACCATGGGCATAGGTACCCGAGGATCTAGCAACAGTGAAAAATTCCTTGTTGAAAAGTACATGAAACATAGGTAGGTTAATTGACCTTGTTGCCGCTAGGGTATTTTGACAGGTGCTGCGCCTGCCCATGATGTAGGTGTAGAAAAACAACAAACTGTTTCTACCAAAAATTGGTGCACAACATAAATAGACATACCTACCTATAAGTGGCGGATCCAGAGAGTGGCTAAGCCCCCCCCCCCTCCCATTGGCCCGAATTATGTGCTGGATAAAATGAGCTTTCCCTGAAACAAGAAAACTTTATTCTGTTGTATCTTGACCTGTGTAGTGAATGATGTAGCGCTTATTCACTACTAGCGGTATGAGGATGTGCCCAGCCTGGTTCCGACACTAAAGGATGTCACCATTTTTTCTGGGATATTTTTGGATATGCGAGGTTGTGCCCGGCTGGTTCCAACACTAAAGGCTGTCACCAATTCAACGGGATCTTTTTGGATGCGTGTGCCTGGCTGGTTCCAACACTAAAGGCTGTCACCTATTCCAGGATCTTTTAGGTTGAGGAGAGAGAGAGAGGAGGAGCGAGGTGAGAGAGTAGTCAGCGACTAGAGGAGAATGTAGAATGGCTAGAAAGGCGAAGGAGGCGAGTTTTTATAGCCCTGAGGGCTATCTCCCTCCATCCTCCAGCTAGTGGAGGATGGTGGGGATCCCCACTAGGTTCCTCGGTGCTCCTGCGTCTTTCTTCCCCACTTCTATGAGTTTATTTGTGAGATCTAATATTTACAGGGAGTGGTTCTGGGAGGATACCACGACAACCTGTAATTATTGTCTTTATGTATTACAAAGGCATTATTAGTTTAACGAATAGAACAACACTATCGTGTGTTTGTATTTTGTAAGTTCAATATTTTTTAAGCTGAATCATGTGACCGCTTTAATTGAACTAAAACAATATACCTACAAACAACATTATAGCCGTCCTGCCATTTTTCTCAGCATTCATCCCAAATCCCAACATGACTTAATTTAGTCCTGTTGGAGTAAATTAAGTCCTGTTGGACTTGACTTAGTTCAGATACAGTATACTCATTACTATGGACTGTACATTGCCTTCTTTTTTCATTTTAGATTGTGCATGAACAACCAGTCCCCGATTTCAGGTAGCTAGCGCCCCCAACAGATAATCATTAACCCCCCCCCCCCCCCCCTCCTCCCACCACCAATCCGTTTTTAGTTCCTCCTAAGATTATACTTTTATAAATTCAAGCATATTTATTATCAGTTTTAACCTTCCGGTGATCGCGTGTATGTGGCACATAGGTACACATTTTTCTTTGGTTGCCAAGCATAACCACTGACCAAGTGGATGGGGATGGCCACTGCCGCCTAATCTCCTCCTGCACCATGGGGAACGTTTCAATACCCTCTCTGACCTCGCCAGTACCATGCGTACCCCGTTGAACGATAAGTTGTATGTCTCACATACGCGAGACTTTCCGCCTTACTTCTTCAAAATTTTTCATTTTACTATGAAAGAGGTTGATTCGTCTTAGTATCAATATGATGAATGTGATGGATGATGTGATGAATAATTTCCCACTTGTTTTCATCTAGGCCACCGAAAAAAGGGTCTGTATGTGACACATAGGTACGTGCCACTATCTGTGCAAGTTTTTCATCCTGTTCGAAATTTCCAGCAAGAAAGATTTTCGATCTATAAAACCCAATTGATGTCGATGCCATTCGGCATGCAATTCTTGCGCAATCAGACGGTGAGGATTTTTTGAATGATTTTAGTCATACCGACGAGGTTGACAATGTTTTTTTTTTCGCGAGGAGGATTCTGAGTCTGAACTCAGTTATGAATCGAGCGGTGATGAAATTTGATGAGGATGAATCATTGCCCAAGAATGAATTCAAGGCAATCCATATGAAAAATAAGAAGGTAGTGAGTACCTGGATTTGGCAAAAGAATCCCGTTCCGCGAAGCAGGTGTGCAGGACACAACCTCCTCAAACGCCTTCCTGGCACCAAAGGCCCGGCAAGATTTTTTTGTAACCGACTGTGATTAAATTTGGCACTGTTTTATTAGCCTTTCTTTGATTCAGGAAATACTCGACTGTACAACACCTATATTGACTCAGTAAAAGATCATTTATCTCGTCCCAGGGACGCAAAACACACTAATGAGGGTGAGATCAAGGCATTGATAGGTTTTCTGAACCTTGCTGGTGTTTACCACGGGAATCGGCTGCCCCTCGATGAGATGGAGAATGGATGATTTCAAATGCGTCATGACCGACATCAGGTTCAGATTTCTGATGATATGCAATTCATGATAGTAAACAGTGATACGTTTGGAAAAGTTAAAAAGTCCCTGTTGCTTCCTCACTACCGAAGGTAGGGAAGCCTAGAATTCTTGAGTGAGTAAAAAAATTTATGAATTTTTAATAATGAAACTTGTTTGTGTGAACTTTATTGTGATCCTTCTCCCGAATCCTTGGGTTTTTCCGCGTAAAAGACCTCAAATCTATGTTGAATATGTGGCGCATACACGCGATCAAGCATGTCGAGCTGGAGGCGCGATCACCAGAAGGTTAAACAACACATTATTCAACTAAATATTAAGGTTTTCCACAGACATAGGCTGTTCACCTTTTCACTTATTTACTTCACGGTTGTTGCAGTTTGATATGGCTGTTTGGTACCTTTAATAAAACATGAGCTCTAGTAGGTACCCACACCTGCCTGTATTTTAGCATGGAACATGCTTTAGCCTTGGACTAACTAGCCGAAAAATGTCACGCGGAAGTGTCACGAAATTTTAACGATGATTTTCACGTACAACCGAGTAGTACGGCAATAGTTAGTATAAACTAACATTTTCTTCATGATCTTGTCCATGTCAGTAGGAAAAAAAACGAATTTCATGTTTTACAAAAATGGAAACAACAATTTTTTTTTAAATATACCAAAAAATAGAACACGATTTGCAGGTAAAAAAAAATAGAACTTATCGGCATAACATTACACGTATTTCTGTCGCGCTTTAAATTGTAGGTTTTGACATGTTTTTCGAAAAGCCAAAAACTGAAAAAGTTGTCAGAATTTCACGGCTTTTTGGCTCCCAAAAGTTAGCTCACCTTAGAAACCGTCGAAAACTCATCTTACTCTTATCTGGGATGCCCAGAGGGGTTTAAAGTCATTTCCAGCAGTACGCGATTTTTTTGCAGGCAAGGCCTTTTTGCCTGGACTATTTTGGCATTTCTTTATTAGTTTTATTTAAAACTATTTATTTATAAATCCCATTAACCTCTTGCAGAAGAGAATAGAATGTTATAAAAATCACACTTTCATAGTGATAAGGAGGAATATGCTATACTTCGAAATTACGCCGAAAGTAGTTGCCCTCAGTTTACTGTCAACTTCATCTAGGTACCGAGAGCAACTACAGTGCTATTCATGCCATATTCATGCTCATTCTTGCTATATTCCACCAGTCTGTTTTGCTTCATCTTGCTCTCCATTCTCGACTGTAATGAAAAGATCTACTTTGCCACGCTCGTTTATTATAAGTGGTCTGCGACCGCAAATAAGCTCCGATTTCCCGAGGGAGTTGATATTATGCAAAATATTAACGCAAAGCCGCCCTGGGGCGATGCCTGAGCGACGATCACGAGGGGGCGATAAGAGGGAGGGGGCAATAGTGTGGCGATAGGGGGGCGATAGGAGGGCGACTCGCCTGGATCTCGGGAGAGGGAATACCTGTTGGGTCGCCTGCCCCTTCCCAGATGTCAGTCTAAGCCAGAGTCGGGAATCGGGTTGAGTTCGGATTCGGTAGTAAGTAGGCGGTACGAAATACGCACTGGAATTCGTCACGTGTTATTACCGAGGTAAGATGGAAAGCAGAATCTCATGAAATGTTGTTATGAATGATCGAAAACCATGAAGTGGTGAGAACAAGCGACTAATGAAAGAATTTGGGCGAATAGTGTCATTCATTAACAAAATACAATAAACTAGGTACTTACTATACAACGGTTATACTATTTATAGGCATGTAAAACGCGGAGTTATTGTTGCTACAATATTTCTATGGGAAAAGCCTGCCGCCAGCTGTTCTTTGATAGATAATTCAAATGCGTAGGTACTAAGATTTAGTGTCCAGTGGCATACTTCCTGCTATGAATAAAAATGTATGAAATTGGGTCGTTAGGTACAATTTAAATGCCTACTCAAACAGGTACAAGAATAACGAAATTAGTTTTTCTATACGTGAAAAGTGGAAAATACCTACTTGAGGATTTAAAAAAAATTTATTTATTTAAATAATGATAAAATAAATGCTAATAATAATATTAATAAATTCTATATAATAATAACAATTGCGGTACGTTCGGCACCCTATGTTATGTAGATATTACGGAGACCAATCCAGAGCTGTTTCGATTGCAAATTCTTAGGGACGATAACTTACTTTCCTTTCTTCTGTTTAAGAACTCTCTTCTCAACCCAATTATATTTAAACATCGGCTAATATAGCCAAGTCGGTGTCCAACATAGCCTCCATTTTATCATTACATGAAGTAGGTATGTTGTTTATAATAGGTACCTACTCAGTTGGTATCCGTCCAAAATAAAAGTAGATACAAAAATAAACTTTATTTTAAAATCGTATATTATTACTAAAATGAATTGTTATTACCGCTCCCCGGAGCCGTAAGGGGGTTGTAATGGGTCTACAGTCACTCCGTCCCCAACTACCTTGGTACAGATAAAAATGTTGATGGGGTTCGTGAGTTAGCAGTACATATAAATACAATGGATTTTCCCCTAGGTACGCAAGCGCAGATGCTACTATAGTTTCAATTGCAATAGAATTTACCAAGTCTCTTATTTGCATACGGTAGCTACTCTATATACCATAATTCATGTTGTATATATTAACAATGGTCGTTATAACCAGCATGAGGACTTTGCTTTTGGTCATGCGAGCTGGATTTTTGTTGAAATTTGTTGACTAGGCCAGCCCGCATGTATCCATTATTTTTCCCTCATTAAAATAAATAATGGTACTTGAAATTTGCTGTGTAGCAACAAACAGAATTACAAAAACTGAACCAAATCTCCCTCGATGTCTAAAACATAAAATGCATTTAACTTATCCGGTCACATACATACAATAGGTATCATTATTAAAAAATTAGATACAGAAATGCACTAGTATTTCCAAGTCACGTGGTCCAAACCAAGAGAGCGGAGTTTTTATATTGGTTGTGAGATCGGTCTAATAAACACTTTTAAAAAAAGAAAAGAAAAAATGTTATTTTTAAATTTCCTATAAAAATTTAGATTTTTGAGATGAATCATCAGCCGTAAAATAAATAAGGCAACACGGACACACTTGTCCTAGTGTGTGAATGAAAAGTGTCTGGGTCCTCTTATCATTCGTCCAAGGCGCCTTCTAGGTTCTCTGAATCGACCCAAGATGAGTAATGAGGATGAATTAAGTATTTTCAATTTATTATACGAAAGATAAGCTTTTGACAGTTTTTACTGCGGTCCGTACTAATAAATTATTATCATTACCTACCTATTATCTGAATTATTATCATTCGGACATTGAAATATGATGCCCGTTACTTATAATGAAAATGGAAATAAATTGAAAGTGTGAACCAAGCCAGGTTCCAGTTTTTCAGGATTAGTAAGTTAGACGCGGAACCGAGGAATGATCACTGTAGGCTTGATAGGTAGGTATGTCTACCCAAATTTTGTGATGTTTGTATATTCTATCCTCATGGTTTAGATGTTTGGGATTAAGGCACTGCTGAAGGACATCTGAGTCATTTTTCAAATAATCATTTGATCGGCCCTCAAAATCGGAAATCGATGGTGATAACAGGATGAATGATTACATTTTGCACATTTAAATGAACCATATCATCAACTTTTGAGAGCCAAAAGGGCCTATCTGATTTATAAAGATGATTTATGGATTACTTTTTTATTAGATACCTACCCAATTCAGTGAATTGTTCCATTTAAAAGTTTTCAGTTGGAATCAGTTGACTCTAATTATTAGGCACTGATATTCTGTACCTGTTATTTGTATCGTAAAATATATTTTTTGATGTCTTGTGAAATATGAGTGACGACCTCATTAGGAAGTTACCTAGGTACTGTAAGAACTTCAAGTAACTAAGACATAGCCTAGAAAACTACAGTTTCATACTTATGCCTACAGTTCAAAAATGAATAGTGTAAGTATTAGGGAATGAATCTTTCTTTAGTAAAAAGGATGCAATTCACTATCACGTTTCACACTTATAGGTTCAACATAATCGGTAACTTCATGGTAGTTACCTAACTCTAATTTCTGGAAACAAAGAGTGGATTTATTTGAGTTTTGTGAGTAAAAAGTCGCTTTAAAACAATAATAAATAAAAAAGCCGGTATTAAACCACCGAAGTGGAATGAAATGGTGCTCGAAGCAGGAAAATAGGTAGGTTACTATTTTAAATGCGCATTCTTTTTTTTAAATTGGTCAAATTTATTTTTTTATTAATCAAAGGTTGCCAAAAAAGTAAAAAATACCTAGCTTTAAAAAATCCAGTTTACAAACTCACTGAAAATATTCGTAAGGTCTTGCTACCTCTGAATTCGCCCAAATTTGAGACGCGCCTAATTGGGGAGTGAATCTATAAACCTATGATAGGTTTAGCTGCTGTAAACATACGAACTTTACGCATAGGAAATGGGATGGCAGATTTTTGAGCTTTAGAATCAATTGCGAGGAAAAACATGGAAGGAAGTATAAGGAGGAAAGTTCCATATGAAAATCACGTTTTCGTTTACATAACAATCAAATTGAGAATTTGATTAAAAATAAAATAGTTGAGAAGTTCGTTGTTTCAAATAACTTCTGTCTCCATCAACATGAAAATAAAGTTCTTCAAAAATCCAACTCGTTTTGTAATAATTACTACCAGTTGAATTAGCAATAATTGAGTTCATCGTAATGCATGCAATTGAAAGATATTTTTTATTCTTATCATTAGCCGATGAATTGTTTAATCTCCCATTAATTTGATGTTTCCTTCCACCCCCTCCCGTTAATTTAAACTATTCCATAAGTGAAACTCGCAGTAGCTTGAATTGACTGCAAGATCCCTTGAGATTCGAATTAGCGGCAGTCGACTGTATAATATTAGTAGGAGTGTAATTTGCCCTGTGGCCCGCGACCCCTCGGCAACCCCCTCTGACTAATTCGGGTTGATTTGTAGCGTCAGCACTTAGTTCTGTCATCATCCGTAAACACACATTTATATCGTTCGTTCGAAACTGAATAGCAATAGGGGATCCTCTAGTATAATGAACCAAGAGAAGGGGAGGACGGGATGACCAAAAGACTGCCTATGAATGAGCTCCAGAAAACCCGGTATTCTTCGTCAGATAGGATTTGTGAACGGCTTTGAATAAATGTGACGTCACATAATTGCCATTCAAAAGACGGGTGGACGGTGGACCCATCCCTGGATCCACCAGAAACCGCTATATAAAGGGGGCCCGTCCGATAAGCGGCAATTCACCTCGCTGAACTTCACTCGGGGGTCTTCAACTTCTTGTAGTCCGGAACCTGAACTCTCCTTCTCCCGGAGGAAGAGGGAACCTACTTTCTTCCTGGCCGGTGCAACGGTAACCAGTTGCCGTCTCCTAAAAGGGGTGGCCCTCACAGGCTCTTCCCACCTGTTCCCTGCCTGGTGGTCTCTGCCGACCGAACTGTCAGTATTTCCAAACTGGAAAAATAAAATAAATAGTTAAAATCTGGAGAAACTGAAATTTTCAGTGATAGGTAAATACAAATTAATCGATCGGTGATGGGGGGGGGATGTTTACTGTGTCCCTTCCCAGAGAAACGATCTAACGATGCCTGCTCCATAGCCAATATTGCTAAGCGCCTTCCTAAAAATATAGGTTAGGTACAAGCTGGCTGCTTACTGTTTCTACTGAAGAGTGGTCTTGAACCTTTTGAGGCTGCATCGTTAATTACCTCGGGAACCGCCTTCCGTCATACTAACGTGACTAGTAGTGGTTCTGCGCAACTCGAATGGTTCATACCTCCAATATATATTTTGGCCGACTCCTATAATATGCAATGTAATGCGTTGGTGATGAAATGCCACTGCAATTTAAACGAGGCAGCGTTTTATTATTATTTTTATTTAACGTTTATTATGTCTGAAGTATAGTATTTCATTGTGCATGCACTAACAACTTCAGAATAATAATAAAAATGGCGGCTTAAAAGAAACGAATTTTCAAACGAGCTCAGTTAATACAAGAGAAAGAGTTGAAAAATGTTATTTAAGAAAAAAAGGGGGAAAAAACATGGAAAAGAAGAAAAAAAGTGCTGCACTGGATGTTGTTTACCAAAAACATATAAAGAGTGAACTGTGATTACTTTAAACCGTATTCAAATGTTAACTTCTCGTGAATGCTTCATTTTGAATTTTTATGGGGAGTGGTCCATTTAGGAATGTACGCGTCCTACCAATATATATCCACCTATTCTACAAAGTACACCATATACTGTACACCAAACTACACCACCTGCAGTCATATTCTGTATTCGTGTAAGGGTGTCAAGAAGGTATAACCATATGGCAGATTCTTTTTGGTTAATGGTTTTCAATACCTAATGAACCTTTGGAATCTGCCACGAAAACTTTTTAACACCCCTCCCCCCTCCCCTTCTAAAACTTGCTGTTGTACGTTTCAAAGTAGGTACCTATGTAGAATCCGAAAATGAAATCGAAAAAAAAAATCTATCCAACCACTGTACCCCGCACTCCACCTGTCGAAGGATTTGTATCTCCATTCACGACCATTGTATAAAAATCAACCGAAAGAACAGTCAACATGATATGTGCCTTTCAAAGGTCTGACTAAGCTGTACAATGGGGACGGTGAGAGAGAAAGAGGAACTGGGGCACTTTGAAGTCTTTGTGCTTCGCGGTTGTGAAGACGGTTCTTTGTTTTGTCACATGTCGGTGAAAATCTTTGAAGCTTCAACACACAGATGTTGCACGTCCCTTTTGCCTCTGGGTGATGGTTATTTTTTGCTGTTTGCAGCTAACCATACGGAAGACGAAAGCCAGATTTAAGGGGTTGCACACAACATAATATCCTCTTCAGCGTATGAGCGTTCTCTAACATTTTAAAATGCATTCACCGAAATTACTGGTTAACCCGTTTAAGTTTCAAATCCTCACGGAATAACGCTTATAGCTTTCTATAACTGAATCTATAGAAAGCCTAGGTTGGTGAGTTGATGTATGTTCGCAAAAGTTATTTGCTCAACGGCTGTTTTGGATATCTATTATTTGAGCAAACAGTATTCAAAGCACCTATAGCTAAAGCGCAAGGCGGCAGGTTCAAGTCCTACTGATGTGACATTTTTCCATCTGTTTCCATGCTTCGCCCCATAAAAAATAATAATTGGTAATTTCCTGATCATCCTTTGGGACATCAGACCCCGACCACCCCGGTCATTTGTCGGCATGAAATTACCTACTGGTAGAGTTGGTTGAGAGGTTGGTAACTACGTGGTTTCAAGCCAACAGGTATGTAGATACACTTAAAATGTATGTTTGAAGCTCAATAGATATCACGTTACAACTTGTAATGTTTGTAATGGATGAGGGGTTTAACTACGCCGCCCATACAGCGTAGTTTCCCCCTCTCCATCCTCTAGAAAGGTAGGGAGGCAGTGTGACAGCTGCCCCCGGAGACAAATGGTTAGATTATAACGCGTTGCCTCCAGGAGTTGATGATTCGTTTCCGCGAATGAACCGCCCCTTCAGCCGCGTGTCAAAAAGATCGGGAGGAGCCAGCATCCAAGATGGACGGGATTCCCATATACCGTCACACTCCTCCCCTTAAAAACATACTTCTTTGAAGAAGAAGTATGTGAAGTTAGACACGGGACTGAAAGTAGTATGGAGTTCTAATTCAGGAAGATTCATCTGAAAAACTCCAAAGCTGACAGCTTCCATCGTAATGGTACTACTGAGAATTGTTACTGGTGGAGAACTTAGCTCCTATCAATATCACTTGGCCAAATTGGAAAAAAAGGAAAGAAAAAAAGTTGTTGTCAGAGGTTCTGGTTCAGGAAAGTTCATCTGAACAACCTCTAGGTGACTAACCCCCATCATAAGATGGAACAACTGGAATATAAATGAAAGTAGTTGTCAGAGGTTCTAGTTCAGGAAAGTTCATCTGAACAACCTCTGGGTGATTAACCCCCATCATAAGATGGAACAACTGGGAAAACAAGGGGAAAAATTACAAAAATAGGCGTTGAACGCCAGGCATAACAGCCTTAAGAATAATATCATGAGGTTTGATATTATTAATAGTAGTAATCATGAGGTTGATTGTAATAATAATAATCATGAGGTTGATTTGATAAAAATAGAAAATCCAATGGCCGAAGTGTGTATTGATAAACAAAGGGGTATTAAAAAGAGGATTCCTTCTGGAAAACCTCAGAGCTATTCCTTCTGGAAAAGCTCTCAAAAAGTGGAGGGGGTACCGTGGATAAAATCCAGCACATACCCACCAACCACGCTCTGCTACCATGTAATGGATGAGGGGTTTAACTACGCCGCCCATACAGCGTAGTTTCCCCCTCTCCATCCTCTAGAAAGGAAGGGAGGCAGTGTGACAGCTGCCCCCGGAGACAATGGTTAGATTATAACGCGTTGCCTCCAGGAGTTGATGGTTCGTTTCCGCGAATCAACCGCCCCTTCAGCCGCGTGTCAAAAAGATCGGGAAGAGCCAGCATCCAAGATGGACGGGATTCCCATATACCGTCACATGTTGTAATGCACTGAGATGGGTGGTTATGCTCGTAAATTGTTAATGTATGTTATTATCTCAGTACCTTATTAAGACCGTAAGATTATTTAAAAACACAGTCATCTACCGTATGCATCCGTTATCCTTAAAGGTACCAGATACAAACATGGACCACTTAATATTTTTTTCTCAAAACCTTCAGCGCTTCAAATATTAACATGGCTACCACCATAGCATACCTAGCTATTACCATAGCTATAATACCTACTACACGTCCCCAATATAATCTCCAATGAGTAGATATGGTTTAGATATAAATAGCAGCCATAAACAAATTAAAAGCCAATGGCAGAAGAAGTTACGCTTAGGTACATTTGTTATTCCATTGCGTTTTTTATCCTGGCGTGAACGTAAATAAGCTGCCAAGTTTTGTTAGCAGTCAACCAATTCCTGTCCGAGAGCCGAGCCGTTTTGTTTCTAATTGCATTCCAACATCTGAGAAGAAATTCCGGTCCTCGCCTGATTTGATTGGAATCTTGTAGCTATAGAAATGTCATGGCCGAGAAGTCTTGCATCTAATGGACACATAAAAAGTCTCACACTGAAGGGCGAGAGCGAATACGTCACAGCTGAATGTTGTGGTAAAGCGAACTTTAATAACATCCATTGATTTATGAGTATGATATTCATTTGCAAGATAATTGCCGTACGGATACTCATTTAATTTCAAACTGATGTTATCCGATTCAAATGTAACCATGACTTAGCTATTCCAGGTTGAAAATTCCATTCATAAGTTTCGTTCATTACAGAGGTAAACAATTTCTTCATTCCCTTCGATCCCTCAAAGAACTGTGAAAGACCTAGGACTCACTAAAGCTGCCGAGAAGTTTTTGCGAATCAGAGATTGCTACTTACATTAAGGTTCGTGATAGAATTTTTAAAGTAGGTAGTGCAAGTACTGTACTGTAATCAGCCGGATCCCCTCACACCTCTTCCCATTAACATACCGTCATGGTGCACTTGAATATATCGTTGGATTATCCTAAAAATATTCCCCAGCAACATTCATTCGCACTTGGTTAGGGATTATTAAGTACAGTTTAAACATTTTCGTATTATAATAAAGTCCTATCAGTAAATAATAAAAAAAAAGATCGTACCTACCTAATTTGTGTTTTGGGGGCCAAAATTGGTGGAAACCATCAGAAATAGTTATTTCAATTATTTCACATGAAACAAACAATAAATGTACAGCCAACATTTCTGTAGAAAATTTCTCCCTTGAGAGGGAAAAACATTAAATCATGTTTAATGTTTTTCCCTCGCAAGGGAGAAATTAGATATAGTTTTTTAATGTCAAGAAAAAATGAAAGCCACAATTTCACTGAACTCTACAAGTATAATGTTGCATTTACTGTACTTATTATAGAACTCGCCATCAACATATGGTTGCTACAACAGAAGGTAGTAACTGTGTAGTAACCAATGAAAAACGTAGCTATTGACTCTTGTTTCTTTCGAGTGCGATATTCTTTATGGTTGCTACAACAGAAGGTAGTAACTGTGTAGTAACCAATGAAAAACGTTGCATATTTGCGTGTCGGAATTCACAGAATGACCCCCAGCCCTAAAACATTAAACATGTTAATAATTTCACAATCGACTTGACCGGCCAAATTATTGTTTGTATTCTTGGAGGTTGATACTGAGTCCAGATTTCTAAACGAATTACTGTAAAAAAATCAGTCATGCAGCATGACTTAATGAGCGAATTTTCAAAGAAATATTCGAATTAATGGCTATGGTTTTGAATAAAGGAAAACTTCGGTCTAAAATTTGGTTTTCTATGTATATTCTCTTCGTATTTATTTTAATTTGTACGTTTTGTCCATCCTGATTCTACCGTTTGTTTATTACGTAATTGTACTAAGTGCTTATTTATTTGATCGCTGTGGGTAAATTCAAGGAGTTGTACTAATCGTTTGCCTCCCCCTTTTTTGCTTCGAACTCTCGTCTTCAATTAATACTTCTCACATTTTTCAATCTGACCACTCTAAGGGGGTGGGGGTAAGAGTTTAAAGATTATCCTAGTTTTGGGTAATTTTTGCGCACTTTAAATGCTCTAATTTAAGAACGGATTTAGATATCTAAAATCCGATTTCACTATCGTGTTCAGCGTGCAAAAACCTTTAAAATGAGGGGTCACTTGTTAGAAAATAACATTTTGGGGATTTTTGGGTAATTTTTGCGCACTTTAAATGCTCTAATTTGAGAACGGATCAAGATATCTAAAATCCGATTCCACCATCGTGTTCAGCGCGCAAAAACCTTTAAAATGAGGGGTCACTTGTTGGAAAATAACATTTTGGGGATTTTTGGGTAATTTTTGCGCACTTTAAATGCTCTAATTTGAGAACGGATCAAGATATCTAAAATCCGATTCCACCATCGTGTTCAGCGTGCAAAAACCTTTAAAATGAGGGGTCACTTGTTAGAAAATAACATTTTGGGGATTTTTAGGTAATTTTTGCGCACTTTAAATGCTCTAATTTGAGAACGGATCAAGATATCTAAAATCCGATTCCACCATCGTGTTCAGCGTGCAAAAACCTTTAAAATGAGGGGTCACTTGTTGGAAAATAACATTTTGGGGATTTTTGGGTAATTTTTGCGCACTTTAAATGCGCCAAAACCCTCCTTAGAGTAGGCCAATTTCGCCCATCTTCGAACTTAGCCTTTCGATTGCCAAGATAGATTTTTTGTGCAAATTTGAGCTGTTTATCTCAATTCTATCGAGAGTTATCGTCTGGAGTGACACATATATAAATAAATATATATATATATATATATATATATACATATAAAAAAGTGTTAAATTTCAGGAATCGTTTTAGAATGGTCTGAAACGGATTTCTATGAAGAAAATTTCCAAAAATTTATATTATTTAAATTTCGAAGCCATTGCAATAGCTTCATTTTCTTTGAAAATTCGCTAAAATGATCTGGCTCTGATGTACCATGGGAATACCCAGAAGATTGATAAATAAATCGTTCGAGGTTCACCCAACTGGTTTCAACACTTTCTCCATTGAATCCAAGCGTTCACTATACATCATTATTATCATGATTTCCATGAAAGGATGGTGGTAACCCTAGTAGATAGAGTGGAGGTGCAACTATATTATATAGGCAACTAAGCCCTGAGATGGAGGTACCACCCATGCCAATCTTTTATAATTATATATGTATATGGCATTAAAGTATGTGTAGAGCGTAGTAAATTTATTGGGTTCAGATTTTATATTTGACTACGTCACCGCAGTGACTTTTTCGTGTAAACACATATTACTTGAGTTCTTCATCGCGATACGTAAGGTCAAAGGACCTCAATATTTATGTGTCTAAAACCTACGTGAAGGGGATAAGCTTCGAGTTAGGTGTAGGTGTAAAGTGCTACCCACGACCACATTTACATGTTGCCAGGCAGTCTGAAGAAGGAGTCTCTTCCTTCGAAGCGCCATACCAGTACGAAACGACATCAGCTTATATAATAAAAGTAGGTAGTGCCTGTTTTTATTGAGCCTACAATCTTTTCATTGAACAGAAGTGGACAACTGACAAATTTTAAAGACTGCATTTTTCAAAATCGAAATCAGGGGAGTCGTGAGTTAGAACGATAGCAAATGTTCCAGTTATGTAGCATGACCTCTAATGAGCGGAAATTGAACCTACTCCATTATTGAAAAATTTCCACCCTTTTTTGATAGGTTATAAAAATAAAAATTTGACCAATTTCAGCACTCTATTTCTTTCATTTTTCTTTCATAATGAATAATTATTATTACCTACCTACCTTATTAAGTTTCCCTATTACGGATTTTAATACGACTTCAAGCGATTTCCAAGTTGAAAAACTGGTTCATATTACATCTGAGTGGATGAAAGAATATTATGAGCGAAGTAAGTGTAATAATCATACTCTGTGGGCAAGAAGACATTAAAAACCTATTGAAACCAGTCTCCCTCACACTCACTTGGGTGTCGGGACAACAACTCCGAAGTCTATGTCGGGTGAGTCGTGCCAGGGCAATTTTGGACGGTATAGCCGACGGTCGGTGTATCCGACAAACTGGGAAAAAAACCTCCCACAAAACCATATTTTACTGGAATAAAATATACGTAAATTATTCAGTGTACTCATTTTAGTTTTTTTTGTGGGGTAGGCGGTTTTCATCGATCTTTCGAGTTGCAGATCTGACAACATTGTCCTCGCTATACCGAGTCTGTGAGCTGCATCACGTTAACTCATATTTGCTGGCAATTCGTCGTACCGTTTCGAAATTTCGATTTTCTTCGCGGTGGTTTTGCCGCGGCGTTTATGGGGAGCCACAGTAAAGAACTGTCGATCAATCTAATCCACAAGTGGTGATCGACCCAGACAAGCAAGAACATCCCACAATTATTATTCTGAGTAAAGTAAACAAAAGCCACTCCCGCCCCATCAGCCGTCGACATATCCGGCGAGGCTCCCGGGACCGCTTGATTTGACCGACATATCCGTCGGAGGAAGCACAATCAATCTAGTGGCTGGCATATCCAGATTATCCGGTATAAGCGGCGAAAAATAACCTGAAATAGCAAATCCCTTCCGTCCCTGGCAATTCTGGCCGTTGCAACCGGCGTTCCGACTGTATAAGCGGCGACCACAGTAGTTGACGAACACTGTTGAGAGTTAAGAACTTTATTATCGTCCAAAATCCTTCCATTCGCGTGTTTTGTTAGAATTTCCTGAAAACAGTGAGGAGTACCCACGACTTCTGTTTATATTTTTGAATGAACGTAGGTTCCATTCCAAGAATTCTGAGACCAGCCGCAATCTCCTACGATGAATAGCTCTTTTTCTGTGAGCTTTCAAAATTTCGACAACATGTGACGTCACACTGGGCAGGGTCCCACCCAGGTGGGAGTGGTGCAGTGACGTCACTTGTTGCTGAAAGTTTGAAAGCTCATAGAAAAAGAACTATTCATCGTATGAGAGTACGGTTGGTCTCAAAATGCTTAGAATGGAACCTGCTCTCATTTAAAAATGGAATGTGATATAAACAGAAGTCATTAGTACCCCAGATTGTTTTATTTACGTATGCCTGTATGTCTGGAAATCCTCCTTCCCCCCCCCCCCCCCCCCCCGTCACCACTTACACAAAATGAGCCGCAATTAGTAGGGTAGTTGCAGGTTGCTAGGATACTCTCATAGGAAACCACCCAAATCCGTTCAAATGCCCGCTGGCGAGACGGACGCGAAATCATTGTTACTTTTTCATTCAACGTTTTTTCAACCGAATGCATTTCCAGAGATGATGGAGTTCCCCAGGTGTGACTACACATAATTCAATCGCGATAATTTGATACATACGGGAAAGCTTTTTGCCACACCTTTTCGTCTTTCATCACACTGGGTGCGTAGGCATTACCTTTATGCCTATTTACTCACTCATTCAAATTCAGATCCCGCATCACGTTGGGGTCGGTTTTAGTTACAAGAGCGGACGCGTTTGCAGATAGCCTGAATATAGAAAAATAGAGAATCCTGTAAGGCTGAAAACCGTTCCGAAGGTTTTTCCCCTTCAGTATACTTGAAAAGCCGTCCTAGATCAGGAGACGGATTTCATTGTGTAAGGAGACCGTACTGATTCCGTGAGAGCCTGAAACCCTACATCAGTTATTCCATGCAGACAGTTCGTTATGGGGCGTACACAGAGAGACGTGCAAAGTACCGATAAGGTAATGTCCGTCTACGGTTACACGATCCGGGAGTTGAGATTTTCTTTTTTCTTTCCGACATTGATGAGTAAGAAAGAGCAGACAACACGGAGTTCCACATGTGGTTGTTGCAGAAGGCATTGGAACGCCCATATATCACTGGAAGACGGTTCGTAGGAGGTTTGAGAGGGACAACCTCTTATGTCTGGCTCCCATATTATTTATGTTGAGGCTGGCGAAGCGCTACGAACCTCACGTGTTATTGGAGCCATGACTCCGCAGAAAAGTGACAGAACTATTTATATATTTTTGAAGTAACGATTTTTCCGAAGTGGCAGATCTTTCAGTCGAGATTGGCCTTAAATGTTCAGGCTCGGGACCTCAAAAATGAGTGTTGCCTGATTATTATGTAGTAGCACTATAAAGTCGAGCGGGAAGTTGGCATGAAGAAATAAATAAAAATAAAAATACCTAAATAGATCTTTCCAGAGTAACTTTTGTGAGTCGTCATTAGTGGGGAATGATATTGTTATTATAGGTCTGTCACTCTACTGTTTTATAGTTTATACCCATCTCCAAAAATATTTACTGAATTTATGGGTGACTCCTATCACTCTTTAAAGGTGTTTATTTCTTTAACTGAAGGTGTTTATTAGGATTAAGGACTAAAGAATTAAGGACTAAAGGTGTTTATCATAATGATATGGAAATTATTACCATTTATTCCACTTTTGTCTGGATGCTTGCAAGTGGTAGTCACAGTTTATTGAAAGAAAAACTGCTGGAATGACACAAATAAATTATTGTGAAGGAAATGGCGTATTTTTCCATGGGTCATACAATTAAATAAATTATTTTCATTGTTTATTGTTCAATGTGATTGCGTGGCTGGGTCCAGTACTCGATATAGGGCTTTTCTAGGGTGGAGCACGAGGATAAGCATTATCACAGAAAAAAGTGATCGACGCAGAAGGGGCATCTGTACAGGTAAATAATAAACGTTGTGTAACAATTCGCAGCGTTTTTATTCCATTTTCGGATTCTACGTACTTTGTAACGGAAACCATCAAATGGAGGGGGTAAAGGGGCGGGGGGGATTTCGGAAAATACCCATGGGTGTTACGGAGGGTGGAGGGGGTGTAAAATAGAGGTTTTAGTGGACATGAGCTTGTGAGGAATCGTTTTCCATGTTTTTTAGGGCGCGAAGACCGAATATGAATTAAGTTGATTTTGACCAAGGAGTGAAGAATTGTGGTTGTAACGAAAGTTCAGCTCCCAAAATTCATTTTTTTATGAGTCAAAAAGCTGGGGAGTTGTCTGAAATCACCATAAATTTGTATAATAACACTAGAAGTAGTGTCAACTAGGGAATAGACAGTTAAATGGCCTTATCAATGGTCAAAGATAATTTGTCCAAAATAGGAGCGTATTTAGTGTTTTTTGGGGCCAAAATTGGTGGAAACCATAAAAAATAGCTATTTCAGTTATTGCACATGAAAGAAACAATAAATGAACGGCCAACATTTCTGTAGGTATGTCCAGTAGGATAATAAACCCATGTGACAAGGACTTCGCAGCGTTTAAATATTTTGTTGGTAAAGATTGGGTGGTTTATGAAACGGTAGTTTTAACAATTAAGATTATCAAAAACTCTGCAAATTATTACACAACGGTTTCAAATTTACCTGTATAGTTGCCCCTTCCATGTAGGCCACTGATTTGTTTGGGCAGTACCTACCCTCGAACTCACCCTAGGAATCAAGTACTGAAGCCGGTCAGGGTACTACCGTTTCAAAAAACGCGCGGCATTGAATCATTAATAATTTGCCTTCCTCACTACCGAAGGTAGAAAATCTTGGATTCTTGGCTGAGTAAAAAAAAATGTATGTCCTCCAAAATGAAAATTTCCACTACCATTTTGCTTTTCAGACATCAAGGAACATATTTGGTTCCGTTCTGTCTGTCTATCCGTCTGACTGTCTGTGGTCCGTTCCTTGTGACGCCCATAACTACCCGAAATAATGGTCGAAATGGGCTGACATTTGGAGGGTAGGTGTGGGTTGGGTCACAGATGATCCCATACTAAAGTCATTGCAAAAGTACTGTAACTTTCGTCTGCGCATGCGCAAACGCGAAATACATGAAACGCCCTAACTACCTTAAATATCGTTGAAATGAGTTCAAATTTGGAGGATCGATCAGGAATAATACTTTGGTAGTTTCACATGAATTTCATTGGAATCGTACTGAATCCTTGTCTGCGCATGCGCGAACATGAAAAAGTTAAAATGTTTGATCCTATTAGGTACCTATGTTAGGTAATTTATTACTACTCCATTTATTGATATTCAATCATTTTGACTCATCATTTCTTTACCAACTGATTGTACACGTCCATGTTACACTAAGTGAGGAAGCTATACTCTCCGCCAAATTCGTGTTGTTATTCATGAAGCGTAACGTTTGTTCGAGGTACCTACCTGTCAACAATGAATCTGTCTAAGATATTATCTGGGCCGGATTCATACCGTTTCATTCACGATCATGTTGACGAAACTTTTCGGCGCAGACGAACGGCTGGACGTACAATGCTTTAGAAAACGCTGTTTTTGTTTTATTATTTTCAATAATGAACCTTTGGAATCGAGCATAAAACATTCATTTTACCCCCCCCACCCCCATCAAAATTTTATGGTTTCCGTTTCAAGGTATGTAGAATCCGAAAATGCAATAGAAAACTTTCTGTCCCTCCGCCGTACACCGTACTGCGCACTTTTCTCAGTTACCATGAACCAAAATTGACGAAATTCGGTTTATAGGGGTCTAGTTGGTCCTCGAAGCTCGGCGTTAATGTCAGTCATCCCCAAGGGGTTAAAAATAGGGGTTGAAATCTCCAGGACGCCGTTTTCTCGATTTTTTTACGGTTTTGAATAGTTCGCGAACTTCACAGTTAAGGCAGAATTGTATACATTCAACCGAAATATCATCACTAGGGACGTGGTTACAATCGGGAATTGGCCCGAGATCATCATTGCTATATATTAGGGAGCACCTGATTATATATTCACGGAGTATGAAGTCGAGTTGGTTGTTCTGTGATATTATTTCGTTTGAAAGATGATGACTCTTTTGGGGTTTGTTGGTAGGTAGTGAAACATGAACAAACGTGGAAGTATTATTGATAGGTAAATTATTACACAATGTTAAATAATTACACAACGGTAAATTATTACACAACGGTTCATTATACCATTTATGTAGAAGGGGCTGGAGTTTGTTGGTAGGTACTATTGAAACTTGAACAACCGTTGAAGTTTTATTGATGGGCAAATTATTACACAACGGTAAATTATTATTCAAATGTTAATTATTGCACAACGGTTCATTATATTATCTACGTAGAAGGGGCACCTGTACAGGTAAATTATTACACAACGGTTTATTATTTGCCTTATGCTTCATGAATAACTACAAAATAGTTAATGATTGAATTATTGAATCCCGCGAATTTGTAGCAAACTTTAATTCCGGGGCCGGCTCCAGTACTCGATTTTGGGCTTTCCTGGGGGGAGCTCGAGGGTACTGACCACAGAAAACCGTGATCCACGCAGAAGGGGCGTCTATACAGGAAAATAATAAACCTTTGTGTAATAATTTGCAGCGGTTTTTTCCAAGTTTCCACTAATTTTGGCCCCCAAAACCACGAATTAGGCTCCCTTTTTTCTTCTTTTTTTCTCTTTTTTTACAAATTATCTCTGATCATTGATAGTGCTTGTCTTGATTCACCGGCTGATACTGCTTCTTGTGTTATTATACAAATTTGTGGTTATTTCAGTCAATTTCCCAGGTTTTTGACCCATAAAACATCAATTTTTGGGAACTGAACCTTCGTTACAACCTCAATTCTTCACTCTTTGGTCAAAATCAACTTCATATTAGGTCTTCTCGCCCTAAAAAACATGGAAAACGATATATCACAAGCTCATGTTACTAAAACACCAAGAACCCATATTTTTACACCCATTTTTCAAGCATAACACCCTTGGGTATATTCCGATCGGACTGCAAAGATTCGGGATACAGCTAGAGCCCAAATGGCACCTGTGTGTGAAAGAACGAATACCGAAAATAAAGTAGATATGGATGACACGGCGTACGGCGGAAGGACATTTCATTTTTGGAATCTCCACACCTCGAAACGTCAAAAAAAATGTAGAGGGGGTGTCATAAAAATTGATAGCGAATACATGGGTGTGTTATTCACAGAGTAATAAACCAAGCGTTAAAACCGTGCCCTTCTATTGAAAGTTTTTTAATCCCGGCGTTCAGAAAATGTCAGTCTCTATTTTTCACCCCTTAGAGATGACTCGCAGTAAGGCCGAGCTTCGCGGACCAGCTAGACCCAAAATGAGACCTACAAATTTCATTAATTTTGGTTCAGGGTAGCTAAGGGAAGTGCAAAGTGCGGCGTTTGGCGGACGGACAGAAATTGTTTAAATCCATTTTCGGATTCTATTTACCTTGAAACGTGAACCATCAAATTTGGTGGGAGGGGGGGGGGGGGGGGGGTTGAAAAAAGTGTTCGTGCTCGATTCCGAAGGTTCATTATTGAAAATAATAAACCAAAAAAGGTAATCATACCACATCGTGTGTCAACAGTGGCGGATATGAAAGTGATAATTCGTGATAACTATTTTTCTATGTCTTCAATTTTTGGTTTATTATTTTCAATAATGAACCATTGGAATCGAGCATGAGAAAAAAAATTCTTACCCCCCCTCAAAATTTGATGGTTTACGTTTCAAGGTATGTAGAATCCAAAACTGCAATAAAAATATTTCTGTCTGGCCGCCGTACGCCGTACGGGCCACTTTTCTTAGTTACCATGAAAAAAAATTGATGAAATTCGGGTTATAGGTTCCGTTCGGCGTCTAGTTGGTCCTCGAAGCTCGACGTTACTGTGAGTCATCTCTAAGGGGTTCAAAATAGGGGTTGAAATTTTCAAAACGCCTATACCATTTTTTTTACGTAAATATTTTTACGGTTTTAAATAGTTCTTGAACTTGCGAGTTTTTTAAGACCATCCGGAGCATCGTACGTCCAGCCGTTCGTTCACAGAGGCCCCGAAGTTTGCACCGACAGGCATTTTCGACTCCAGTGTGAATGAAATTGTATACAATTCAAACCAAATCTCGTAACCAGAGACGCGCCCACAATAGGAATTTGTGAATACGGCCAATCATTGGTAGGGATCACCTGATTATATTGGCGGAGTATGAAGTCGAGTTGGTTGTTCTGTGATATTATTTCGCTTGCAAAATGATGGCTCTTTTGGAGTTTGTTGGTAGGTAGTGAAACTTGAACAAACGTTGAAGTATTATTGATGGGTAAATTATTACTACGGTAAATCATTACTCAACGGTAAATTATTACACAACGGTTCATTATACCATCTACGTAGAAGGGGCTGGAGTTTGTTGGTAGGTACTTTTGCAACTTTTTTCACTCCTCATCAACAATTTCTTTTCAGAACTTCATTATGTGTGTTTCTTTTTGTTAGGTAGGTACTGTTTGTCATCGGCAGAATTATTTTAGCAACATTTAACTCGTGATTTAGGTAGGTACCTAGTAACGAGTACGGGGTTAGGTACTAACCTACGGAGGGTCAGCGATCTACATAATATGTATATAATAGAATAGTACATATCATATTATATAGAAGGGTTATCTATACATAGAGCTGTGATCTGTAACAGGAGGGTATTCTATACAAAATAATAAACCGTTGTGCAGGGATTTGCAGCGTTTTTTCTACTGTCGTTCGTAGGCGATTGTGTTCCAATCCAATCCTACCCTACCGTACCACAGCGAGTATTAGTTGCTCTTTAGGAGTCTTTTGCTAGTACCCCACAGAGGTCACCACAGCTAGTGCTAGAGGAAAAGGTGGAAGGTAACTAATAACCCGCGGATGTACCACAGCGAGTATTAGAGGAGAGTGAGGGAGGCGCCCCGTAGATGTACCACAGCGGGCGCCAGGAATAGATGAATACCTATATTGATGTATAAGGATGATGTATAAGGAGTCAGGAGAAGGGTGGGAGACAGAGAAGTCGCAAGTCGGAGAGCGATCGGTCGAATGACGAGCAGGGCTAGAAGGGCTGCTTATAAAGGGCCCTTTCCACCTGTCCTCTGACCACAATCGGCAGTTATGACCGTTGAGTGGCGATGGGGGTTGGTGGAAGGGACCCTTCTGCTACTTTCCCTCGATGTCTCAGCTACTCGTTCCCTTTGTTTATTTGGTTAAATCTTTCAATATTACATAGGAGGGGTTATTGTAGAGATATGAGGGGAACCACGACAGCGATGTTTCGAGGTTATTTGTTTTACGGAAGTTAGGTAGTCAATATAAAGAGAATAACGTGTAAAAGATTGATACCATTCGGAATATCAGTAAGTTCAGAAAAGGTAGGTATATAAGTTCGAAAAAAGGTGTCTATCATTGAGTCTTCATAATGCCTCTTTTCCAGGCAAGTTCTCGCGAACTTTCTGATACAGGAGTTTATTGTGAAATTAAGTAGTAACGTTGTGTGAAAAATTGATAATTTAGCTATCGAAATTAAGGTCATTACAACAAATATTACTGCTGTGCGGTGCCGACTACACTGGCGGCCGACGGGGATAATATTTATGTAATATAAATTTGAACATTTTTTCCGAGGCAAGTCGTTTGATAATGCATTCTAAATTCACCCCTGCATTTTAAAATTTACATGGATTAATAATACTTATGCATACTACGTATGTATAATATATGATGAAAACAATACATTCTTGTGATAAGCTGAAATTTGGAGGACAGGTGCGGGATGGTCACCAGATGGTTCTGTATTACTAGTGCTATTAAAAAAAATAGTAGGTATATATTCATAAAACCAGTCTGTAACTATCGCCTGAGCATGAGAAACGAACATGATTTTCTTCGAATTGCAGGAAACGCAGGAGGTTTATGAGCAGCAATAAATCACTAAATTTTAGAAATAAAACAAAATCAAAACGACGGGAGTATAAGGTTCCTCACTGATGATGGGAATTTTTTCTTATGCGTTTTTCTTTCAAACATTCTTACTCAGGACATGATTCAACCAACTTCAATATCCCCCGCCTCACCCATCAAAGGAATGAACACGATTTCAGTTTATTGCATTTTTATCGCCTGTCATACCTACCTACCTGGCTCTCTACAGTACTGCACGAATCAAAAGCCTTCGGGAGGACATAAATCATATTTTTTCCACCGCCTGCATTAATTTTCTTTTCATCGCATGCGTTGGAAAATGTAAGTGGTGGCGCACCAGTTACGCTTCACAACAACAACAAAAAGCGCTGCAAAGTCTTTGTCACATGGGTTTATTATTATATTCGACATACCTAAAGTAATTTTGGCTATTCATTTGTGGTTTATTTCATGTGCAATAATTGAAATAGCTATTTTTGATGGTTTCCACCAGTTTTGGCTCCCAAAAACTCGAATTAGGCTTCTATTTTTGACAAATTATCTTCGACCATTGATAGTGCCATTGAAATGTTTTGATTAACCTATTAATACTACTTTTAGTGTTATTATACAAATTTGTGGTGAATTCAGACAGGTTTTTGACTCATAAAAAATGAATTGTGGGAGCTGAAACTTCTTTAGAACCTCGATTTTCCACTATTTGGTCAAAATCAACTTCATATGCAGTGTCTTAGCCCTAAAAAACCATGGGGAAGGGTACCTCAGAAGCCGAAGTTTACAAATACAATAAAAATGCCTAATTTTGCACTAATGTTTCACCCATAACACCCCTGGGTGTATTCCGATCGGGCTGCCGAGCTGCGGAGCACAACTAGGGCCCAAATTGAGCATGTGTGCGGAAGAACGACGATTTTAGACCAAAATTTAAGGTAAATTTAAGGCCGAAACTTTGTTAGAACATCGATTTCTCACCCGCTGGTCAAAATATTGACTTCATATTCGGTCTCCTCACCCTAAAAAACATGGAAAATGATACTTCACAAGCTCATGTTACTACAAGACCAAAAACCCCTATTTTTATACCAATTTTATACTTAGTTTTATCCCCCCGCAGACACGACCTGCTCGATGGACGTACCTAGGTATTGTGAAAGAATCAAATAGCTGTATTCAGCCTAAAGCTTAGTCGACAGCGGGCATGTTGATGGATGTTGGCAACATGTTGACCGATAGATACATGTTGTCAACACTGTTGCGTCTAAACCAAACTTAGTACTGTGGGAATAATAATGGAAGAGAATGAAAAATGGTTGTTGAAAAAAATGAATTGAAAATTCATAAAATCACATGTTGAAAAATGTTGAAAAGCACTTGAAAATTCGAAAACATGTTGAGAACATGTTGAAAATACGAGAATAAGTTGTTGAAAGATGAGGTGTTTGAAAAATATTTGAGAGAGTTTTGAAAGACGATTCAACAGTTTCTGAAAGAATGGGCACATATTGAATGTTTGAAAGATTTTTCGAAAAATATTTTGAATTTTTCAACGATATTTGATAGACGAGAACGAGTGTAGAGAACATGAAAACATGTTGAAGAGTTGAAAAGTAGCAGCTCAAAAAAGTTGGTACATACCTACCTACCTCAATATCCTCTCATGTTTTGAAAAAGGAACCAACCACCACCAACTTCATCAGTAGGTACCTAGTTTTATTGATTATCAACTGCTATAACGACTTTGCTGCTTTGCATACCCATCCAACTGTCTGTCTCATCCATGGTAGTTTTACATCGATGGTCTTCCATATATAATTCTAGGAACATTTAGAAACAGTCCAATGTAATTTCGAACAGAAGAATGATAGGGCATGGAAAGACTCTTAATATCAGATGAGGTTTAGGCCTAATGTCGAGATGATTGTCGAAGAAGCGCCCCCTCCCCACAGTCGCTTGTTCACCTTGTACCATGTGATCTCATGTCGTTACTATGTGATCACCTGCTCTTCAAAACGTTACGAGCTGATTTGGATGATCTAAGGTCTACTACAAGAACTACTACAGCGTAGATACTTCCACGTTGTTATCAACTAAATGGAACAAAATGGCATTCATGGATGCCATAGACTATAGAAACATTAAAAACAAATTGTCCTCTCATCACCACTGAAGATAGAAATATTAAATTTTCTACAAATCGAAAATATTATTTAAATGGTCACCATCGAAGTTGCGTTCTGCACAACGACGAGTAAACCATGTCTTTTGGATGATACCTACTTGGAAATCCTCTAAAGTCTTTTGGATGGTACTTCGAAATCCTCCATACTTGAGTGTGGTTAACAGGATTCAATGAATTTTTGTTTTGTTGGAAAGTACGTACCTACAGAAAGATGTCATAAGGATGGTTAATCTTCGGTGTTTAAATCTACGCGTGAGCTTAAGCAAAGGTGAGGTTCGGCGAATTTGCTGGTACAATTATTGAGCTATTAAAGGGCGATGGTGTCGGTATCAAAATATACGGAGTAAAAGATTTTCTAATACAGACTGAGGAGGGTCTGTTAAATTATGCACAAGAGACGAATTATCCTTGCTGTATGAAGTAGCAAATGAAAAGTAACTTGAAGCTGTATAATCTCCATGTGTCGTATTAGGTTGTCAGATGTATACGAGGGGATAACTACTCTTAAATATCCGGATCCCCTCGGATAATCTCCGGATTTCCCCGGATCACCCTAAACTGCTTTTTATTTTGTACCTTCCTTCGCCGAATAACCCCGGATAATCCCGGATTACCCTGAACTACTTTTTGTTTCGTACCTGTTTTCCCCGGATTAATTCCCGGATAACTCCCCAGATAACCCAGGATAACCTCGGATAACTCCGGGTAACCGAACACTTGTCCCCCGGATAACCCGAGTAGTTACCCCCTCTGATGTACAATTTATGATAAAGGTATTAGATATACTTGTCCGTAGAAAAGTTTGACGCTTTCTCCGTCAAGTAGGTACCGATTGGAAGTTTCCAAAGGAGGTAAGAAAGTGATGTCCCCTCAAATATTTGGTGTAATTTCTTCTGAAAGGTTGCAGCTGAAAATCATGACTGTCAGTGAGGAAAAATGTACGTAGGAAACCCAAAAACGTGGAAACTATCGATCTTTCGCCTAAAAATTGTGGGATTAAGGTTGAATTTGGGTGATTTATTGTTTTTTTAGAGTTTAAAATATTGTTTAAACCTTCAAAATTTCCATTACAGATTGTAGGAGCAAGAAGTCACCGCAGATCGGCAACGGGGTCGGGACCGCCATTCAAATCCAAGGGCTTCGAGCCCATTGTAAGGTGCGTAAATCTATTTTCAAAATTACTGCAATTTTCTAACATCAACTCAGCCTAATGGATGAGTAGTAAAGGTTCTCTAAGAACTAATCGTCCAATTTGCTCCTATTTGTGGAAGCGAGTGGCCTAATAGGTGGCCTCAGCAATTTTATTGCTGATTGCTTGATGACCCTGTGTTGCACTGATAGCAATAATTGAAGTTATCTAATTTGTAACATGAAAAAATGAAGTAATAATTAGGCAGCTACTTGAAATAGTGTTACCTACCCAATTAAAGTAAGGCTGTTTAGGGTTAGTTGGGAGGAGGATTGAAAAGAAGACAGTACTTCCCTACAACAGCCTCACAGTGAAGCGGATACCCTTCCCCCACTCCAGCATCATTCTTGTTACATAATTCCCTAATTTCACTTGTAGTTTAAAACGAATTAAATCACCAGCGATGAATTCATGGAGACCCATTTCAAAGAAAAAACGGAGTTATTGAAAGGTTGTCCACTTCCACTAATACACGAAAGGTTGCATATTTCCTCTAATACACTCACAGTTGTTGTTTGTTACTGACGATCACCGAAACCGGTATAACAATGTATTTTTTGTGTACCTACTAGTGGAAATAGACAAACTTTCAATAACCCCACTTTTTCTGTTAAAATTTACTTTGTAATTTAGAAGTTGAAAGTGAAATGCTGTAATTTAAAAGTTGAAATTTTCTTTGTAATTTAAAACTTTTTGTGTCAAACAAGACTCTTACAACGTGGGTCAACCATTTTCTCGCGTTTATTTCTTGCATTACATACGTCATGATGTTGCCTCCCTCTACCCTTCTATTGCCACGGTAATGCAATCAATTTTGGTTTTCAAATTTTCTGTCTGTCCACCGTCCGCCGTACTTTGCACTTTTCTTAGTTACCATGAACCGAAATTAATGAAATTTGGTTTGTAGGTCCTGTTCGGGGTCTAGTTGGTCCGCGAAGCTCGGGGTTTACTGTCAGTCATCTCTGAGGGGTGAAAAATAGGGGCCGAAATTTTCAGAACGCCGTAGCTCGAAAACTTTCAATAGAAGGGTATGGTTTTTTACGTTTTGAAATTGTTCTTCAACTAAAGAATTTTTTGAGACCACCCGGAGCATTCTACGACCAGCCGTTCGTTTGCACCGAAAAGCTTCGTCAACATGATCGTGAATCAAACGGTGTAAATCCGGCTCAGATATATATCATTGCTAGGAAGCACCTGATTTTAATCAGATGGCTGTATGAAGTCGAGTTGGTTGTTCTGTGATATTATTCCATTTGAAAAATGACGGCTGTTTTGGATTTTGTTGATAGGTACTTTTGCAACTTGAACAAACGTTGAAGTATTATTGGTTAAATTATTACACTACGGTAAATTATTACACAACGGTTTATTATACTATCTACGCGGAAGGGGCATCTATACCGGTAAATTACGAGTATTACACAACGGTCTATCATTTACCTTATGCTTCATGAATAACGGCAAATAATTAATTATTTAATTTGCAGCGTCATTTCATTATTTAAATTTGAAAGTTTCATTTGAATATATTGAAAATAAACCATTTATCTTGCTGTGATTTGTATTATAGGTGCCTGATAGCTGGTCTTAACACTTTCATTGCCGATTCGCTATATCGCCCTGTCATTGAACTGGAAAGTAATGGGGCTTGGTGGTAGAGTGTGAGAAATAATAAGAAACAGTTTTTGTTAGGTCCTTACTGAACTCTCCCTGTTGAGAAAGGAGAGGTAGGTTTTAGCTGATTTTTGAAGAAAAATCTTGCAATCTTTTCTTATTTTCTATTTTTAGGAACAGACACGATGATTCGAAGCTTGCTGACGTTGTTCTTCTTCCACGCTGCTTCTGCACACAGAGAACATAAGGTAATCAAGCTTGCCAATGACAAGCTGTATCTTGTCCCCCCATCTAATAAAATTGAATGGGAATTTAACTTATTCTATCATAACTGATTATGAACAAACAATTGGTTGTTTGAAATCGATAACGAATCTTATTTGCAGGTCCACAACATTGTCTTGTACCCTGAGAAGCATTCGTGGTGCAAGACAACTGCCATTAAAGAAGTTGTTGGACATCCTGGCTGTGAAGCTATAGAAGTGGACAATAATGTCTGTGTCGGTGCGTGTTTCTCATACAGCATCCCTCGAACTGAGCCTACTGCACCTGGCGAGGTAGCGCCGTACTGTGACTCCTGCCAGCCCTCCAGGGTCGTCTGGAAACACGTGAGTGTCTCTTTCGTCTATGAAGTCCATTATATATCGAGTCACGCACCTGAGAATTGGGTACTAGAGATGAAGGATAGTCTAACGTCGTCATGAATTCATTCCTAAGAGTTGACTTGAAAACGGCGGACAGAAAGAAATTGTTTAATTGCATTTTCGGACTCTACTTGCCTTGAAACGGAAACCATCAAATTTTGAGGGGGGTTAAGTTTTTTTTTTTTTTTTTTTTTTCATGCTCGATTCCAAAGGTTCAATATTGAAAATAATAAACCAAAATTAAGTTAAATCGAACCTATGTCCTCACTTAGCAGATTTTGGTAATGTTATTATAAAGGTTTCTTAGTATTTCCAAGTCGAATTGAACATGTCCCAAACCAATTTCGACATATTCTAAACCGATTTGGACATTCCCTATATCAAATTAAACATTTCCTAATCACATTACACATTTTCAGACCACATTGAACACTAAACATTTTGTTTTTGTTCATTCAAGTACATTTTTTTATTTAATCAGTATAATAGTAACTGCATTGAGAAAACAATAGAACGGATATTAGGTAGATATTACTCACAGAAAATTAACAGAAAGATTTTTTTAAATTGAAAATGATTTCAACATTACAATCTAGTTATCTAGAGAACTAATACCCAAGTGATTTTCTTTTCTTAAAATGTAGGTACATCTAATTGACAAAACATGCACACGTGAGCAGTTGTATTTGGATTATGTTCTCATCATTGACGTGCCTTTTTAGCCTCTGCTAACGGGCTGTCGCGAATGGGCAATTTTTTTGGGTTACAAATTCTCCTTTTTTGGCCAAATTCTGTTCAATGACGGAAATTAGCACTTATCGACAACATAATGCCGGGAACACATATGTTTATGTCGGAAAGTCTAGGCAGAGTGTGAAATGTGAATTTCTGAGCCTACTAGAAATTACATAGCAAGTATATCTCTGAGTAGTTCAACTCAGATCCTACTCAGAGCGCTAGTGCATCACTTTAAACGATGTACAGAACCGCAGTGGGTGGATGGATGGAACAGCAAATTCTAGAAGTGAATAAATTTAAAAAACGAGTCCTCAAAATCAAACCGAGGAGGGGTTCACGAAGGTCATGGCAAAGGATCTTGAAGGTTCGACATTTCTAATATTGGGTTGTTGGACGCATTGAGAACCTTTGCCTCCGAAGTTTTGCTCCTCCTCCTTAGACCAGCAGCCAATCAGATGTCAATAGACCTGACACGTCATTTGCCGTATTTTTACTTTCGATCACCCTCATTTAAAAACTAACGGTAACAATTGAAAATGGGCTTCAAGCTTTCCTAATTTTCGTATTTTGGCTTAAACCATTTCCTCTCCATGATCTCGATGGATATTATCATTGCGAAAGTAACAGGGCGCATTGAAAAAGTTTCTTGTACTTTGCTTTGGAATTTTTATATTATTTAATCTTTACTTTTGGCTGCACATCTTCTTTCATGCGGTCTTCAGGACTTGTTGTAAAGCACACGTTTAATTTCTGGTAAGACTGAGTGGCGCGGCGTCCCATGAGCCAGTACAATTTCCTAGATTTTACAGAGGGAATGTTACATGTATTTATATAATTTTTCAAAAGGCTGCCATGTTTGGAAAATATCCAAATTGATTTGGAAAACGTCCAGTTTGGTTTGGAAAAGGTCCAGTTCGACTTGGAAAAGCTATGTAATTCTAGTCCAGATCACTATTACAGAGCTACCTTCATCACCATCATAAAATTTCGTTTGTGTTTTATTAAATTTTTATATTTTAACTGCAAAGTTCGCAAGACAGAATGAACAGAATAAAATGACCATGAATTGAATAAAATGACCCCTTGATTGCAATACAACCTCTTACCGAGGAGGGTTCTCATTCTGGTGGAGATGATAATATTGTGCTTTCCGCTTTCCGCCACTCAAGTAGATAAACATAGTGAGTTTCCACGATGGAAACATTCTACTTAGGTACATCGCATGGTTGTTTTTGCATATAGTTGTAATACATTTATGACTCACATTATTTGAGTTGGTCTTCCGTTGGGTACATAATGGGCTTCTGCAACAATATTTTAATTGAAAATTTTTGCAAACATTTATTTTTTAGAAAAACATTGAGACCGTTGTCATTCTGTCAAATGCGGTAGGATGCATTTTGCAAAGCTTTCGTTTTTCTTATTATTATGTAAGTCGTGCTGTAGTTATGGACCTCTGGTAGATACAGGGATTAACTTCCCCTTTTTCATGTTTACGGACTTGATGTGTTCTTCCCACGATAAAGATTGGTGGTCAACACCTAAATGTTTGGCAAATATGCTTAACCTGGCTAGTACCTGGAGGGGCGATCACAGTCCACTTCGTCTTCAACCTGCTCAAGACGGGTAGGCAATGATAAGCAGAAGGCTATAAAAGAAGTTTCACAACCGCACTTCATCCCAATCACTCTCATTAGGCATCATCCTCGATATAAATAATTTCTCCGTCCACGTCAACATTAAATAGATCATTCATACAGGAAGTAGGAATGTCTCACATCAGGAGGCTGTAACCCGCCACCACCTCCACCTAAAGTTCATTCGCAGGTTTATTGGTTTTTTTGTGTGTTTTTTTCCCATTGTTGAAAAATCAACAAATTTATTATGACCTCCAGAGTAATGGTTTCAGATTAATTCTCAAATATTTGGCTTTCAGGGGATCCTTGTACATTATTAGGGGGTATGCAAGTAGTGGTTAAGACCGATCTCGGTCTTACTAAGTTTTCGTTGCATCATCCAGATCTTCCATTCTTCAACGTACACGTATCAACAATCGAGTCAGGATTTCAGTTCAGTCCCGACATATATTGCGCAATAATGAAACCCTTACCAAATGCTCTGAAAATAACACGAATTTGACACGCTCGTGAAACTTACTGGATTCAAACGCAACCGAATACTCCTGTAACAGGAACCCTCCGATGCTCACTGAGAAAGGTCAAAACAATTAAATACCCAGTTGGCATATTAACGGGGACATTGCGGATAAGTAACAGCTGTGGGCGGAGTGAAATGTGCTTGAACAAGCTGAATCTGACTCGACCAAGGCAACTGTGCAGCGAAAGGAAGAGCATTCTTTGGCCTTGCGTTCTTGAGCCTATCGGTACCCATATATTGTTCTTACAAGTCTGCCATAAGAAGAATGTTGCTCGTAAACGTGGAACTGTTAGAAAATGGTTCTTGAGGAGAGAAAGGGGCGTGAAGTTGTTCCACGAACGTTGGGGGAAAAAATTAGAGATATTTATTTCTAGCCTGTTCTCTATTGGTTGCGTTCGCTGCTAGATACGCATTATTGAAATACGGAATGAAAAATGAGAGTTTTTTTTCTAATTGTAACCCGTCACTCAATCTGTAATTTCGAGTTACAATAGGTACTGCAGAGAGAGATTGAAATGACTGAACCATGGTTTTGATTGGTATAAATAATTTATGTAGGCTGAACCCTACTTTCCCCACATTTAACGTGAGTTATCCCTTTGGGCGGCGCGCCAAAAATACAGTGGACAAACGGATTTTTGGTTGATTGTGTTTAATAATGAACCTCTGGAATCGAGCATGAATAATTTTATACATCCCCTTATGATAGTTTGCGCTCCAAGGTACGTAGAATCTGAATACAAAATTTAAAAAACCTGAAAATTATTATTATTACACAACTTCTAGGGTTGCCAGGCCAAACGGGGCCTCCAAACCAAATTTCATTAATTTTGGTTCATGGTAACTAAGAAAAGTGCGGCGTACGGCGGACGGACAGCATTTTTGGTTTATTATTTTCAATAATTTTGAATAAATTTTAACCCCCCAGCATTTGGACGCTCCTCGAGCTCGACTGGAGCGGGTATGCGTCCTGCGAGGGGATGAATGGCCTTGTGATGTCGTTGTGCTACTCCAGAAACATAAAAGAGACTTGATTTTGTTTTTAGAAACTATAAATTTCGACGTATTATGATTTTATTCATGCATAGTATACTTATTTATTCTGTAATGTCAACACGAAATTAGTTTAGTATAAGTAATATCTTCACTATGTACAGTAGACTTATCCCAGCGTGTAATTAGCCTGTAATCATTTTATGGAAGCAGGCTGCTGTAAAAAAAAAATTTAAAAAAAAAAAAACTATCTTCTGTAAGTGTGCGGGGATATATTTATAATCAAAAGCGGTATAAACAATAAAAGTATGTTTAATTTAGGTTAATAAATTAATCGTTATTAAATTAACGAATATATTTTAAATTACAATCCTTGATAGCTATCTAAACATCAAAAATAATTATTCATATTTTTACTATCAATTATGCCAGTTGAAATTAAAAAAAAATTAATCTCTCAGCGCAATAGAGTGTACAATATTCTTGGTTAGTCCGTCTTTAGCCAACAGAAACAAACTGGATGGTTTTCCCACGCGAGAACATGCCACATATAGTTGTCTGTGAGAAAAGCACGGTGTTTCCAAATCTAAGCCACATACAGACAATGTTTGTCCTTGTGAATGGGTTGATCGTAGAGGGGTGAAAAATTGAGAGTAATATGAAATTTTTTTTAAAAGTCGACAGAATAAAAAAAAATTAAAGAAATTATTTGCCAAAAAATTAAAGTTTATAATGCACAAATAAAAAATAGGGGTTGATCGTAAATGGGTGAAAAATTCAGGGTCATATGAAATTTTTTATTCTAAGTCATGACAAAATCATCCACGCGATTGGCAAGTGCACGTTCGGAGTCCTCGCCACCTATAAAGTATATTTGTAAAAATTTATGAGATTCGTTTGGCACTGGAAGCAATGATCCCACTTTGTGAAAAACTTGGCCTTTGATTTTAAACGTGGAATTAAATTGTTGACCGTTTGCTGCAACATTGCTAACTATTTCTGTTGCTCCAAACGATGTCATTTGGAAACATGAATTGAAAGTGCGAATTTACTTCAGGAACAGGCTAGAATCTGGATCAGTACCAATAAGTAAACCATGCAATGGCTCAGGTGGTGTTTCAATTTCGGTTAGTTGTACTTTTCCTGATGAGCAACACATCCCAAGTGGCTCATTTTTAAATTTAAGTGCATGACAATGCGGGCATTCCTTCTCCAAAGTACCAATAACCACTTTGGAATGAGCATAATATTCAACATCAGGCTCGTACTGGAATGCTAGTCGAAGAAATGAATCTGACAGAAATGCTCGAGGAACTTGTTGGCGTTGTTGGTCAATTCCTCTACGTCTGTCGACTATGAATCTGCGACTTTGTCTTCGTTCTAGTTGTCTTTGTTGATTTTGTTCATCTCGTGCCTCTTGTGATCGTTGTTCACGTAACTGCGACATTCTCGCACGCAAATTTGCATTGTCTTCTTGAATTTGTTCGCTTGATCTTCGTGCTCTTAAATCTTGCTTGGCTCTGGAACGGCTCGTTCGACAACTCAAATTGGCCCCTTTGCGCTTTTTTGGCATTGCTGACTGTACAGCAACATATAAATAAATGAAGGTAAAAAACTGAAACGGATAGAAAAATTTGTTTATATTTGATAAGCTTTATCAACTGTTAATAAATGATATTGGAGAGCGTCATATGAACGATGGGTATCACTGATGAACTGAAGATCATTATTTCTTCTTCGAATCAAGATTTGTCGCGTAGCTGTACGGTCGCCAACCATGATTCCAGCAACGTCTTCAACAACAGGTGCGTTGAATCTACGTACATGCTCTCCAGCTGGTGTTGTAAGCTTTATCAACTGTTAATAAATGATTTTTTAACATCATAGGATTTAATAAATATTTATGAACAGTCAATAAGTAATTTATTAAGTACAATTTATTTTTTTAAGCCGACAGAATAAAAAAAAAGTTGCCAAAAAATTAAAGTTTATAATTCACAAATAAAAAATAGGGGTTGATCGTAGAGGGGTGAAAAACTCAGGGTCATATGAAATTTTTTATTCTAAGTCATGACAAAATATAAAAAAAATTCTTGCAAAAAATTAAATTTTTTAGTTAACAATTACAAAATAAGGGTTGATCGTAGAGGGGTGAAAATTTAGGGTTGCATGTATTTTTGTATGCTGTGATCGTGGAAAAATGAAAACAAAAAATTTTGTCTAAAAAATAAAAAAAAATTTAGGGGTGGACTACCTCTACCATTTAGGGGGATGAAAAATAGATGTTGGCCGATTCTCATAGATACCGGATAAGCACAAAAAATTTCATCAAAATCGGTCAAGCTTTTTCGGAGGAGTATGGCAACGAAAACTGTGACACGAGAATTTTATATATTAGATAATTTGTGTAATAATAATAATTGTAGACGTTCATATTTTTTTTTCGCTCATCATATTAGGATAGCTACCTCGAAACGTATAACTCCATATTTTGAGGTAAAATGGGGGTAACTTCGGATAAAATTGTTTCCTTTCTTGTTTACAAGCGTTTATTATTGAACAATCTAGGTAGGTAAGATAATATTCGTGAGAAAATTTGTGAAGTGAAGTGAAGTGAAACTTGCGGTTAAGACATCATAATGACATGGAGGACTGTTCTCAGACAGGCTTCCGGATTTTGTGGTTGTGATAAAATGAGTGCTTCATTTAATTCTCTATCGTTCCACTAACTACGTTTGATAGTACAAGACACTTTATTAGGTTGAGTAGGTTGAGTACCTGTCATACATATTCCATCCAAGCGATTTAAAAAATATATATGCAAATTATCCGATAACTGTCGGTTTCTTTCATGACCAAGAATTGTGTAGGTACTTATGAACTATATCACCCGCCGAGGATTTTTTTTTTTTTGCATTGCTTGATGTTGGCAACTTGTCGTTGGGTGGCGGTGATAGCCTTCTGCCCTGCTTCTGCTCTGTCGTTGTAATTACGCACTGCCATACATTTAAAACCCCGGATTTAAAACTGCTTTTACAGCCAATTTATGGGTCGCGAATAATTTACTGTGACGCCTACTCGAAACGACCGGCGCCGTTCGGCGTAAGCTGGCCAGACGCAGCTGGAAGTCTAGATCAATTTTTTTCAATCGCTATAGACTTCGCCGCTGCTTATTGAAAGAAGAGAATGTTTATAGACTGGTTCAGGAATTTCTGTTTACTGGAAGTAATCAGTCCCACTTCCTGTTTTTACTTACTAAAGGCAATTAGTACCGCTTACTCTTAATACCAATTCGTATCGTGATCGAGGGCGTGATACTCAAGAAGTGCCTACATACCTTCTTAGGTGTTTTATGTGACTCGTTCGAGCACGAAGATCACTGTTTTCTGCACCGACCTGATGGCCTGATTTTGCAATTATAAATTTGTAATTTTGCAAAATTGTGGGAAAGAAACGCTGCAACTTTATACACAAAGGTTTATTATATATTTGTCTGTACACATAGCCCTTGAACGGGTATTTGAGGGTCGCCAGTAAGATCCTATCACAAGTAGAATCTCTACCTGGATGCTACTCGCAGAAGTCAGGTTTTTAAAAATTTATTTCATTTTTTGTTGCATAATAATATACAGACGCAAGGCATGTTTTCCAATCTTGTAGGAGGAATAATTTGACTTTTTTCATTTTCAAGTTCCTTGATGCATGAGACGACATTTAGTCATTGAGGCTGTTATTTATGTTATTCTGTTTTCACTTTTCATAGGTACCAATTAAAAATGTTCGTCTTTGAAAATTTACGCGGACAGCTACTTCATTTGCATTTTGTTTTCGTTGTATTTTGAAACAAAACTTTTTTTAGGTAGGTAATTATTATTGTGTCCATGATTATACCTACCTACCTGCTACCTACCTGTTAAATTCTAAAAACCTTGCCATTGAAAACATAACTTCACGTTACGAATATTTTTTATTACTGGTGGATGCTATAATTTTCAGTACTAATTAGGTACTTTATTTATATGAAACTATACTGTATTTTTTTCATCTTTACTGTAATATTTTTTCTCGATTTTGGCCAGAATATGCTGTAGTATGGACCAAGAGAATCTGGCAACCCTTAGCCCTTCCGCGTGGATGCCTGTTTTCTGAACGCATGGTGACTTGGGGATGTGCTAAAAATACAGCGTGACAGACGGTGAAATTTGGGTTATTAGTGTTATTACACCGTTATACTGGTTTCGGTGATCAAACCATCGTCATTAACAAACAATAAATTGATAATTAAGTAATTTAGTAGTGTATTTTTTTGTTAGTGCAAATAGGTAACGATTCGATACGTAACTCAGTTTTTACTTGAAGCGGGTTAGAAATGCTCTAAAACGGAAAAGAATCTCATGAAATTGCGAACATTCATGTTCCTACCTACTGGAAATCGCAGCCATTGCAATAGCAACCATTGCAACCGTTGCAGTAGCATGTTTTCTCCAAAAACACGCTTTAAAAAAAGTAATTTAAAACATCGTCAGATTGAGCAAAAATAATTTAATTTGAGCAATTTAGTAGTGCTTTTGTTTTATTATTTGCAATAATGAACCTTTGGAATGGAAGCATGAAACAAAATCTAACCCCCCTCAAAATTTGATAGTTTCCGTTTCAAGGTTCGCAGAATCCAAAAATGGAACAGAAAAATATCTGTTCGTCCGCCGTACGCCGTACACCGTACACCGTACACCGTACGCCGTATTTGGAACTTTTCATGGTTACCATGAACCAAAATTAATTAAATTTGGTTCGTGGGTCCCACTTGGGGTTTAGTAGGTCCGCGAAGCTCGGCGTTACTGTCAGTCATCTCTAAGGGGTGAAAAATAGGGGTTGAAGTTTTCAGAACGCCGTAGCTCGAAAGCTTTCAGTAGAAGGGTAGGGGTTTTTTTTAACGTTTTTTGATTTTTATTGAAATGAAGAATTTTTTGAGACCACCCGGAGCACTGTACGTCCAGCCGTTCGTTTGCACCGAAAAGCTTCGTCAACATGATCGTGAATCAAACGGTATAAATCCGGCCCAGATATCATTGCTAGGGAGCACCTGATTATAGACACGTATGGCTGTATGAAGTCGATTTGGTTGTCCCGTGATATTATTTCATTTGAAGAATGATGGCTGTCTTGGATTTTGTTGATAGGTAGGTACTTTTGCAACTTACAGAAACGTTATGCTTCATGAATAACAACAAATAATTTATTAATGATCGAATTATTGAATCCCGCGCATTTTTGTGCAACAGTAATTCCCGGGCAGGCTTCAGCATTCGATTTACGGCTTTCCTGGGGGGAGCTCGAGGGTAGGTATTGACCACAGAAAACAGTGGTCTACGGAGAAGGGGCATCTGTACATGTAAATTATTACACAACGGTTTATTACGCAACGGTTTATTATTTGCCTTATGCTTTTCATGAATCACAACAAATAATTAATGATTTAAGTGTTGAATCTCTCTTATTTTTATGAACCTGCAATTCCCAGGCCGCCTCCATTACTCGATTTAGCGCTTTCCTGGGGGCAGCTCAAGGGTAGGTAATGACCAAAGAAAACAGCGATCTACGCAGAAGGGGCATCTATACAGGTAAATAATAAACCGTTGTTTAGTAATTTGCAGCGTTTTTGTTAGTAGAAATAGGTAACAATTCAATGAGTAACTCAGTTTTTTTTTAACAGGTTAGAAATGCTCTATAACGGAAAAGAATCGTATGAAATTTCGATTATTCATGTATCTGCCTACTAGAAATTTTACAACCATTGCAATAGCTTATTTTCTTCAAAAACACGCTAAAATTATCATTTCAGTGTTTAAAAAACATCTTAAAAACGTAATTGACCAAAATTATTTATTGCGAGTCAATGAATTGCTTGTATTTCTTTCTGAAAACCAATTAATGTTATTTTCAATCACTGAAATAATGAAACGTCAGAAATTTGCTCATGCGGACATGTTGCAAAACTGAACCTATTTTTTTCATGCGTTCACCCGGGTATTCTCTGAGATGTAGAGGGGCAGTTGATAAAATTGTATTTATAAAAAATGATGAAGTTGTTTCTGGAAGAGGACGGCGGACTCACGACTTGGGGACCTGAAATAATCTTGTTGCGTCATAACCCGTCTCCGCAAGACTCCGACATCGCAGTAACTTGACACCCCTTTGAACCGGGCGCCCGCCGCACCCTTCCCCTCGGCGCCCCTTCAAATTAATAAATACTTTACACAAAACAAAATAGAAAAACTTCGACCCGAAAAAAAAAATTTGTTGGAAAAAACAAAAACAAAAAACCAAAACAAAACAAAACGAAGAAGACGGAAATTGATAGGAGGAAGAGAAGGGGTTCAAGGGGGTGTAGTACGAGAGATAAAACGGCGCCAGCGTTTGAGGCAGACGCGGGGCGGCGCGGCGTCGCGATAAATTAATTCCAATAAGTTGTGGAGGCACCGAGTCCCTTTTTCCACCCGCAGACCTGCAGGCCAGGCGCCAGGAGCCCCGTGCCCTCAACTTCTTGTTCTTGTTTCACGGCTTCCTCGACCATTTTGTTACCCTTAAATGACTGTCGTGTGTTCTTGCTCCGTAAATGGTCGGGGCATCTCCTTTTAGCTGAGGCGATTCGCAGCGGCGCTCCGGACACGGCGCGGCGTTCTGTGGCTCGTAAGCCCAACCAAGGTAGATAAAAATGATAAACTATAGGTACACCTGCCTACTGTACCTATCTATTAAAAGAAAAAATTGGGTATTTACAAAAACAAAATTTTAAGAACCAAGTTTTTTAAAAATACGAAAAAGTTTAAATTCTCGTAGCCGTAAAAAGAAAGGTCCAGTCATACAGCGTGGCTATAAGAGCGAATTTTCAAATAAATATTCTTGCTATTGTGCAAAGAAACCATACCACTTTTCGTCAAATTATATAATTTGCTCGTGATTTTAGCGATTTTTACCTATTTTTGCCCTTATAAAGTTCAATATGACCCACTCTTTTTAGAGAAAAATATCTTTATCATCGTAACAGTCCCTCTTTCTGTAGTTAATCACCATTCCACACAACATCAGGTGAACTAATATTGATTTTAGTCCTTGATACAAATTTTGTAACCCCCAAAAATCCAAATTTGACCCCTATTCGGGTATAAAAAACGCTGCAAAGTCCTTGACGCATGGGTTTATTATTCTACTGGATTTACCTACAGAAAGGTTGGCTGTTCATTTATTATTAAGTCGAGTTGGTTGTTCTGTGATATTATTTCACCTGGAAAATTATGGCTCTTTTGGAGTTTGTTCATAGGTAGTGAAACTTGAACAAACGTTGAAGTATTATTGATGGGTAAATTATTATTACACAACGGTAAATTATTACATAACGGCAAATTATTACACAACGGTAAATTATTACATAACGGTAAATTATTACACAACGGTAAATTATTACTCAACGGTAAATTATTACACAACGGTTCATCTACCAAGAAGGGGCTGGATTTTGTTGATCGGTACTTTTGCAACTTGACCAACCGTTGAAGTATTATTGATGGGCAAGTTATTACACAACGGTTCATTATACTTGACCGGAGGGTAGGTGTTGACCACAGAAAACAGTGATCTACGCAGAAGGGGCATCTATTTCACTCCACATCAACAATTTTCCTTCAGAACTTCATTATTTACGTTTATTTTTGCCATTTTAGTTACTGTTTGTCATCGACAGAATTATTTTAGCAACATTTAACTCGTGATTTAGGTAGGTACCTACCTAGTAACGAGGGCGGGGTTAGGTACTAACCTACGGAGGGTCTGCGATCTACATTTTAATTTGTTTATCAATTCTAACATTTTGACAAATTTTCGAAATATTTCATCTCTTACCCAACGTCAGAAATCGTCTGGAATGACTCACACTCTCATGCTACTACCTAGGTACATACTTACCTAATATTATTATTATAATGTTTGTTAAAATTTAGGGATGGATTCAAAATACTTTGAAACGGAAAAGAACCGACAAATAATATTTCCAAAAATTCATTTACTAAAAATGTTTGTGGACCCGTTGCATAGCTAAAAGTGAAAAAGAAGTCGACTGAGATTGAATGCTCCAAGCAGTTACAAAGGAAAACAAATGAACGGACTGGATCGTTGAGAAAAACTTTGAGTAATTACCACTGAATAGTCATTCAAGCACTTGCGAAGTGAAAGGGCTTTATTCGGTTCGGAAGGGTCACTAATCCTCGGACTCGTATAATTCGCAAGGCCTCCTTGACTGAGCCGGCGCGCGATGCGAAGGTTTATGAGATGGTAAGTCACTCAGGGTGAGTCGTTTCCACTGATTGGTCGTACCGGCCCTTCGGCCCAAGTCTCGCGGGCTTCTTCGAAAAGTTTCCGAGAAGAAAAGGAGAAGACTACTCGTCGTCCTCAACTCATTTACACTTCCAGACCCCACCCCCGTCCCCACACACTCGAACTTTTACGGCTCATATTTCACCCTTTTAAGAACAATAACTTTTCTCTACGACGCGTCCGAACTAAATGATGGAGAAACACAATATCCAGTCTTGGATCGTGAAGGTGCGCGTATCTTCCCGGCAAACCAAATTAGTTCTATGTTTGTACAAAACTGCAATTCTTCCACTGCAATTCTGCAATTTTGTATCTTGACACAGGTGGAATATAACATGGATTGTCTTCTGTATTATTTGAACGCACTAGAAACCGCACGCTTATTGCTATATTTGTAGAACCGATTGGTATAAAATTGGATAAATTTTTCCTCGAATAAGTTTTTGCGCTATTTACTGATGAGTAATTCCAGTTAATCGGGAGGAATAACGAATATTGGCTACAACCGAAAAGCGCAAATTCTTTTTGAGCTGATATGGAATGATTCAGAAAAGCGCAACAATAAGCATCGATAACCGAATCATGCGCTGTCCGAAATGGGCCGCATTCGTGCGACGGTGCGATGGTCGGACCCTCGTACGATCATGGAAAAAAAAACCAACAGTATACCTAGGTAGGTCTATGATTCCTGATTGAACCGGAAAGACGCTGGCGCGATGGCGGAGAACGGACGGATTGGTTTGATTCGTGATCGCATCGTGTAGGTACATCGTACGAACGCACGTAAACGAACTTTGTCCCAAACCGTATGCACTATCTGCAGTCGGGTGAACGCACAAGATCAACCAGTTTGATTGTGATCGCGCGAGCTGGCGTTTGAAATTTCTGTGCATAGGTAGGTAGGCCTACTATAAATAAATATAGTGTTTGAAAATGAATTTTGAGGAAGAACTTATAAATGAAGTACCTAAGGTTAAATCCAACTTGGTGGGACATCCGAAAATTATAAGAATCGGGTGAATACGGACCAAGCGCGGGAGAATTTGGAGGCTCTAGTTTCACAGCAGTCAGGTAAATGTTGCCAAACAAAAGTGCTGCGTCCTCGTCTGCATCATCCTGCATCCTCCACTTTTTTTTCTTCTTTTTTTGTTGTTAAATAGGTAACCAAAGGTAGCCAATCCGAGCTGTTCTGAAGACAGACTAGACTAGAAAGGCAGGAACTGGTCGCACAATCAGGTAGCACCGCCTGGACGCACGAATAGGTGTTCGCAAAGGACATACCTACATTGTGATCGTGTGATCAACAAGCGATGCGTCCGACCGTCGCTGATCGCACGCTCGCACGATGGCGGCCCAGTTAGGACGTACAGTACGAATCGATCGGAGCGCTGCAGCCAAAAAATAATTTTAGATTTCGAGAAAAAATAATTAATAACCCTGAAACAGTACGTAAACGTTAGCAGCAGGGTAAGGACACCGCTATCATGACGCTGCACAGTCAGTAAAATACTATACAAACCTGGCACGTTGTAAACGGTTAATTTCATCACTAATGTGGGCATGAAGATACAAGCGCAATGGGGGATTTTCATCACACAAAATAATTTTTTTTAAGGAGGCGGAGCGAAGCTTCAGAGGCGAAGGTTCTCAATGCTGCCAGCGGCCCAACATTAGAAACGGCAAACCTTCATGGGAACCTTCAAGAACCTTTGCTGTGACTTTTCATGAACCCGTCGGATTGATCTTGAGGACTTGTTTTTGGTATCAATAATGATTGAGGGTTTTCAATAATGAACCTTTGGAATCGAGCATGGAAAAAAAATTGTAACCCCCTCCCCATCAAAATTTGATGGTTTTCGTTTCAAGGTATGTAGAATCCGAAAATGCAATAAAGTCCGTCCGTCGTACGCCGTACTTCGCACTTTTATTAGTTACCATGAACCAAAATTAACGAAATTTGGTTTGACGGTCCCGTTTGGGGTTTAGTTGGTCCGCGAAGCTCAACGTTACTGTCAGTCATCTCTAAGGCGTCAGAAATAGGGGTTGAAATTTTCAGAACGCCGTAGCTCGAAAACTTCCAATAGAAGAGTATGTTTTTTTAACGTTTTTAAATTGAGCTTGAACCAAAGAAATTTCTGAGACAACCCGGAGCATTGTACGACCAGCCGTTCATGCGCACCGAAAAGCTTCGTCAACATGATCGTGAATCAAACGGTATAAATCCGGCGCAAATAATTATCATTGCTATGGGTCACCTGATTATAATCATGGATGGCTGTATGAAGTCTAGTTGGTTGTTCTGTGATATTATTTCATTTGAAAAATGATGGACCTTTTGGATTTTTTTGATAGGTACTTTTGCAACTTGAATCGAAGTTGAAGTATTATTGGGTAAATTATTGCACAACGGTTTATTATACTGTCTACGTAGAAGGGGCGCCTATACAGGTAAATTATTACACAATGGTTTATTATTTGCCTTATGCTTTCATGAATAACTGCAAAAAATTAATGATTGAATTATTGAATCCCGCGCATTTATATGAAACTTTAATACCGGGGCCGGCTCCAGTACACGATTTAGGGTTTTCTCGGCCGGAGCTCGAGGGTATTGACCACAGAAAACTGTGATCTACGCAGAGGGGGCATCTATACTGGTAATAATAAACCTTTTTGTAATAATTGGCAGCGTTTTTAAATGTATTAATAAATTTGCGGTTCCATCCATACACCCATTGCGGTCTGTATATCGTTTAAAGTGGTACACTAGCGCTCTAAGCGGGTACTGAGTGGAACTACTCAGCAGTTTACCTGATAAGTCATTTCCAGTAGGAACTCAGAAATTTAAATTTCACACTTGTTTTCTGCCTAGACTTCCCGACACAAACTCCTCACTATGAGGTCAATTAATACGTGCCCCTCAATAGTTTCCTTATTGAACAGAATTTGGCCAAAAAAGGAGAATTTTTAACCCACGAAAATTGCTAATTGAGTGCTTACAATTACCTACGAAATCAACCTGTATATTTGTACATTTATATTCTTAATTTCATTCAAATACATAAAACGCAAATTTCTATTTTTTGTTTTTAGTTTTTTACGCTTCTTGGCGCTTATATTTACATGGTTTTTGCAAGTACCCATTGGCATCCAGTCACGTCACACTGTAAATTTCCTCCTCCACGCCAGGATTTTTGGCCAAACATAGTGTCTTCTGGCTGATTCGGACGTCCGTATCTTAAACACTCAATCAACTTTTCTTAACAACTGTTTTTATTATAAATATATCCACCGTGTTTCACTCTCCAAAAAAAGTCGTGGGGGGTTAGCTCATATGTACTTGCCTCGGCCGAAAGCGATGGGTATTTTTGCCTTTGGACACAGAACGATTAATTATGAGAATAAAACTCCCGAGGCTATTTTTGTATAAGCGAACTCAGTCGTGAGATGAACATACCTATCTACTGTATTCTTCTATCGCTTGATTTTCCACTGTAGTTTTCTGATACAACCTACAAATTACCTACTATTCATCACCTGTTCACGGTGAAAAGTTTTGTCACCGAAATGAAAAAATAATTCTATATGTTGGTACGCAGTCGTAAGGAAGTTCGCCAAATGAAAATTGAGCAGTAGCTCACATAGTAAATTTCGTGGCGAAGGAGGCGGTGTTAGTTCTTTGAACTCCATTCCGTTGATCGAGAAAACGCTGCCGGGGATTATAGGAAGATGGCGAAGGCCACGCCAGATGAATATGCATAATGGGTGCAGGCTGTTACGCCAACCTCCGGGTTGTTGAGGCCTTGACGGGGACCAACACAGCTACCTTGGTCTGTCTAGTTTACCTATCAAGAGTTTGCGTAGATGAAGTAGTTACTATGTATACCATACATAGCCTAGCCTATTTGGGGGTTAAGCAGATGAAGACTACAAACAGCATAATATTTTACCATAAGTTATGTAGCTTCCTGAACATTTGGCTGCATGAATGTCTGGCTGGAGTCTTCTGCGCATAGCTATCATAATCCCAAAATGATATGTAGGTACTTACTTATTATTATTAACCTTAACCTTTTTGAACCCCCACTACATCGGAACGGCTTCAAATTCGAATAGGTAGAAGGCTAGGTAAATGTTTGAACGATGAAGAAAAAGTCCTCAGAGTTTTTCTCCATTATTACGTTTTTGTCCCCCTTTTTTCTAACTGCTTCGCCTATTCTCTCAGATGGATAACCTTTCACCTTTCCCATCCTTTCTCATAGATCCTTTTTACTTGAACAACCCATCTGATTCGACAACCATTTTGATCATTTTGATCATCTTAACAACTGTTACACCTAATAACACCGTTTCAGTAACTCCGTTTTTGCGAAGCGTACAAAACAATGCCTAATATCCCCCCTTATATCCCTCCCCATTATATCCCTTACGCATGCAGACAAATCCCTGATAAATAGTAGACTAAAATGGAAAACCGGTCCAGTTATAAGAACTCACATTCAGTTGCACTTAGAGGACTGTACATTATTATACAATTTGTCTTATTCATTTATATCCATTGTTGTTGTTTTGTTCACATCAATGCACATACAACTGTCAGAACTGGGTCTTTCTTTCTATGTGAGTTGTAGAATAGGTGTATAGTTTTATGCCTCTTTTTATTTTTTATATATTTTTTATTTTATATTTATCAAAAAGGTCCTGAGCTGTGGAGCGCAAACAAAGTGCTAGTGTGTCATGAAGATAAAAATGCTGCAGACGCAACGGTTTATTATTACCTGTATAGATGCCCCTACTGCATTGATCGCTGTTTTCTGCGATCAGTACCCTCGAGCTCCCCCCAGGAAAGCCCTAAGCCGAGTACTGGAGCCGGCCTGGAGTTTCATACAAATGCGCGGGAATCAATAGTTCAGTCATTCATTATTTGTATTTATTCGTGAAGCATAAGCCAAATAGTAAACCGTTGTGTATTAATTTACTCAATAATACTTCAACGTTTGTTCAAGTTTTTCAGATGAAATAATATCACAGAACAACCAACTCGATTTCATACAGCCATCCGTGATTATAATCAGGTGCTCCGTAGTGATGATATCTGGACTGGATTTATACCGTTTGGTTCACGATCATGTTGACGAAGCTTTTCGGTGTACACGAGCGGCTGGTCGTACAACGCTCCGGGTTGTCTCAGAAATGTTTTTGGTTCAAGCTCAATTTAAAAACGTCTCAAAAAATTCTTTTGTTCAAGATCAGTTTAAAATTGTTTTAAAAAACCATACCGTTCTATTGTAAGTATTCGAGCTACGGCGTTATGAAAATTTCAACCCCTGTTTTTCACCATTTAGAGATGACTGATAGTAACGCCGAGCTTCGCGGACCAACTAGACCCCAAACGTGACCTACAAACCAAATTTCATTCATTTCGGTTCATGATAACTAAGATTTCGGATTCTACGTACCTTGAAACGTAAACCATCAAATTTTGACAGGGGGTTAAACTTTTTCTTGTATGCTCGATTCCAAAGGTTCATTATTGAAAATAATAAACCAAAATTTCTGTCTATCCGCCGAACGCCGTACGCCGTACTTCGCACTTTTCTTAGTTACCTTGAACCAAAATTAATGAAATTTGGTTTGTAGGTCCCGTTTGGGGTCTAGTTGGTCCTCCAAGCTCGGCGTTACTGTCAAGTCATATCTAGGGGGTGAAAAATAGGGGTTGAAATTTTCAGAACGCCGTAGCTCGAAAACTTTCAGTAGGAGGTTTTTTTAAAGTTTTTAAATTGATCTTGAACTAATGAATTTTCTGAGACCACCCGGACGACCCGGTACGACCAGCCGTTCATTTGCACCGAAAAGCTTCTTCAACATGATTGTGATTGAAACGGTATGAATCCAGCCCAGATATCATTGCTAGGGAGCACCTGATTATAATCACGGATGGCTGTATGAAGTCGAGTTGTTTGTTCTGTGATATTATTTCATTTGAAAAATGATGGATCTTTTGGATTTGGTGATAGGTACTTTTGCAAGTTGAACAAACGTTGAAGTGTTATTGGGTAAATCATTACATAACGGTATATTATTACACAACGGTTTATTATACTATCTAAGCAGGAGATCTGTACAGGTAAATTATTACACAACCTTATGCTGCTTGAATAACTACAAATAATTATTGAATGAATTATTGAATCCCGCGAATTTATATGAAACTTTAATTCCCGGGCCGGCTCCAGTTCTTCATTTAGGGCTTTCCTGGGGGGAGCTCGAGGGTATTGACCACAGAAAACAGTGATCTACGCAGAAGATGCATAGATACAGGTAAATAATAATCCGATGTGGGATAATTTGCTGCGTTTTTTATTACATTTTCAGATTCTACGTAACTTGAAACGTAAACCATCAAATTTGGGGGGGGGGGGGGGGTTAAATTTTTTTTTTCTTGTGTTCGATTCCAAAGGTTCATTATTGAAAATAATAAACCAAAATCACCGAACAAATATCTTTGTAAGACGGAGGACCTAAGTTTTATCGTATTCCTCACTTTTGACAAAGCCTTGAAGAACTGGTCTGAAGAAGGTGAGGAAGGAGAGGCCTAACAAATCGGTATTGTGCTCCGTCGAGGCGTCAATGATTGATGTTATCTCGAGCTTGAGGATGGGAGAACAGAACGTGTGGGATTGGACACCCTCGCCGAAGTCACGACAGGAACACCCCAGGACGGGTCGTGCATTCCTGCGGCTAACCATCCCGAACCTAATCACAGCCTCCTAGGGTGAAAACGGGCCTGTCTCCTGGAATTAGGGACGTGTGGAGAATTACACTTCGAGGCCGAGAAAGGCCAATGGTGGGGAGTGTAGTGGTGGGTCGGGGGGGGCAAATAAAAAGACGGTGTTATCCTGTGTGAGGCACATACTCACAAATCATTTTCGTGCCTTACAACTGCAATGCAGTTGACGTCGGGTAATGAGCTACCGCATTTTAACGAGTGGTTCTCTCGCTCTGTCAGTAAATGACAACTCCGAGACCTGCGGAGAATACTATTCATTATGAACCTATCGTCATATTTCAATGGTAACTATCAAGTCAGTCGTGTATCAGCTAACTTCAAGGCTCATATGCCAAATAACACTAGTCAAGCAGTACCCTCTCAAAGGTCTGTAGCTACAGTCTTTTTGGTTTTTATTCCACATGGTATTATTATTATAGACGGCTGGTGTCTGCGTGGATCGGTGGGGGCATTTTCCAAACTAGATATGTAGCCAACTTTATCCATTTCCGCGATTGATAGTGACGTACATTTCAGCAGAGTTCTGCCAAGAGTCGTTCGCCAACGATGAAGGGGCGAGAGGAGATTTCCTCCAGTGATCTTAATTTGCGTGAGATAAGCGGTCAATCTGGTCCCTCTCGGTGGGCACTTGAGATAATAATGCAATCAAAGACGATGGGCAGCAAATCCAGCACTTGTTACTGACACCCTTTTCGAGGGGTGATATGAATGAACGATGGGAAGTGATGAAACGGACAAGTAGTCGGATCCATTTGAACCCGAGCAAAATTATTCACCCACGATCTGAAGCAATTACAGGCGGTGAGGGAGAAGGCTAAAGGCTTTCTCATTTCGGTTTAGAAAGTGCTTATATATGAACACTATTGAATTATTTAATATACAGATAATTGCGACAGCAGTGTTTTGTTCAAATACGATGGGGAATGGTAGAGGTGTTTCAGTTACGGATGATTTTTATTTGAATGATTCTTTGACATTTCTGACCTAATCTTCACGTATGGAAACCGTAGAAGAAACTTAGAAGTCTTTTTTTTAGGCTCCATACGTCCAAGATACTGTCTTGACACTCGAAATGTCACGGTAGCTGGTATGTTCAACAATATTCATCTTCATCAGACTGAGATAAATTCGCAGAACAGTATATTTTAATATGAAACCAAAGCCTCATCTCAACCAGTGGCCTTCAGACAGCTTCTCATTCACCTTTTTAATCCGGCAAGGGTCAAACGAAATGGGCAGCTGGAGCGTCCTTGGACTGAAAATGGATACATATAGGTAGCTTTATGTTCTGGGGAAGATTATGCATGATATACCTCATGATTTTATTAGTACGGAAGGTACATGGGTTTGGGAGGTGGATGGGAGAATTCGCATTTCAAGAAATTTTGTTAATGCTTCTCGTAAATATTGAAATTTTTGTAATGTCTCCAAGGCACGATAACATCCTCGCAAGCTCATCGTTTGAAGTGTAATCTTTCTGAAATTCATAAAAAATGTTCAAGTACAATCGTCTCAGCAATACCTAGTTATTGAAAGAATTCCTCATAACTTCAATTCCATTCAAACGGGTTTGAATAAATGTGTGGTAACCATTGGAGAATGGTTACCAATTTCTTCCTAAAGATAAATTCCTGTACAAGTCAGTGAGATCATAACGGTAATAATTATTATATACCGGGAGGAGCTGCATAATATGTGAAACTAATATAAGTACCTATGTAGGTAAGTATAGTTATCTACGCAGAAGGGGCATCTATACAGGTAAATAATACACCTTTGTGTAATAATTTTCAGCTGTTTTTGTTTCTATTGCTTAGGTTCACACTGTTATAGTTACAGTTACAGTTACTCGTTATAGTTAGTTACCAATGACTCTTCATATTTTTGCGTATAACCCACGACACAAGATACAAGATTGCCTGCTATACTGAAATCGTAGAATGCGATGACGAGTAACAAATTGAGCACATCGCAAGTATCGCTATCGCCATAACGGACCATTTATCCTCGGGTTACCCTTTATATAATTATGATGCAACAAACTCTTTGTAAAGAAACCGACAAAATTCGTATAGGAATTAATAATACCAATCTTGGAAATGTTCGTTTATGCCCCAAACACTACAATAGAAAACATTATTGAAAGAAATAACCATAGGTAAAAATAACTACGTCCTTGCATCAGGCGTCAACGTTTAGGCGTTAAAGAATCAGGCTAACCATAGGTAAAATACCTATGTCCAATAACCATAAGTAAAATACCAACGTGTAGTCGTTCAAGTTTAAATATCACGACAATGTCTGCATTTCTGTAGGGGTCTACTAATAGCTTAAAATGATCCTCACCTATCTTCTCTTTTCGGTTCCTGAGTAGTTGGGGTTTTCCTAATTTCTTTCAACAATTTTCAGCCGAATCAAGATAATTAATCACATCATTAGCGGTACCTGTCACGCGATGGTCTCCATTTCCCCGAGAGGCTTGACGCGTCAAGTTGCGTAGTATTTTCTCTGTGAGAACAGAAACACGGATTCTTTTTATCCAACCCCGTCATCTCTCAGATTAGTGTGGAGAAGGGTTGATGGGGCGGGGGGGGGGGGGGGAAGGGCTGTTGTTTTCCGAAATTATATTCTGGAATGTTTCGCGTGATACAACAAAGCTTGCAATTTGTATACAGCAGAGAACCGATGAAGCTAGATACATTAGTAACGTACAGAATTATAACCCGCATAATAATATTACTTTTAACCATTGATTGCAGTGTCCTTATCATATTTACTTTAGTTTTATGTTTCTGGAAGAAAGTTTGGCAACGTTTACTGACTGCTTTAATCGTAGGATTACGGGGCTATATCCCCCCCCCCCCCCCCTCACACCAATAAGTTTTTCCAATATACCCAACAATCTCATGATCCGATTTTCAGTCAGAAAATTGGTTTGATTTCTTAGAATTAAAAGCTACCCAACTTACCCAACTCATACCCAACTTATGTAACTACTTACCTCCTTTTTCTTAAAGGCAGAAGGAAAGAAAACATAATCACGGAAAAAAATCATGAAAACGGTACCTACCTATGTCACAAGTTTTGTGATAACAATGACAGAAAACTTTCCAGAGTGAAAATCAGGCAAGCAGTTCCAAATATAAAAACGCTGCAAATCCCTGCACAACGGTTTATTATTTTGTACAGAATACCCTCCTGTTACAGATCACAGGTCTCCGTATAGATAACCCTTCCATATAACATATATGTACTATTCTACACATATTATGTAGATCGCGGACCCTCCTTAGGTTAGTACCTAACCCTGTCCTCGTTACTAGGTACCTACCTAAACCGTTGTGTAATAATTTACCTGTATAGGTTCCCCTTCTACGGAGATAGAATAATGAACCGTTGTGTAATAATTTGCCCATCAATAATACTTCAACGGTTGTTCAAGTTGCAAAAGTACCTATCAACAAAATCCAGCCCCTTCTGGGTAGATGAGCCGTTGTGTAATAATTTACCGTTGTGTAATAATTTACCGTTGTGTAATAATTTACCGTTGTGTAATAATTTACCGTTGTGTAATAATTTACCGTTGTGTAATAATTTACCGTTGTGTAATAATTTGCCATTGTGTAATAATTTACCCATTAATAATACTTCAACAGTTGTTCAAGTTGCAAAAGTACCTATCAACAAAATCCGGCCCCTTCTGGGAAGATGAGCCGTTGTGTAATAATTTACCGTTGTGTAATAATTTACCGCGGTGTAATAATTTACCGTTGTGTAACAATTTACCGGAGTTTAATAATTTACCGTTGTGTAATAAATTGTCGGTGTGTAATAATTTACCCATCAATATAATACTTCAACGTTTGTTCATGTTTCAGAAGTACCTACCAACAAAATCCAATAGTCCATCACTTGTCAAATGAAATAATATCGCAGAACAAACAACTCGACGTCATACAGCCATCCTTGATTATAATCAGATGCTCCGTAGTTATGATATCCCGGCCGGATTTATACCGTTTGATTCACGATCGTGTTGACGAAGCTTTTTGGTGCTCACGAACGGCTGGACGTACAACGCTCCGGGTGGTCTCAAAAAATTGTTTAGGTCAAGACGAATTTAATAACGTAAAAAAAACCATACCCTTCTATCGGAAGTTTTCGAGCTACGGCGTTCTGAAAATTTCAACCCCTATTTTGAACCCCTTAGAGATGACTGACAGTAACGTCGAGCTTCGAGGACCAACTAGACCCCGAACGGAACCTATAACCCGAATTTCATCAATTTTGTTTCATGGTAACTAAGAAAAGTGGCCCGTACGGCGTACGGCGGACAGACAGAAATATTTTTATTGCAGTTTTGGATTCTTCATACCTTGAAACGTAAACCATCAAATTTTGAGGGGGGGGTAAGAATTTTTTTTTTTCCATGCTCGATTCCAATGGTTCATTATTGAAAATAATAAACCAAAAGAAATTGATTTTCCGCTCATCTTGAGATTATTCACCCAAATTGTTTTAAAACCATACAATTATTGTTTAAAAAACCATATTTTTTCACCGGAGACCAAATTTTAGGTATAATCTCATAATAAAATTACGGTTCAGTTTGCATGCATTTTTTAGATTTTGTTTAAATTGAAAGTAAATTACTAAAGAAACGTAAAAGAGAAGGTTGTTCATTGAAGCAATCACTATTCGATTTAATGTAAACCGAATAAAATCTAAAATTCAAAAAAAGCGGGTGATAGCAGTTCTGAGCGCGCTTATTCAGCGCTACAGCTACAGCTTTCAATTCCTCCTTCAGTGGTGACGTCGAAAGTTCAGTGCCACTTTTTATATGCTTCAATTTTAAAACCATGTTTCTACTCAAGAAGTTTTTTTAGGCCACGTAATCTCTCGTTTTGATACCGTAACACCTCCCTACACACAAATCAGTTATTTCGAATTTTATTTTTCATGCAAATAACCCATTCCTTCCCATCATAAACTAACAGAAGCCGTTGGAAAATTCCAGTCGTGCAGCATGGCTTAAGGAGCGAATTTTTAAAGAAATAATTTGGGGAAACTGAAATGTAAATTAATGGTCATGTGCCAGAGCACTCATTACGGCCTGACTGGGCACTCGTAAAGACCAGAGTATCACGTCATGCAGAAAAATTAGTCAGCAAATCATTCTTGGGTGTTTTGAACCAATAAATTGTGATTTTGATCACTCGGTGCAGTCTGAACTTGCTGAAACTACTCGCAATCGATTCAGGTACCAAACAAAAACACAGTAAACGACACCTTACATACTTACATAAAAAATAGGCAATTTTTTGGGATTTCGGGCAACAGTTTTGTAAATTTGGTAGCTGGGTGCGTCTAATCGGTCTGAGACCAGTTGCAATCGATTCAGCAACCCAAGAAACATGATTGACAACACCCCACGTGCCTATGCTGCTTGCCTATGTTGCTGAAATCTTTTTGTTTTGAGTTTTTGGACCAAAAATTTGTGAACTTGGACCTCTGCGAACAGTGCGATCGGGCGGGGTAACGAACTCATCATTACTCTTGTGGAGACGGATTTTTCTGCGCAAGACCAAATTTTTTGCCATGGAAATTAAGTGACGTCGTGCAGGATGACATAATTATAAGAAAAAGTTAAAATCTATAATGCAGATCTCCAATGCACGAAACGGATTTTGGAGGGGTTTTCGGTGCGCAGGGAGCATCTTTGAAATTTTGGAACGAGCCAAATAGCTACAGTTTCTTTGAAAATTCGCTAAAAAATACAACCGGAGGCAAATCGACCTGCTGCGATTGGGAGCTGAACACATTCCTAGGAGTCTGTTGTCAGTACTCAGTCACAAGTTTTAATTGATCTCCTCACTCCTCACTTTCTTTGCCTATCAGCAATCGCTAATTCATCTAATGAATGCCACACTTGGCATGACAAACTCTAGACCTTATCGACCGGCCCTTTGGGCATTTCCTACCATCCTAATTGATGGTACCGCCTAAAGGAATGAAAACTCAACGACTTTTTGTTGAAGATGGTATCTAAAGGAACCCTTCGGGTCGACCGAACACAAGAAAACCTTTTTTGTGAGCGATCCGTTTAAGGATAGCGTGATTAGGGGACCTACCTCGGGACTCATCATTATTGATCGACGTGCCAAAGCGATTTAGTAGCACGGGAAGAAGAAAAATCTTGTTGACGCATTGGTGTTAGTGTTAACATCAGGGTATTCAAGAGAATCTGGAAAAGAATAAAAATAAAGAATTCGAAAAAAAAGTTGGAAAGCTCGAGGAGGCGTGGCCTAGAACCACAAAGGTGCCAGTTCAAATCGATTTGGGCTTCATGGCTCAGTGAAGTCCTTTAAGAAAATCAAGGGAAGAAGAGTTCGTGCACTGGTTTTCCCATCTGCAAAGCAAAATAGTTACAGTAATATCATTATAATAGTTATCTATGGCATTGCGAGGTAGGGGTGGAAGTGGTAGAAGTTCGTGTAGGATGGATATATTCACTTAGCTATATAACTGTATATCCTGGCTGATTTGGCGCCTAAACGGATACAGCTGATTCTGACTGTTTTATCATGTAGGGCCTCATAATAAAGAAACAGTAATCATAATAATATGCCATGCAAACAACCTTTGACCTTTAACAAATGGTTTTGTACTTGGCGTTCCCACTGTCGGCATCGTCGTTCTGCTCCCCTACATCATTGGGCCATCCCAAACTGTACAGTGAATTTTCATAGTGTAACGAGTTCACACCAAAGTCGGTTGAGTTCGTCTCAAAAGTTCTTCTCATAAAATCTATTTAGAATTTCTTGTTTCGCGGAAAGCGCCCGTTACCTTCACAGTATTTGAAGGCCAAGGAGAGCCTCCTCTCAACTTTGCCCTCGACGTTCAGCGTAATGTAATGTTAATTTGCAACTGAGTTAATAACGTTTACGTTTATATTGATTAATTTATTAGCATTCATTAACTTCGTGATTGTAATAACATCTGTTGAAATTCACATCTGATTGGGAAGAGCTTCAAACTTTGCTCCAAGAGTTACCTAGGTACCTTGAAATCCAATAAACCCAGAAAACTGAAATGTGGGGTTTGTCCTAAAAGGCCACTAGTTCTACGAAATTGATGCATTCAAGTTGGAATAAGTGTATAAGGTGGATAATTGCTAATATTTGAAAACGGACAAACGGTAACGTAACATGTGTCCTACTCAGTGTGTCATCACTCAATGAGCGGTGTTGAGAAACGCGCGCAATAGTTAGATTTCTCGTGTTTCTAGCAGACAGGCAGCGTTTTGGAGTTATGTATATCTTCACATACCGATTTCCTGAATTCATTCTTCCGAAGAAGCTGACTGGGTAAAGTTCTACAAGAACAGAAAACATGGTATCCCTGTCGACGAGGAGAGCAGGGCTTAGGCCCTCCAATGGCTGGAAGATGGCCGGGGGCGGGGGTGAAGGAGGCGGATTCCTAAGGTGTTAGGTGCCAACCAGGTGTGGCCATCTCAGATGAGATCTTTCTGATAGCGTCTCTTCGTTACAAAGGGGTACGCGCTCTCAGGACACTCGTTTCGAGCTCTGCTCCGCTCGGCCGGTCCCCGAGCTCTTACAAACAAAACGCGGGTTTTCGAATTCTGGTATGTTCGTCTCTTTGTAAAAATAACAAAGGATTACTGACAACGGGGAGGCCTCAAGCAACCCATGAAACTTGATACATGAACATAACAGTTTTTACTAAAATGTATTTGTTAATTAGATTACATAGGAATTATCTCCCCTGTTTTTAATTAATGTAAACAATAATACACACAGCCTTGAAATTGACAGGGATTAATCTTAAAATAAATAAATACAAATTAACTAGTATAAAATGGAAAATGTAATATCTGCTCAGACAAAAGAAAATTGGACGAAACAAACATCACTGTTCTCACAGCTTCTGAAATGCGGATTTAATTTCAGCGGGAGTGGCCTCACCAATGTCAATACAATGGGCAACGGAGTTTGCTGACCTCTGCATCCTAACAGTCGTGTCGTTGTTGCCATAGTTCGTCCTATGGTACTCGGGAAAAAACGGTTCCCGGTTTCTAGTGGATCTCGAGGGCATTCCGAAATTCACCAGTGCCATCAGTGAATCATACAGTTGGAGGCGGCGCTGCTTGAGTGTATTCACCTTCAACAACCTCCTCATGCTATGATCACTGAACTCCTCCAGTCCATCAGTCTTACGGAAAGCCGCATTTTCAAAAATCTGTGATGCACCCGCTCCAAAGACTGAATATACGTGGAATATGCCGGATTCCAGACCAATGAGGCGAACTCCAAATGGCTGCGCACCGGAGAGCAGTACAACACCTTCATCGCAGCCAGATTCTTGAATGACAAACTGTTTTATCATTTTATAGGTTATCGTCAATTTGGAAGAAAATCACTATATACGGTGCTTGTGTATTCTAATGTTGTTTTATTTTTACCTATATACGAGCGTGAGCGAGAAGGGCGAAACCACCCATTATTTGAAATAGCGTTTACAAAATGCTGAAAAATATAGCCTACCTAGACAAAAAAATAGCTATGTATTAATCTTGCGCGGGCTTCTTAGTATCAGAAAGAGTGTGCAACATCAATATAACCAAACTGACTGAGTGACTGTGTGAGTATTCGGAAAGTTCTAGACAGAAACAACTCAAACATTTTGGCAGATGTAGTTAACATTTCATCAGTCCGTGGGTGGGCCTCGGTGTCACTGCAATTCAAAATCCCTATTAAAATATAGGTACAACCGGGTACGACATGGTGCGCTTGTGACCTTTTCATGTGCAAGAGCTAAGTGGTGAACCAAACATTTGTCCCCGCCGGTAATCATACGTGTGTTCAACGTGCTTCCCTCGTGCGTTAACAAGTCGAGTAAAATTAAAGATAAACAAGTCATCAACATTATCACACCAACCAAACAGACCAGTCTGTAGAGGAGGCAAACCCTCCATATTTATCTAGCGACCAGTTGTTTCCGTCGGAAATCTATACTTGAATTTAACAAATGGGAGCAAAACAGCAGATGAATTTCAAAACTCATCTTAATTAAGAATTATTAATAAAAAATGTTAAGTTTCAGTTTTATTGGAAGGATGGATGCATGATTCAGAATCATGAAAGAAAAATATTATTCCAGCGTGTTCTTATGGAAAGAACATAGTTTTTTCGTTGTTAATAAATAGCTTTAAAGTTATAAATGAGGAGGAAAGCACGCAGGAGAAGGTTCATGTTTTCAAAAATAGTTTTGTGAAATATCACTTTTTTTAAAGTGAGATGCCTTCTTTCTCAGGCCGAGAGAATAAGATTGTTTTGCGTCTCATAAACAATGTAGAATTATTCTACAACTATTGGGATAGTTCGAAATAAGTTTACAAGACCGTGTACGCGCCTATTCTTGGAGTTTCCATGAGTTGGTATATGAATCCCTTCAACTTAACAAGTGGTTTACTCTGACAAGGGATGGAGAAATATGATAGGTACGGCAAATAATGCTTCACCATGGAGCGCCTGACGTCTTCGAGCATCTACAATTTAAAGTGATTGATGCCAACTACCAACCCATTGTTCAAACTATCGTTCGTGCCGAAGGGTGATAAGCGGAACGCATATTACGAGGTACTCTCAGAGGATTTACGCTGGAATTGTTTATTCTGTACTGGCGGGCGTGTCAGGTGAGAGAAGCAAAAATTACTGCCAGAGGCTTCAACTGATTGTAAATCAATGAAGGTTGAATCGCCTAACAAAGATTGATGGAGGTGATGGCCGAATTTCATAGTCCATTATTCGTCTACATTCAATTATGGCTGTAGCAGAGCGACAAGTAGCTTGGGATCAAGCTATTATTTCTATTGAAAAAGGATTTTTATAGTAAACCTTGTGACACAACTTCCCCTCAAAGAGGTTATTTTGCTATAACGATTATTTCCTTAATTATTATTCTGCTTGATTATCCTTCGGAATTAATCGTTGCATTAAATATTTAGAAGAGCCAACTAGAAGTATTTTGAGTCTTGTCAAAATACCTGCCCAATTCGAAAAAATTGTTTCCCTTCATTTCAAATTCCATAGCCCAATTAAATTCGCTTCATTATGTAACTATTGTGATATTTAGTCAATTAGGTAGTGCGTGCTCAAAAAGTCTGAGTCACATGTCACATTCTAGCAGGAAACGATAATGTTAATGTGCAAGGAATTCTGACTAAGTAGCTCATTTTAATTAATATTTTATCTGGAAACTCCTCTACTAATTCTTGTTAAGCCTGCTAATGTCTCCTAAATTCAAATTTGATGGTCTTCAGGGGATTTACGTTTCATCTCCCAAAACGATGTGGCAGTGACAAATAAATTACTCACTTTAAATCGTTAGGTATTTCATAAACCTACAATTTGACAAACAGTAGATTTCTTCATTTGAGATTAATTATGCAGGTCATGATAATGATTCATCAAAAATTTACTGCCTAACACTGTTTGATTGAGGTCATTATTGAAACATTAGGGTATGGATGAGTTTAGAAATGACAATACATTGAGGTAGGTTGAGAATTAATTTCTATCACATTTCATGCGATTGAAGAGGGTTGAGGTGGAATTGAAAAAACATCTTCACGACTAATTAAGGTGCATAAATATTTATAAATGATAGCATTAAGGGTTCAACGGCGGAGAGGGGTTACCTAGTTAGCACCTCAGTGGCCGAGAGGAATGTTTAAAGGTTCCCCTCGATCCCCTTTCACCCTGGAGCGGGTCGCGCAGTGGTGGGGAGGGTTCGGGTTTGAGGGGCCCGAGAGTGTTAACCAGACGAGACTTGGGGGGGGCTTTATGCTGTGAATATGATAAACGGTCTGAAGGGTCATGAATTACAAGCACCTTTGGAGATTGAGAGGGCGGGTCGGGAGAAGGGTGTTAGTTGGCTTCAATAGTACTTCATAATGACCAATTAGAGAGGCTTGGCTACTTATTACTCACGCGAGAGGGGTGGGGGGGGGGGGAGAAGAATATCAGATTAGCTCAGGGCCACTCTCTTTGGAATGGGACTTGCAACGATGTGAGATAAATCCTCAGGAGAACAGAGTGTACTTCACAGAAGGCATTAATTTGAGTTTATATTTTGTATAAAAAGTGAGCGTGTGTATGTGTGCCATTCGTCACAAAAATACACAAACCGCTGCAAGTTATTACACAGCGGTTATTAGTTATCTGTAGGTATAGTTGCCCCTTCTGCGTAGATCACTGTTTTCTTTGGCCAATACCTACCCTCGTGCTTCCCTCAGGAAAGCCCTCAATGGAGTACTGAAGCTGGCCGGGCATTTTCGTAAATATGCAGCGGATTCAATAATTATTATGTTTAGTTATTTGTTGTTATACCTGAAGCATAACGTGTACTTTGAAAAAAGTTGGAAGAAAATTCCTCCGCGTAGTTCGAAGAAAAGTTCCTGCATATTTCATTAAAATCGGGCCATAGGTTCATGAAAAACTGAGTACTCGATTTAACGTTTGCGCATGCGCAGCGGCCGTACCAATGATCCATTTGTTCTATAATTATGGGGCTCTACCTGCACGATCCCTGAAAATGTCAGCAAAATCTGATTCGAATTGAGGAAGTTATGCGTGTGGCAAGGATTTGCGGACAGACGCCGAACCAAATCGGTACGTTGTCTTATCTATTAACAAAATCCAAAATAACTATCTTTCTTCAGATACCAGCTCGATTTCATACAGCCATGCGTGGTTATAATCAGCTGTTCGCTACCAATGATATATGGGCTGGGTGTGTACCGTATCATTGACACTCATGTTAGCGTAAGTAGCCAAACTTCAGGGCATTACTATGTGAACGAACGGCTCGACGTACAATATTCCGGGTGGTCTCAAAAAATCCTCAAGTTCGGACTCAACTTAAAAAGACTTAAAACAAAACATACGCTTCCATTGAAAGTTGCGAGCTTTCTGAGCAATTTACCCTTATTTTTCAACCCCTTAAAGATAACTGACAGTAGCGCCTAGATTCGCGGAACAACTAGTCCCCAAGTAAGACCTACAAACCGAATTTAATTGATTTTGATTCGTGTTAGGTAACTAAGGAAAGTGTGAAGTACGGTGGACGGACACGTAGGCATTTTTTATTCCGTTTTCGCATTCTGTAGGTAAATAACTTGAACCACAAACCATGAAATAGGTATTGAGAGGGGGTTAGTTTTTCCCCCCATTCTCGATTCTCACCAACTTTCCTTCCTTAAAAAAGTAAAATAGGCACCTAGCAATTTTTATATAAAAAGTGGTATAAATCGCATTGTTTAAGAAAGTTGTATGATAAGCATAAATACTAGCAAAATAACCTGCCGTTTCACTCCAGAAGGTTTCAACTTGTCCCGTTGACGTGCCTATCACATTTTTATCATTATTTATGCCACTGATTAATCACCTCATTATTTACTACGATTAAAGAAGTCCATTACTTTCTGGTCCTGGAGCTTCCAACATAGGTACCTCATTGGTCCATTAGGGTAGTGGTTATGAACTCATCAAAACAAGCTTATGCTTACATTTAGTAGAAAGCCACGTAGGCCAGAAGCGTAAGTTTCCAAAAGATGATAACCTAAGATGATTGACAAAAATTGGCTGATTAGTTCTTTGTCCCGCTTAACTAAATATGATGGAATCCAGCAGATCCTTCGAGCAAGAGATCATTTCTCTTTATTCGAAGCATGCGATAAATTTCAAGGACACCCACTTCAGACACCCTGAGGGATATCGAATTTCTACTTTCGGCTACCACCATCCTCCCACATTTCCTACCACAACCTCTGGTGGTAACCTGTGATTACGAGGCGGCAGTTGAGTGACAAGAGATCTCACAGCTCGCATACGTTCAATTTTGAAAGAGCTTTAAAAAAAACCTATCAGAAGCAAACGTGAGGCGAGAGCTATTGAGTTTTTCTTTTCTTTTTCGGAAGGAGTTGGGCAAGGGGGGAGAACAGGTTGCCTCGCCTTCCAACACCAACCCTGTTATTATTAGGTAATTGCAAGTGATGGTTGAAGATGGTGTGGGGGACGGGGGCTGTGCCCCTTTCCACTTCCACAGGTCCTCAGCAGCACGGGCCAACTCCTCAAAACGCCCTATAGGGAAATAGAAGGCTTTCGAATTTCTAGGAAACGTTGAAAGGATGAAAAACTATCTTGTGATTACTCCACCCCGCGTCAACAGCCATAAATTAAAAATACTATCCTCCGGGATGAATCTACCCATTAGCATCGCCGAAGAAACGTCTACACCACACGCCTCTAGTTTTCGTTGTTTTCTTAGGCAGCTCCAAAAAAGCGAAAAGCATACATACACCAATAGCATACTATCATGCTCTTCTTATGACAGCTAGAAGGGTACTTATATACATATAGGTGCGTTGTACTGATTCAGTCGTTACTTTCTGTTTGATCCGTGTGGTCCGTTGTTTTTTGTAAAAGTAGATCAACCGTTACCTATCTGATTATGAATCCTATACCTAAGTTCATTATTAGAGTTTTGAGGAGGTTTGGAAGGTATGTTGTATGAAATAATGAGGCAAATCATTATATTTAGTGACGTCTTGTATTGTTTAGATCTGAAACACAGAGGCCGAGCTTATAGGGTCATCCACTAAGAATTGATTGCATTAGTTCATTATTTATCCAAAAAAATTATTCATTGTGCACGCATCACTCAAGTCATGAGGTGGTTCATTTGGAAACGTAATACCTTCCAGTAATCGTATTATGTACGATCTTGCTTACCTATTTTGGATTAAAATTATTTTCAATAATGAACCTTTGGAATCGAGCATGAAACAAAAAATTTCCCCTCCCCCCCCCCCCCACAAGATTTTATGGTTTCCGTTTCAAGGTAGATACCTAAGTAGAATCCAAAAATAGTACCCAAAAAAATTCCGTCCGTCCGTCGTCCTCCATCCAATGTACATCGCACTTTCCTTAGTTACCGTGATATAAAATTAATGAAATTTATTATGTGGGTCCCAGTTGGGGTCTAGTTGGTCCGCAAAGCTCGGCGTTACTGTCAGCCCTCTAAGGGGTGAAAAATAGGGGTTACAATTTCCAGGGCGCCGTTCTGTCTTTTTTTTACTTTAAATTGGTCTCGAACTGAGGAATTTGTTGAGACCACTCGGAGCATTGTCCATCCAGCCGTTAGTTCACAGTAAGGCCCTGAAATTTACTCCAAAAAGGTTCGTCAACATGATCGTGAATGAAGCAGTTTAAATCCAGCACAGATATTATTACTAGGGAACACCTGATTCCTTATAATCACTCATGGCTGCTTAAAATCGAGTTGGTTGTTCCGCGATATTACTATCATTCATAATGATTAGGGGTAGGCTATTCAGGGAAATTTGTCCGACCGACCGATCGAAACCAAATGTGTGCTGATCATTCATAATGGTTATGGGCACGCTAACAATTCATAATAATTTAAAATAAACAACCGCGTTTTTTCATTTGAGGAATGATGGTTATTTTGGATGTTTTTGTTAGGTACCTACCTTTGTAACTTGAACAGGTCCGACCAGTGGGGGGGGTCCCCAGGGCCCTATTTGTACGGTTATTGTGCAAACTAAAGACGTCCCTTTTATAAATGAGCTCAACTACTTCCTTAATAAATAAGGGTAGAACAGTAACTCCTGTTTATAAATTATAAAATTGGTGTGGGGAGGGGCCCGATGAGAATTTATCCCCGGGGCCCTTCCCAGCTCTGGGCGGCCCTGAACTTGAACAAAGAACGTCTTGCTTCATGAATAACAACAACAAATTATAAACTTCTTGAATCCACCACATATTTACCGAAATATATATTGCTATATATATTTCTGTATTTCCGTATATTTTTCATTCCTCTTAAATTTCTTGAATGTTGTAATGTAATTGGGCTAAATAAATAAACATTCATGATTGGGGGAGGGGGGTCGGTATTGACCACAGAAAACAGTGATCTACGCAGAAGGGGCGCACCTCTACAGGCAAAACATTGTGTAATAATTTGAGGTTTTTTTTTGCAATGGCTTTTTTTAAGGACGTATCGTACCAGTGAATGCCTATATAAAAGTTTGATATGGGACTCCATAGTTAAATTGTTAGCGTGCCACATACCTACATCTAACTAAACAATTTTGGATATCCAGCTAAATTTGTAGTGTGCATAGATTTGTACCACAGTCGTTTTATTTTCTAGTCCTACATAAACTACCCACAGTACAATAGGAAAGTCCATATGCTACCCAGAAAGAGGTGTCTCCGGGAACAATAAAACACGGGGAACCGTCCTGGGACCGAAGTACCTCGGGTCCCTTTCAAGTTGTTCGGGACCTTTGGCATTTCCATAGCCCTGGCTTCACTTTCACTCGGGCGGCGGGGAGGTCGACATTCTGTCCTGCTCTTGTCTCTTCACGCCTTCACGGTTGTCTAACAGCCGGCTGTATAACCAGTACTAAAGTCTTAGTACAGGATGAAAAGAACAGTGCTTTTTTAAATAATAGTCTACTCATCAAACACAGAGCCTGAGGCCCTTCGTAGAACTAGCCGCATCAAGTAGGTGTAGGTGCCTACCTAGGGAAAACAACTTGGTTTATGTAATAGGTACCTTACTCCTCTTGTTGGTACATAGGTACATGTAGCAGGTACCTACTCTTCTTTGAATTTCTATTGGTTCCTACCTCGAATAAATTATAATTTCGCGGCTCAATTATTTTCAATTATGTACCTGCAAAGGTACACTACATGAAGGTACCTACATGAAGTTATGATGAAAAAAATCATGAAAAATTAGAGGACACATGGGTATCAGAAAAACCGCATGAAAAATCGTTCATCAGCATTTTTCCAATTCCCTAGTGTAAATAAAATTGTTTAATTATTTATATATTTTTTTAATTTATTTAATTTATTTTTTTTGTTCTAGGTGACTTTGAAATGCCCGGAAAATGAGAATGAAGTGATGAGCAAGCGAGTAGAAATTATTGAAGACTGTTCCTGTCTAACTTGTCGTCATGTAAGATGATTTTCTGAATTTTCCATTCAACTGCAGAATGTTTTTGTACGCTCGTAAACAGCCATGTGGATCACACTGTAAATCACACTGTTATCACGCAACTTAGGTTAAAAATATTAATGGCTTCAAGGTCTTTTCTACCACAATATTAGTAGATCAGGCACTACTCATCGTATATACCTTACGAGATTTTGGGAAATTATGCAAATGGAACCTTTTAAATTAACTTACAGCTGTAGCTTAATAGAATCTCGAACGTACTTATCTTCAGAAGCCAGTAATCACCAAACAAGTGCCTGAAAAATTACCTATCTCCACTACATCCAAATCGATATATTACGTTTTCAAATAGGTACCCATCCAGTTAGTCAGTATCACGTAAAAGTGACTCTGTTACTGAAATGAATCTTTCAAACCTGAATCTTTCAAAAAATCATCATTTGGCGGTGGTGCGTTCGTTACACGGCCGTCTCTCAGTCAATTAGCGCCCTTATTCGTGGTTTCGTTTATATCTAGGTCCACATTTTCAATAATTTTTTATAGTTAAGCACAGTAGGTACTATCTCAAAACATGGGAAAGACGCTGCCAAACAGAGATCGACAGTAAGTATACATTTTTTTTAAGGATGGCCCTCAGTGATATAACTATCCACAAATGGCCTTACAAATTAGCTTCACTTCATTTTAATTTCAATGAAAACAAGAAAAAAAATTATGCATAAGTACACACTGAAAGTACTTGATGTTAGGAATGGTGATTTAATGCGAATAAAGATCAATTTATGAGTAGTATGTATGCAGTAGATGATCTGCCTACCTGATATTTTAAACTGTTGAAGCCAACTTCTCATTTAGGTACCTCATGTACCTTCAGGTAGCGATCATTTCCTCAACTAGCTGAAACTCTATACTATTTCATAAAAACTGTAACTACTTACGTACATCCTACCCATACCCACCTACTTGATTTGGCACAAAACTATTAGATTTTATAGTTAGCTACTTCCACCTCTTACGGAATCAAGGTTTTTTATCAAGGCTCTGTTGACAAGCTCGATCCTATACCTATAAATAGGTACTTAACTGCCCACAAATAGTGCAAATGTAGTCCCAGTTTTCAGTCTACGGCCTACTAACTCTTAATATTACACTCGGTGTACTACGAATACTGAATCAGTCTCGACTGTTTTTCAATTCAGACTCCTTCCTCAACTCACCAGCAAAGTTCTTCTTCGCCGTTCACCGTCATTCAAGAACTGAGTCAACCAGGAGACACCGGGGACGTTCCGCCGGTGGAAGCCCCGACAATCCTCAACATCATGTCAGCTCCTCTCAAGCCATCGAACAACTCCCACATCAAACACGGTTCTAAGTGAGTGGTACATTCGAAGTATATAATTCTGTTGCCTGCGTATAATTCAAAGGGATGACACTTGCAGACAAATACCCCTTAATTTTGTAAAGTGAATAGGAATTTTTCCGATTTAAATTTCATCACCTAGGAAGCATGTTGCGACTTGAGCCAACAACCGCCAAACTTTCTAACCCCGGGAAAAAACGAACAACTCCTCCAACCTCATATGTAGGTGTGTATCTATGATAGATACGTATTTGTTTGGAAGGTGTCGTGCATCTCTGTCTTCTTTGTGTTCTGGCGCACAGGTTGGAGCACAGATGGTCCCATATCAAATTCATCGAAAAAACGCCCATATTAAATTCATTGAAAAAGTATTGTAACTTTCGTCCGCGCATGCGCCAGCGTGAAATCCTTCTAGAGCCCGCAACTACCCTAGAAATTGTCGTGAAGCGATGAGGTTTGGAGGGTAGATGGAGGTTGGGCCACAGATAACCCCATATTCAAGTCATTGACAAAGTACAGTAGCTTTCGTCTGCGCATGCGCAAACGTGAAATCCTAGTAGAGCCTATAACTACCCCAGAAAACGACATGTATTTGGATTTCTCTCTCAATTTGAATTAGTTTTACTCATTTGTTTCAGCATAAAATCTTGTAATGTATTGCAACTCGCTTCGACACTTTTGAAATACCCTCTTCCCCCATACCACTTCTTCAAGTGGTATGATACCACAGATATTGGAAACACATAATCCTATTACACTTATCATTTTTCCTGTTACTTCAAATCCTATTCCATCCTATTATTTTTTCATTTTTTTTAGCCTCTCTATTTCAAATCCATACTCGTCAATTCTCCACCTATCAACCGAATGGACCCATCAACTAATAAATTATGTATATACGTCCATGTTACATAGGTAAGGAAGCTGCCTACCCGACTTGACAGACGTTTTTGCATATCCCTCGCTGATGAAAGCATCAGTGGTTTGATGATACTGAATTGATACAGTCACTGGATTTGCCTCTTTTTATTACAGAAAAAAACGCGGTTGCTACCACTGGTAGAATAAAATTTTCCCATGCCATTTCGGCCTCACGAACCCGGTAATTTTTGAAAATACTGATGGTCGCTGAACCTAAGTAGGATCCTCGACGTGATATTCCCGAACTTTCACCTAATTTGAATGAATGGTTTAGACGTGAACAACCAACTTGAACATCAACGTATGTAGAATCCGAAAATGGAATGAACAAAATATTTCTCATACGTCGAGCCGTTTGTTCACAGTAAGGCCCAAAAGACTGGACCGAAAAGCTTCGTCAACTCCAATGTGAATTATACATATACATAGGGTATAATTAACCCTAGTAAAGATCTCGTTGCTAGGGAACAGCTGATTATAATCACGCATGGCTTCAAGGAATCGAGTTTTGTTTCAAGAATGATTGATTCATTGATAGAATGATATTTCATTTGAAGAATAATGGCTATTTGGGATTTTGTTTATAGGTATTTTTTACCTATTTTTGTTGATAGGTAAACGTTTTTTGTTCACGGCCAAACGAATCATCCAAATTAGAATCAAATTTGGGATAATTTCGAGAGTCCTGTTTGAGATGGGGGCTGTGGGAAAATGTAACTGTACCCAGCTACCCAATTGCCCGCCCGGCTCCGGTACTTGATTTAGGGTTTTTATCGTGCTTCCCACGAGGGTAGGTATTTACCGATCACAGAAAACAGTGATCTACGCAGAAGGGGGATTTATACTTTTTACAAGATGGCCACACCCGAGTAGCTTGTTGTTCCTCTGTAGTGCCGATTTTCCCAGTTATTTAGCCGTAGTCTGCACGTTTACGTGATTTATTTTAGTATTTCTGAGTCAGAGTAGTGTTCCTGTTTGTTGCGAGACTTGGTTTTTGGAGTAGTATGCCTCGTGTAAACTCAAATCCGCGCAACACGCGCGCTCGTCGGGAGGGCTTACTTGACCTTGCTCTGCCTGATACCACCCTCACAGGCGCCGAGATTTCGAAGGCCCTTCGTGAGTCCATCGCTTCTGCTGTTTCCAACTCGCTCTCATCTGGGGCGGTAATTACTCAAACCACAATTGAAGAAACAATAAATAATGTGTTCCAAGCGGTCGAAGATTCTGTTGATTTGATAGTGAAGAAGGTTATGGACATGACGAGGAAGGAGGTAGTGGAGGTGAACAGAAAGGTAGACAATGTGGATCAGTCCCAGAGACATTTAAATTTGCTGTTTCATGGCATTCCTGAACTCCCAAATGAGAAACCAGAAGAGATTATTGGTGATATCATAAAAGAAACGCTGAATATTGACATGCATGGTTCACCAATTGTCCGAGTGAGGCGTGTAGGTCGCCTCTCCATTCGTAAGCCTGATGAGAAAAATACACCATCATCTACAGATACTAGCATGCTGGGTTCCCAGACCTGGGTGAAACAGCGTCCTATTGTTGTGACGTTTTCTCGATACGCTGATAAGGCTCAAGTTTATGCAGCTAAGCGTCTCCTGCGCGGGAAAAAAAACTCTCATCACTGAGGATTTGACAGCTTCGCGTCGGGCTCTCTACAGAGGTTCAGTTGAAAGATTCGGCATGAGGAGTGTCTGGACGACAAATGGGATAATTAAGGCTAAGGTGGACGATCGCATTGTGACCATCTCTTCTCAGGATGTTCTGAACTCATTTGCTCCCAAGAGTGTTACTGGCGGATCAAGCTCAGTTCAACTTTAATATTGATTGTTCAATGGCGTTTTCACTTGGTAGGTACCTACTACTACAATGTTGAGGAGTATTTGTTTTAATATTGGACTGCATTCTCATTCCATTGGGATCTGATGTAGGTACTACACTCTAGTTTTGTCTATATATTTTGCTTGCCTATCTAGTGAGATAATTTTATGTGGCATGTAAGCCTGAATTTTGTGCCTTCTTGAATGCTGATCTTTTGGTTTTATGGAGCCTACCTACTTTTGGAGTCAGAAATATTGTTTTCAATCTTTCAACGTTTTATTTCTTTTAATATGTTCATAATTTGCTTATGGATAATTTTTGGGCTGCATAGGTTCGACGTGTAGGTACTACTAACCCGTTTTGGTTTAAAATGTACTTAATTAATTTGTTTTCCCTTCTTTCCTTAACTTCAACTTCTTGCGCTATCTTCTTTTTCCCCCTTTCTTCTCTCTCGTCTTCATTTTTCTCTTTGAATTTCTTTGGGTTGCTTGTTTTTGTCTGGCCGGTGTGCGCTTCTGAGGGACCCCTTGTTTGGCTGCGGATTGGGTGGGATGGTGGATGACACTACTGTCTCCCCTCTGGACCTCACGAGTGATTCTTCGTTTTACACAGCAAGTGAATCTAGTCTCTGTGATGTGGAACTTACTACCAATAGTGAAATAGTAGATCTGGTTAATGGACTTTCAAAATTTTCCTTGGCTATTGGCTACTTTAATGCAAATAGTTTGGTGGCAAATGTTGAGGAGATAAAGTCATACATAAATGGTGCTAATTATGCTGCAATTTGCGTTGTTGAGACTTGGCTTAACCATAGAATCCCTAATAGGTTGGTAGCTGTTCCTGGTTATAAATTAGTCCGTCATGATCGATCCAAAGCTCTTGGTAAAAAGGGTGGAGGGGGCGTGGCTATCTTTGTTAGGGAGGGTTTGAGGTACAAAATAGTAACGCGATCTGATGATTCTCCTGTCGAATTCTTGTTCATCGAGTTGAAGTGCAAAGGTGGGCCGTGTCTTTTGGGATCTGTGTATCGACCTCCTGAAAGGGGGATCGACGTTTCAATTATTGAGAATACTCTTGCTTCTCTTATTACAGAATATGACAAAATCTTGATAGTTGGCGATTTCAACTGTAATGCTGTTAACGACCAAACCAATTTCAGAAGAATACATGCCTTGCTACCTCCCATGCAATTAGAAATAATTCCATCTGGGCCTACACACTTTACCGAACACTCCTCCAGTACAATTGATTTGGCAATAGTTAAGAACCTTGATCATGTATCTAAATTTGCTCAATTTTCAACACCAGGTGTCTCAGCTCACCATCATTTAGTAATAGGCTTAAGAGTACCTCCACCGAAATTTGAACCTAGGCTTATATCTGCTAGGAACTTCAAGAATGTGGATGGGGAGTCGTTGAGGTTGTATGCGGGGACTCTGGATTGGTGCAGTCTCTTCACATTCACTGACACCTCTGACATGGTCGAGCTCTTCAATAAAAACATCAACGATTGCATGGAGAGGTTTGCACCCGTCAGGGCTTTCAGCATTGATCACTCCCCGGCTCCTTGGCTCTCCCCAACTATTAAATCCAATATGAATCAAAGAGATGCAATTTATAAACTTAAATTACTAACGAAAAATCAGACTTACAAAGATCTATATGTTCAGCAGCGAAATAAGACCAAATCCTTGGTTCGTCATGCTAAAAGGGTACATCACCTTGGTGAACTCAATCCCTCCCAAAGTAGTAAATCTTTATGGCGTAATATTGAAAAGTTGGGTCTCAAGGGTGATAAATGTAGCGCTACCTCTAACTTTGATGCTGATGACTTCAACAGACACTTCACCAAGAATAAGTGCTCAAATTTGTTGCCTATTTCCCCTGCTATCCCGTTTCGGGACGGGTTCTTGTTCCGGTGTGTGGATGAGGAGGAGGTTGCTACTGCTTTCTTTTCAATTACTTCCCAGGCTGCTGGATTTGATGGGTTTCCTCTTCTGTTTTTAACATTATTAGCTCCTGTCATCTTGAAGTTTCTAACCTATATAATAAATAGCTGCATTACGTTTTCCCAGTTCCCAGATCAGTGGAAACAGGCAATAGTGATTCCCCTAGGCAAAACCTCCAATCCTGCCTCTATCGACGAATTCAGACCCATCTCTTTACTTTGTATTCCCTCTAAAGTTCTCGAATCAGTTCTTTCTACGCAGATAACAGTCTATATCAATAATAATTCTTTGCTAAGTCAATTCCAGTCTGGATTCAGGGTAGGACATAGCTGCATGACTGCTTTGGCACATGTGACTCAACATATATTGGATGGATTTGAGAGGAATCAGGTAACTATTGGTGTCCTGTTGGACTTTCACGATGCCTTCGGATCTATAAATCACAGCCTATTCATCGACAAACTTTTCAACTCCTTTAATTTCTCTTCAGCTGCATGCAAGCTGGTAACTTCATTTTTAACCAATAGAACCCAGTGTGTTCGTATCAATGGATCTCTATCCACCTCTATTCCAATATGTCAGGGAGTTCCACAAGGCTCCATACTTGGCCCGCTCTTTTTTTCGATGTATGCAAATGATGTTGCCTCTAGCTTTCACGGGATTCTCTATCAGCAATATGCCGATGATATTCAATTTTTTTTACAGTCGTCCATAGAAAATCTCTCCCCCGCCATAGAATCTGTCAATCGTGTTTTAGAAAGAGTCTCTGATTGGTCTAAAGCTAACTTTCTGCAGTTGAATCCCCACAAAACTCAAACTATAATCTTCTCCCCTTCTACCTTGGACACATCAGTACTACCCAAAATTACCCTCAACAATTGCCCATTGCCTTACAGTAATGCAGTTAAAAACCTAGGCATAATTTTCGATTCCGGCATGACCTGGACAAACCAAGTTAATGCCACATGTCGAAAGGTTTATGGTGCACTTTTCTCCCTAAAACGCCTCTCTATTTATACCCCTCAAGAATTGAAGGTTTACCTTGTTAAGGCCTTGGTAATTCCTCTTTTCAATTATGGTTCTCTCCTCTTTATTAACTCAATAAATGCTGCTAATAAACGAAAATTAGAGCTTGCCTTTAATTGTTGTACGCGATATGCGTTTAACCTTAGGCCTAGAGGGCATGTTTCGGGGTTTTCTGATCGGATCCTTGGTTGTGGGCTATTGATTCATCTTAAAGTACATTACCTAAAGTTTATCTTCAAGTTAATTCACAAGGATAAATATACTGTTCCCACATATCTCTCCACCTTCTTCCAGAAAGGCTTAAGCACTCGATCTTTAACTTTAAAACAATATTTCAAAACTAACAGATTCTGCATTAACTCTATGAAGGTCCTAGGGGCCAGAATGTGGAATTCCCTTCCTGCGTCCATCCGTGGCCTACGCTCGGTGTATTCCTTTGGTGAGGCTGTGCTCCGTTTCTTCAAGAACAAGTAACCTTCTTCCTCTTCTCTTCTCCTTTTCATTTCTTTTCTTTTTTATTCTCTTTTCTGCCTTCTTTGGCGGGTGTCACCCCCAATTTCCTAGGTTTTACTTACCATTATTATTATTATTATTATTATTATTTTTTTTTTAAATGCCATGTAACTGTAAGTTTTGATATAAGCGTCATCGCATTTAATTTGTAATTTTAATGTACTGTTGTATTATGGGGCCCTGCCCTAAAGCAGTGTGAATAAAGAAAGTTTAAAGAAAGTTTAAAGTTATACAGGCGGAAAAAAATTAAACTTGTGTAATAATTTGCATCTTTTTTTGTTCATAATAGAATGTCCTGTTACTTAGAGAAACCAAAAGTAGGTACAAATCACGTTTGTGCAATTGCATTTTATTAATCAATGTTAGTAACATAGTACATGATAATAAACTTCAAAAAAAGGAAAAGCTTGGCCGTAGGTACCTACTGATGAATTACGCTAATAGGAGTTTAGTGATCTACGCAGAAGGGGTAGGTACCATCTATTCAGGAAATTAATAAACCGTTGTGTAATAATTTGCAGCGTTTTGTTATTCATTTTCGAATTCTTCGTACGTTGAAACAAAACCATCAGATTTTGAGTGTGGGGAGGGGGGGGGGGGGTTTAAATTATCTTCCTATGAGCCATTCCAAAGGCTCATTATTGAAAATAATAAACCAAACTTTATCGGTACAGACTTGTGGTGCCTACCTAATGTTTTCTACTACTGTAGTAAAAACAATAGTTCTTTTCAAGACTTTAAGCAACGTTTTTAGGCTTTGGAGTATTCGGGAAAATGTCGTATCCTCTGCATTGTTTATTTAACCAAAAAATTAATTACTATTTTTACAAGAATTAGTCATCTTATACAATTTTCTGTGTCTCCTGAACAATAAGTATTGGCATGTTAAGACACTAGTAATACTCAAGTGTCTTTGCCGCTTCAAGTCTGTGTCTTGGTACTATGTACTCATGTAACATTAAGTAGGTACCCACATTTTCATTCAGTGCAATGAAATGATTTGAGCCACAGCGCACTGGAAAAACTACCATGCGATTCAACAGGCACCTGCCTATAAAGCGCCTAAGGGCTTTCCCTCCTTCAAGACCTACCAGTCATGCGTTTTTGCATACCTATCCACTATCAAGTCCTTAGGAGGTAGCGTGCATGCGCGCAGTCGCCCCATTATTGGTAAAATTGTACACATCCTAACAATCTATATCACACTTAAAACCAATAATCACTGATTCAGATAACAAACAGTAGAACCAGTGCATATTGTATAGGTATGTGTTCAAAAAAGCGACGCAAGGACGATACCTATTGTGCACACTGGGAGAATAATGAATGGAACAAGACATAATGTATTTATAGTTTCCTCAGTGATAAATTTCTGGCTCGCTAACCCAATCATAAAATAGTGCACCCGTCTTGCAAAGGCGAGAACTCCCGTGCCTGCAATGACATCACCTCCCAAGCTATTCATTTCCTTTCGGAATTTTGGCCTAACCAATTTGTATTTGGCATTGATCGTGGTCTCGTTGCCTCTTGTTGGATTCTCTAGATTCAATCGGGGGACGTCAAATATTCACGTAGGTATGACACCCCATGAGCCACTGCCGTCTCAAATGAATGTTAATAACGGGAAGCCGCTAAAGGGGCTTATCTCACATTCAATTACCACTGGTCACCGCTGTGTATAGTAGTGCATGAAACGCGTCGAAAAGCAGACAAGTAACTAGAAACGATCTTCCGAAAACCATCATTATTGAGGTGTTGTTTGCCCTGTCTGGGTAATACTGTTGACGTCAATTCTTTCACGGATCTGTTTCACGATCTGTTGGTGAAAGGTGATAGCCTAAACCAAAGTGATTTATTTATTCGTTCCAAAAACGGATAATGACCAATATACAGGATAATATATAAAGAATAATACGCCAATTGGCCAAATTAGGTACACATATAAAAAATAGCACAAAAAATAATGCGCTTGTAAATAATAATGAACAATTCACGGTAATTAGTGAGAAAAAAAATAAAGTATAATATCGCATTAGGCATCCTACTTGTGGTTAAAAATCGACTTTATTCGATCTCCTCGTCCAAAAAACATGGAAAACGATACCTCACAAGCTCATGTTACTAGAACACCAAAAACGCCTGTTTTTAAACAAATTTTTCACCCATAACACCCTTGGATACATTCAAATCGGGCTGCAAATTTCTGGGACACAGCTAGGGCCCAAATGGAGCCTGTGCACGAATGAACACATTTTTAGACTTATAAAATAAAGGTAGATATGGATGATCGGCGAACGGCACGGCGTACAGTGGACGGACATCGCATTTTTGGGATCTAAGCACCTTGAAACGTTAAAAAAAAAAAAATTTGAGGGTATGTTCTAAAAATTTTTTGCTGAGTGAATACATAGGTGTTTTTTACAGAATAATAAACCAAAAGTAGGACATGTCCTCCAAAAGCAGGACGGATGGTACCTAACCCTGTCCAAATCGTTCGTTTAAGCCAATTTATCCTGCGCCAACTCTACCAGATTAATATTTACTTTTCTAGATGAGCCACCCAGCCACCTAGGTATTTTCTGAACAAACAAAAAATGGATCTTACCACGACAGGGTAACTTCTCGAGTAGGCACTATCCAAACAATACAAGCATCAAGAGATAGGTACCTAACTGTCAGCCACGTAAATATGTTATAGTTGTCTAGTAAAGACAACTATGAACTACTGGAATCAGCAATGGGGGTGGTAAGTAGTAACGAATAATGATTTCTTGGTGGATGTCCACAGGTTGGGGCAGCTTCTCAAGATGCTGGCTGGCGCTGACGAGGACACGGCGGACGGACTTGACGGAAAGACGACGGAAGAACGACTGGAGAGTCTCATCGGTGAAATGAAGGGCAAAGGCGTAAATGAGGAAGAGCTGCAAGGTTTGGCTGAGAAAAGCGAAGGAACCGGTCAAGTAGGTACCTAAATAAACCTCATTTCACGTCGAAATGAAACATACAGCCTGCCAAATAGGGCTGGAAGGTTATGACTAGAGTTCGGAGTTCGGAGATGAGTTCTTCAACCCTCAAACAAGTCCTGAACTCCTGACTGATAAAGGGCAACGACTCCATGTCGACAGTTTGGAAAAAATGTTATTAGTACAGTATAGTATACTCGATTAGTCTATTTTCTATTCTTTAGTATATTCATTTCTTTATATTTTAACTTGTAAATTTTGTTGAGGAAGAAATATAAACATTAACAAATTTTCAACTTACGTAGAATTTTTCCCAACTTTCATTTTTATCTTTAAATATTTAGCATGGATGCTGTTTTGCTGATTGCCCATTAAATCTCATAAGTATCGTGTAAAAAAAATTTTCCGGGGGTTTTCCGGGGTTTACACTAGACATTTCGGGGTTTTTTCCGGGCTCACACTTGGTATTTCGTGGTTTTTCGACCACATTAACGTCATAATTGAAGGTTTTAGTTAGATCATATTTTTAGGTCCTATTTCTTGATTTGTCCATCTTATTTTGAACTTTTTTACGTCCATACCGATCCGAACTCTAGTTATGACTATACCTCACTCTAATATACTACAACAGTCCGAAGTTAGTGGAGACTAGATACAAATTCCATTTGTTTAGCCATATTATAAATCAGTGAGCCCTTGTATAATTGAAGGCACCTACCAATCGATTGCGACATTAAACGTCTTCTGTCATCCAAATTCGGTCATTGGTCCATTTCCTGATGGGCTCCTCTGTGTGTACGCTGTACACCTAAAAATGGTTATTCTGCTTCTCACCTGAATCCAGCTGACTAATTAATTTGACAGGGTCTTAAATAAATGGCCTTAAAGTAATTCTCATTTGCTCTTTATAAATAAATAAAATGAATAAGTAAATAATTAAAAGATATGGCTGAATGGTAAGTCAAATCAGAGAAAACTTCATTCCAGGGAAGGATAAGTTATAGATGACGGAAGTTCCTCGTCATTACTAGTAGCTCAAATTCGTTGAGGGCACTAATTCTTCGTTGCACAGAGCTACGACAAGTCATCCATGTTTTGTTATTCCTAATTTTGTGATCCCTTCATTTGCTAATTTTTCGACATTTTTTAAAGCGAACACTATCACATTTTTCCAACAATAATGACCTGACGACCTAAGAGGAAGTAGGGTAGGTACATTAAAGCGACGAGAGAGAGCACAATGTGAATACGGACAATTTTATGTATTAGCTACCCACCATAAAAGCCCCTGAACAGGCCTTGCTAAGCTAAACTAGTTGGACATTAAAGTAGGTAAACAAACGAAGAGAGCCGCCATGATTCTTCGCTCTCACACTCGAAGTCATAAATACGAAATGGCTCACACCAACATAAATAAATAAAAGATGTGTGTATGGCTGAATGGTTAGTCAAATTGGAGAAAAATTAATTTCAGAGAAGGATGTAGATCGTTTAAGAGTCAGTAAGGGAACTAATTCTTCGTTGCTCACAGCTGCGATCAATCATTTGGGCATTTTACGTTAGGTACCATTGTTGTATATGGTCCAAGTTACCGCCCACCTACTCAATAAATTATAGGTAATTGCCTAACTATCGATATACCTAATGTTCTCCATTTACGCTCGACAGGTAAAAGTGGATTTGAATAAACTGAAAGAACTCTTGACCAAAATCGAAGGGGAGCACGACGGGAGTTTGGAGGAAGATGAGGAATCCTTAGGCCTCAGACATCAACACCTCCATCCACACCTCCTTTCTCATGACCCTGCACACCACGCTAAGGTATGGAAATATGAAGAATGACCCTGATCTATACCTACTTTAATGTAGACGGAATTTGCCCAGGCAAATTAGACTTCCGCCTGCAAAAAAATCGTCGCGTAAAGCTGAAAATGATTAAGCCACTTCGGACATCCCAAATAAGAGTAAATATGAGTTTTCGGCTGTTCTAGAGGTGAGCTAAACTTATGGGAGCCAAAAAACCGCGAAATTTTGGCGCTTCAAACAATGTTTGGCTAATAACACCTTGGTGCACCTAACAGAAAATTTCACCCATACCAAAATTAAAGAGCATTAAAGGGGATTTTCGTTGATTTTTTTTGTTTTTGAAAGAAATTTTGGAAAAATGGAAGCGTAAAGCCCGTTTTCAAAAATAAGCGTTATTTTTTAAATGAGGATGATTAAAAGTCAAAATGCGACAAAAATGGCACAAGGAGGCGGAGCGAAGCCTCGGTGGCGAATGTTCTCAATGCTGCCAACAACCCAACATTAGAAATAGCACACCTTCCTGGCAACCTTCAAGAAACTTTGCCTTGGTTTGATTCTGAGGACCTGTTTTTTAAATTTATTTATAAATCTACGGTTCCATCAATCCATCCATTACAGTTCTGTACATCTGAACGGTAGTTCAACTCAAATCACGCTTAGAGCGCTAGTGCATCTCTAAGCGGGATTTGAGTTGAACTACTCAGCAGTTTACCTCATACGACATTTCTAGCGGGAACTCAGAAATTCAAAGTTCAGACACGTTTTCTGCCTAGACTTCCCGACATAAACACCTCACTATGAGGTCAATAAGTGATAATTTCCGTTATTCAACAGAATTCGGTCAAATAAAGGAGAATTTGTAACCCACGAAAATTGTCCATTCTGCTTCGAATGACTTCCTTAAACATTAAATCTGGTTCAGCGGTTTACTCGGAATTTGCTGTCAATTTTTCCATTGTGACTGAAAGTGTGTTAAGCACCCATTTTCGTTAAAATATTAAATTTAACATTTTAATTTAAAACTTGCGATTTCGAACAAATTTGAAGTAGATCCTACTACCTGCCCACAGATCCATACCCACCTGTACAATTATACATGTGATGTTTTTGATTCACACAGCAGTCCGAGGAGAGTCTTCCAAACCCAACGCTCGAAGTGGCGCCACACCACTTGAGGCCAACGATTGAAGGAGCTGAAATCACTTACCTCCCCCACAGCCACCACCACCGTAAAACGGAAGAATAAAAACAGACAGACCGTCCAAGCGGTCACTGTAGTCATCAAATTCGCATACCAACCTTATGATGACAACAAGTCCGACAAACTCTTATTTATGCATAATCAGTATTTAGTTAACTCAAGTGCCAGAAAAAAGCGCTAGTTGTTATAATCGGAGTCTAATGAGACCTTGCAATGTTTCCCAAAAAGTATAACTTAGGTAGTTTTAATTTCGAAATAATCAAAATATCAACGAAATCAAAATAATTTAATTGATAGATTAAGAATGTTTTATGAACTCAAGAGCTGTAAGTTATGTTTTTCTTAAAATGCATAATTATGAAGTAATTTAACATAGATCAGTACCACTTAATAGGAACATCAAAATGTATCGTAATTATAACGATTATCCTCTTAGGCTCAGATTCATTGCCAAATCAAAAATTCAGTAATTTCATTTCGATGACCTACACACTTTTTAATTATATTCTTGGTTACCTACTTATAGAGCGTCCTCTGAAAATATTCAGTGTAATTTGGGTCAATTAAAGGGGGTTTACTTCAAGGCTGTGTTTAAAACAGTAAGTTAATAGTACTTTAAATCAAGTTTTAGAATTTTTTAAATCAATATACAATTTATTACAAAACAGGTCTCGCCAAAAGAACTAGTAGGTACCGACTCTGGAGTCCAAATTTTGATCCTTTGACGTGCGATTCGATCAAGACCCAAGAAAATTACGAATTTAAAAAAAATCGTTAAAACTTGAGACGATCCTACCTTAGGAAAACAGATGAAATCTGTCTTCTTGCAAGAGTGCAGCTGATAACAAGATAATAATCTCGCTAAATATCTATTTTGTAATATAATATTATTATAATGATGAAAAAGTTTTAAAAAAAATCAATGCCTTTGTTATGTTGTGTTCGCATCAAGTTTTTAATAAAGGTTTATTAATGTTCGCGCGCCTGGTTCTTTGTTTGTTTTGATTGGTTTTCATGGCCAACTGCCCAAGGACGTTAGCTTGTGACTGCTGCCAACTTCAGGGTTATGAAATACTTCGAAAAACTTGAGGTCCCGGTGAAGAGTGAGCCGCTCTAAAAATAGCGTCCTCTCACTTCGAGATGGATATGAAAATAATCTTGTCCCCCTGACAGGAATCAGTCTGGATTTTAGTGTTTGTAGATGGAGTTAATGCATATTTAGAACAGCCAAGAAAAAATGTCCACTTTTTAATCCACATTAATATTTTATGGATGATGAAGATATTTGTAATCCAAAAATCGAATCCATCCGTCGGCATGCCCATATGAGTGAAATTTCGAAGTTGACGAGTTTTAGCTATTATTGACAATTTATAGCAATTCGTGACCCCTCGAAACTCAAATTTGACCGACTTTTTTTACAGTTACATTTATGCCTCGAACATCATTCTATACCTTCGGTGAGATTATATCAATTTTAAACGATTTCAGCCACTTTTTCCGATTTTACCGAAGTTCTTCGTCTCCTAAATAATAGCAACGCGGTCCGGCGACTTGATAAGACAAAACCCTGGACCTAAAGACATCATGTGCCACAGTGTAGTGTGGGTAGGTAAGTAGGTACTCTCTTCTACAGCAGACATTGGGCTGTTTAATTTAACCTACTTAGGTACCTAAATATTGTTGACAGTTGCCATCATTTTCTTTCTCCGTATCGAGTCACCATTCAACGCCACTTTTAAAATTCAGTGTCTAATTTTTTACGACTTCTGGCCGTCAAAAACTCACATTTGACCCACTTTTTGTTTTTGAAAATTGCTCATCTTTGAACTCAATCTTACGTTTGCCATTAAAACGAAATCTGGAATTTTTCACGTCGTGGCTAACGTGAAATATAATTACCGCTAATTAGCTCAGTGCAGTTCATCTTTATCGTTAATTCTCGCCTCCTTCGGACGGGTGAACCCAAATGTAAGTAGCCACTTCTGTCATTCTTCTTTTCTTTCCTTTATAACGTAACAATAATTGGTCCCCATCCCTCCCAGCAGTATCAAGTTATAGAAAATAAATTATTTATGTAAATGGCATCTAACACAATATTATAGGTAGTGCACACGAAAAACAGCGAGCACCCCCATAGGTAAATATTCACTGCAGTTTTCTTTCGTATTCCCATTTCTATTATATTTACGTGTGTTTTTCAAGTTTAATTTTAGCAACTATTGATGCACAAGGGGACTCGACGTCACCACAGAGTAGAGGTCTTCACAATACGAAAATATAAACCAGGCAGCGTTAATTTGTACGGATGGATTCAGAATGCTCCGAAACGAAAACCTCCACTTCGCCCCACTCTGCGCCACATAGTTAACAATGATATTCAGCTCCAATATTTTGGTTAATGACTAGGATACCTAGGGTGATAAGCACGACACATAAATATGGTCTAGACTCTAGAGTAATCCACAGATTGCATGGAGTGACCAACTAGGACCTAACCCTGAACAACCATCAAAATTTGAGCCCATAGGTATTGGTTGTAAGTTGTGTGTTCGAAGTTTGTCACGTTTGCGCATGCGCAGTGCCTACTACTGATCCTAGTGCGACAAAATTCAAAGTTACGTGACCAACTAGGACCTAACCCTGAACTACCATCAAACATTGAGCCAATTTGGACGACTAGGCCGTGAGTTATGGTGATTCGCAGAAATGCGTATACAAGAACACACACAGACACAATTATGTACCTATAAAATAGCTAAAGGAGCTAAAATTTCAATTTTTTTCGATGGATTCGTCTTCAGAGTCGTTGAAAATGAGGACAACCGCTTTTTTCCTCTCAAAATAATGAAAACTGTGTAAAGTGTAAAAACGAAAAAATAAGGTCTTGGCCACTTCTGAGCCGAGCCTAAAAAGTACGCAACAACAGAGAATTTTGCCTTCAGATTAGTTAAATGCGACAACCCTCTCCCCACCACTCACAGGCGTCCTGACATGAGTACGAACTCAAACGTGTGAAAGTAGCCAGGTGGGGGAGAAATGATCCAGTGAACAATAAGATAAGATTGGAGCAGGTGAATCAAGCAATTTAGGAAGATAAGGAGTCAACAATGTATTCGTTATAATTGTGGATAGGTGGTAGGTATTTCTTACAAAATCAACTACAACAATCACATTAAATTTCTACCACCCATGTAGATCGACAAACACGAGTAATTGATCCAATTTTTGCTCAACACGGGAAATCCCATTATTGAGAATATCGGTGATCCCGGGAACCAAGCAAGCGAGTACGCAGAATGGGGTAAAGCTGAACATAATGTATGGGTTAACCCGGACAAAGGCGCCAAACTTGTGTTAGCCTCAACCAGGCTCTCCCTTGTTCATTTATTTACGATTGTCGGTCGTATTTATTATTATTATTTTTTTAAAGCTTGATTGAAGAAGAATGCCATACTGTCTGCCTTCTAGCTTGGCAACACGGAGGGCGAAGGGATGAGTGACGTCATAATAAGAAGGCACTGTGGGGTCCCCCCTCACGCGGGGGGTCGGTGACGTCAATACTTAAGTCATTTCAACGCTGATTTACACTCACCAGCAGGACATTTTTCAACAAGTCATTCAATTCTTCAACAATTATACAATTATTTGGGGTTTATAATAAGATTTTCACGTTTTTAGCAACGTTAAATAATTTGCACTAACTTCAGACAACAATTTGAGCCCCCCCCCCCACCCCCAAAAACCACCAATTTTTTCAATATTACTTTAATGGTGAAATTAGCTATTAATTTATCTCAGGTTTAACCCATTCTACGGATCAAACTATCTTTCATATTATAGGCAGTTATATTATTTTTAGATAATATAAATTATTTCCTACAAAACAGGAAATAGGACTGTACATCTAATTCGCTATAAATGTATTAGCAAACCAACGACTGGCGGAACAACTGTTTGTTAAAGGAGGGCGTGTTTTTAGTAAAATACATATATTATTAAAATCATCTTATTATCACAACAGAAACCAACTTATGTTTCATTACGTATTCGATAACAATAAAAGCTATTACCCCGTGACGGTTCAGCACAATATATATTGTGTAAATATAGGGTCTTTACTGGAGGTGGGTAACACCACTGACAGTTTCAATAACATCATGTTAAATTTTTGGAACATCTAACTTATACCTACCCATTACATATCACTGATTCGATTTAAACTGCACGAAATTCCTATCTTAGCTTTCTATACTTACCTAACACAATAACACGTCACTAGAATCACCATAAACCTACTTTTGTAACCAAAGTGAGAAACAGAGAGAAATGGATACACAAAGGAGTCATACAATTTTCGGTAAGTGGTACTGTAGAGCACGGAAGCCATTCCTAGGTGGAAAATGGTTAATAGGACGCGGAATCTCGAAAAACAACTGCAATTTGGTCCAGAGGCTCAACCCCCCCCCCCCCCCCCCCCCCTCCAGATCACATTTCAAAACCGTGAATCTCGTTCAGAGACTCAATCCTCCCTTTGCTTTTCAAAGAAATGAATTTGGTTCACAGGCTCAATCCACCCCCCCCCCCCCCCTTCATCTTTCACAGCAGTAAATTTGGTTCAGAGGCCTAATCCCCCCCCCCCCCTTCACATTTCAAAGTAATGAATTTGGTTCAAAGGCAAAACCCCCCTTTCACCTTTCAAATGAGCAAATTTGGTTCAGAGACTCAATCCATCACTCCTTCACCTTTCACAACAGTGAATGTGGTTCAGAGGCTCAATCCCCCTTTCACCTTTCAAATCGGCGAATTTAGTTCAGAGGCTCAATCCATCCCCCCTTCATCTTTCAAAGAAGTGAATTTCGTTCAGAGGCTCCCCCCCCCCCCCCCCCCCCCACACCCATAACCATTCAAAACAGTGAATTTGGTTCAGAGACTCAATCTCCCCCCCCCCCCCCCCCCTTCCAACCTTTCACAGCAGTGAATTTTGTTCTACATACAACTAATTCGTTCGCCATCTTCCTACACTCGAATGTGGAGCATTTCAATTCCACCGAACATTAATTTGAAAAACTAACACAGGTATAAATAATAACCGAAACCGCCGGTAAACACCGTGACAAAGGTTAAAAAAAAAACCGAAACCATTAGGTATCCCCAAAATTGTAAGGAAAACCCTTAGATTATGCTACAAACAAATTCACGAATGAAATAGATTTGATTATTTGGGAATGATGAAGGCCTCAGTCAATGATGATCAACAGAGAAAACCACCAGACTTAACATAGGTAGGTAGGTATATGATTATCCTATTCAACTAAGAGCTATACTAGAAACATGCACTGACAGTTGATTTTTAACGACATAGGTATGTATGTACTTGAATTACCATGGATGTCTTTTGGAAAAAAAAGAAGAAGAAAAAACATGGAAAAGACATCCTGTCTTTTGGAAATCACGCAAGTGCGCTCACTAGTTTACGCAGTAAAAGCCTAATAATGATCCCATGGTACACAAACCCAGCTGGTTTGAACTTTTTAGTTACTCAATAAATGCGTCTAGGAATACTTTTTTTAAATTTCACATGGAAATTTCTCGACAAGACCACTTGTTTTTAAATTTGTTTCTTCGTATACTTACAACAACTTATTAATAATCAGTTTTAACAATCTCTTCGTCTTGAGATTCGAGGATAGTCATTACTCGTACTCCAAATTTAAATAATTTGAACTGTCAAAATCTATTATTCATACTACAATTAGTTTTCATGGGAAAAACATTATAATATCATCAGATGCCAATTAAATTTGATAGGATCCAACATCCGACTCCAGACAGCCTAAATTTTTTTTCGAACAGCCTAAAATGCTGTTCGGAAAAAAAAACGAGGATGATATTGTAACGGCTATGGCTGACTGATTTCAACATCTTACCGACTGTTAGTTGCTTGAGAAATATTACGATTTTAATCGTCGGTATTGGCTCAAATGCGTCCTGGACGAGCAGCTGTTGATGAGATCGCTCACCTAAAGTGCATTCAGAAGTCAAAATCGGGTTTGAGTCCTAATCTGGGGGGGTGAGAACGGGGAAAGTACTCAAATTATCGATAGTGACGCGTGGAGAACGGAAAATTTAAAAACTGTGACTCAGTACTGCTCGCCAACAAACGGTTTTCCAATACGCATATGTAGAAGTCCTGCATCAGAGGGAATGAAAATGTGATCTGTGTTAAACTTCAGCCTGAAATCCATTGCAGCCAATGTGTGAGTCCACATTTTAAATTGAACATTCTCGTGATACCTAATGGTTACAAGATTTAAAAAATTGTTTCCACTGATGGTCGCAATGAGCAAGGCATCATTTCCTAAGGAACAAATGAAATCGAAAGATTAAAAATTATTATTAAATAACGAAGGGCGGTTTTTCAGTCGGAGAAAAGCTGAGAGCCGGAGGGCTTGGGCGGCGCGGACAGGATTGCGAGAGGGCCGGAGCTTCGCCTCCACGCCGGGGCTCTGGCCCCGCGGCGAAGGCGACCAGGCGCCCTCAGGACCGTTTTTCAGTTGGGCGCTGGAGGTTTGTCAATTATGACGACACCTGCGTAGCTCCTTCCGATGCCCATTGACGACGCTAGCATACACCAGGAGTTCGTTTTGGGGTTGTACACCTCGACAGACGACAAGTTGGACGTCCCGTCGTCGCCTCCCACGACGTACAGCTGCCCTTTGAGCGCCACCACACCTTGAGAAGTCAATTCAGAAAGTCAAGTCAGACCCTGAACGACCATCCAAGAACACAACAGGGTTCTTGAATTTATTACAAATATTATTATTCTAGGTATGCTCCCTACTGCAGAGGTGATAACCACGACCAAACCTCGATGAACTGTCAGAAAGGTAGACGTGAAAAAGAACAAAACAAACTCAACACATCATTTACCTAAAACTTCAAAGTAGAGAATTAGCGCTCCATCCTCACATATCTGGTATACGGCAAATACAAGATGATGAGGAGGACGTCAGAATTTTCGACTTCAGGAATGTGTTCAGAGTGGTCAGGGGATGTATTGGTTTTTTGCTCATGGCTCGCCTATGGGTGGTTTTAATATCAGAAAGATACCCATCAAAAATGAAAGAATTAGAATTTAGTTCCCTATTCAAACGACAATATCTGCCACATTTTTCGGCTTTTGAAGGACAAAAAACCGCTGCAAATCATTACACAATGGTTTATTATTACCTGTATAGCTGCCCTTTCTGCGTAGAGCACTGTTTTCTGTGATCAATACCTACCCTCGAGCTCCCCCCCCCCCCCCCATGAAAGCTCCTAAATCGAGTACTGGAGCCGGCCCGGAAATTACAGTTTCATAAAAATGCGCAGGATTAAATTATTAATTCAATCACTAATAATTACTTGTTAT
>OX940976.1:30450146-30652092 GCA_954871275.1 Leptopterna dolabrata
CATCTGTTGTTGCGATACTACTGACATGACATTTTACAGGTTAGAAATTGACATTTAGCTGGAGTTCAATTCCTCTATTTCCGTTATTATCAGTGCCAAGCATCACAAATGAAATTATCAAAATTTATTTATCATTTTTTACCACCATGGATGAAATAGGTTACCTATTTAAACATTTGTATGATTTTCATTAGATCGTTTGTTGTTGAGATGTAAGACAGCGGACTACTACTCACCAGTCATTGTGAAGCAACGTTTATATTTTAACTAAAATATATGCACGAACGCAAAGGGTTCAAAATTGCATTACCATCCTCCAAGTCTAGTTTGAGTTAGCTGTTGTCTAAATTAACTAATTGAATTATTGAGAAACCACCAGAATTATTGCTGAGAGGTTCATCAGGGGATAGCAATGGCTCTACAGTGAACTTGTACGTCCATTGAGGTGCCAGTAGGACCAAAGGAGAATTGACCAGCGTGTAGAACGGTTTGTCTAATTTAACCCTACGCGCGAACGCACGCTGATTGGCCTGGCCAGGCGAATAGGCTAACTATTGATGTAGAACTTCGGATGCAATAAGTCCCCCCCCCCCCCCCCCCCCACACACACACACACACACACACACATCGACCCTACAATACTAGTCTACATATAATTATATCCACTTGTTTCACTCTTATTTCATTTTTTCAAATTCGGCTAATTCAAAAGTAGAATCGTCACTCGAACTGCAGGTTAATTTTTACAGAACTTTACAGAAGACCAACTATTTAAATTACTCCCTCGTACATAGAAAACTCACTTAACGAATATGAACTGTTTAACCACTCACCGATTTGGAAATGAACGTGCAGTGTATTATAACGTCATTCCACATCAAGGATGATTGCATAGCGTAATAACAACAAAAGTGTGGTACAGAAAATTATACCGATCCATTTTTTTAAACTAATATTTAGGTTTTTATTACGTCGAAAAAAGATAATCCGATGTTATGTAGTCCGAATGAGTTGTTACATTAAAAAATGTAAGAGTACATTTTGTCGCCAATATCATTGGCCCAACAACAAACTACATCCATCTGATATATTATCATGTTTTATCACAACTGGATTGTACGAATCATTCTACATCCCCACCAAATGAATTTCGAGAAATTAGAAATCATGTAAATAATAAAAACTCCTTTAATTAATTTCGGGACTGTTACATGGGTACCTCAATTAACAACGGTCTTTCTCAGCTTCATTTATTACGAGTGAATAGTTAACGCCAGTTAATAATTGATGATGCCAGTATGCCCTGCTGCTTGTTTGATTTGGTGTACCTGCATCGTTACACATACTCAAGTTACATACCCGTTGTCATTCATTTACGTTCCCGATCAAAGAGTGTAATCTAATCCGTCCTTAAACAAGCATTCCCTAGTCTTACTGCTCGCCCGTCCAGCGGTGTATCTACGCTTTATTTAAAAGTACTAAAATGAGTTCATCAAATCACCATTCCAGTTTATACTATTACTATTCAGGCAAACATTTATTTCTAGTTATAATTTATTGTAATCCCGTCGTGAAAGCTCATTGACCCACGATCCCAGCGCAATGATGTCCTTCAGTAGGAATTCACTCATATTTGACAAAAAATGCCTTAGGTAATTGTTGTAAATACAAATATAAGAAAATTTTCCAATGTGATTCATTTACATTTTTAAAACAGTTAGTTGTACGTTTTTATTTGATACTCGTAACAAAGAATTTATATTTTTATAAAGTGCTTAGACAGTTTAAGTAAATTATTTAGTTTATTGAAAGTGTTGAAGATAATTTGTTTCGAAGTTGGTTCAAATACCGTAATTTTACTTTTCACTCAATTTCCAAAAGAGCATTTGGCAGTAACTGAAGAAAATAGATTGGTTTGAGCAAGTAATGGGAAAGTGACTCATCTGTGTCTCAAAAATTACGAAAAATGAAATTATGTTCTTCGCATAAAAACTATTTGAATATCAAATTGCAATGCTCGAATAATATCGGGGTTTCAATTGCAGAAATCGATCTTGGCTTGTTTGGGTAGTGAGGAACTCTAACAAACTCACCCAGCTTTGAGCGCTTTTACGAATTCATGTGGATACTTTCTATTTTAGGAAATGAAGCATACAATGATAACAGTGTTATTTTAAAATTGAAGCAGACCTATATAGTTTCGATCCCAAACCAAAATTCAATTCACATCGAGGAAAATCATATGTTTAAAACCAATTATCTAAGCACTCAGTGTAAAAAGCTTTTAGAACTTGTATATTATTAAACCCTGTACATAGGATTTTAGCTACATAGCTTGCAATGTTTTACCTCTATAAGAAAATTACTTTATTTTAAATATAAGAGCTACCTAAGTAGGAAGCTAATAATTCAAAAAGATGTTATGAACAACACACAAATTATTTTGATTTCCATCGATTTTGTTCATCGCCTGTATTACCTCTCCATGGCTCAAGGTATTTTATTTAATCAAAACTATTTTGTTAGCTTTTACTTCTAAGATCTCTAATTGTAAGAAATTTATTGATATGTACATAGCCCGTGTGTATGATTTTTCGGCGGTGGTTTTGTGCAATTATTCATGTGTAAATACCAGCTCATGAGATGTTCAACCAGTTGTAGAATATAAGAGTTGATAACTAAAGCTAACTATTGTTCTCTAACGTGGCATCCTATTCCAAGCAGAGCAATGTAGAATGGCAGGTATGCAGTACACGTTTTTCGAGATCAGTTTTAATTTATTCACAAAATATAATATATAACAACGATATTAAAACTAAAAATATACGCTTTTCAGCCACTTCCACCTTTCAATCAAGTTCAGACACAGATAAAAGCGTGGACGCAAAACAGACTTATATCGGAACTGGTGGCGGCCGCCAGAAAGCTCTACGAGTTTCAGATACAATTTTAACCCCGTGTAATCACAATAAATCTCGACAGTTCCAAATGTACCCCATTCATGTAAAATGAGGAGGTACGAAATCCGACGATGCAACAAGTTTCAGATGAAACATAACTTTACCAATCACGTTCAGAAGTCACGAGCGTTTCATTTTCTTCTCGGGAACACCATCGACATCTTGCAATGCATCAATTTGGTCCATTAGTTGAGATAAAGCATCACTGTCGATTTCGTCTTCCATCTCACTGAAAAAATCAGTTATTTTCTGCTGGCTGGACTTCTGTAATGACGAAAAAATTGGTAGTTATGAACCAAAACCCTGCAGAGACCCCAATAACAACTTCTAATTATTTTCTGTATTCATAACCCTTCAGTCAAGACCACTGTTATGCATGCTGAGCCTTGAAAACGCCCACATCCATTAGGAATGGTTGGAATGAAGTGAAAAATTGGTGTCTCAAAAGGAAGTTGGTGATGGTCCCACATCAATTTCGTCTACATCAAAGTGATGGCAAGTTGACCTTATGAATTTGCAATAGGAATGTCAGGAATTAGATCAGTGGTCATAGATTCTGGTCATCTTGCAAGGTAAGATCTTTTCCAATTCAACGTTTTCCAGAACATAGACCTTAAACGGAAAAATATTAGATTCTAATACATATCTTTAGTACACATCAATTCAATAGGTACTCACACTTGTATGGGAACCTGATTCATCTACCACTCTGAGTGTATTGTCTCTGCTGAGGCCGGCTTGATTCAGTACATTCAGTTTATGCTGGACCAAAGGCCAAATGTGGCTGTCCGCAGTTCCGTTTGCGATCAGGTACTGAATGAGGACGCTGGATTTCTGTCCGATTCTGTGAGCCCTGTCTTCAGCTTGAAGCAGGTGCTACAAGGAAACGAAAGAATCATACTTTCATTGCAATGCTACGAAAAACGCTGCAAGTCACTTGGGTTTATTATTCTATTGGACATACCGATAGACATTTTGCTGTTCATTTATTGTTCCTTTCGTGCGAAATAAATGAAATAGTTATTTTTTGTGGTTTTCACCCATTTTGGCCCCAAATTTTTAAAAAAATATATTTATACATATATATTTTTTACAGATGATCTGTGATTACTGATAGTGCCATTTAATTGTCTTGATCCACCTGATAATACTACATCTAGTGTTATTATACAAATTTATGGTGATTTCAGACCAGGTTTTTGACTCATAAAAAATGAACTTTGGGAGCTTAACCTTCGCTACAACCTCAATTCTTCACTCTTTGGTCGAAATCAACTTCAAATTCCGTCTTATCGCCCTAAAAAAAAACATGAAAAACGATACACCAGAAGCTCATGTTCACTAAAACGTCAAAAATCCAACGAAAACCCCTATTTTTACACCCACTGTTCTCCCACAACACCCTTGGGTGTTTTCCGATCGGGCTTCCGAGCTTCGCGGCACAACTAGGACCCAAATTTGTTCCCAAATAGGGGCCCAAACTGCATGCGGAAGAACGACGATTTTAGAACAAAATTTAACGTAAATTTAAGGTTGAAACTTCGTTAGAACCTCAGTTTTCCACTCTTTGGTCAAAACTGACTTCATATTCGGTCTTCTCGTCCTAAAAAATATGGAACACGGAAAGTACTTATTTGTATACCCATTTTTGTTGAGCGAATACATAGGTATATTATTCAATGAATACTTAATAAACCAAAAGATGCAACGCCGAATAAGCTATATGAAACTGCACGTATGAACACCCCTTGCATGCTGGCATGTTCTTTACACTTCTTCATTCTTTCCAGTCAAATGACATACATATACATTCTAATTTTTTCGAATAAGCAGTACTTACTCAATTATTCATTAATTCGTATTCGAGTATTCATTGAACGCAAGGATTTATATGCCACATTCCTTGGTAAGAACTGGAACATCTCTCAATCATACGTTGTAGATATCAAAATTCTACACCGACAAGCCTTTTCAGTTGTGCTACTGGCAGGATCAGCAAGTCGGATGTGGAACCAGACTATGAGTTTAATCTGCTGAAATCGATCGTACACAACTAAATGTGATTCTATTATCTTATATAAAACGAAAGTGTTTTCGTTTGTTACCCAAGAACGTCTAAACCGCCTGGCCGATTTTAATGAAGGTGGTCTCAATGTGACAGCGAGTTCCTGAGACGGACTTAGGCTACGGTAAAAGCGCCGATACGTCCTCTCTACGTGAACACTTTGCCACCCGATTTTTTGGTTTCTACGAATCACTGAGTAACGTGAATTTGAACGAACCACTTTTTACGCCACACGCACTGACACTATCGTCTGAGCGAAGCCGGCTATAAACCCCAGTATTATAACAGCGTTTTGGTTTATTATTTTCAATAATGAACCTTTGGAATCGAGCATGAAAAAACAAAATTAACCTTTTTATTTTTTAATTTGATGGTTTCCGTTTCAGGGTATGTATAATCCGAAAAAGCAATAAATAAATTTCTGTCCGTCCGCCGTACTTCGCACTTTTCTTAGTTACCATGAACCAAAATTGACGAAATTCGGTTTATAGGCCCCATTTGGGGTCTAGTTGGTCCTCGAAGCTCGGCGTTAATGTCAGTCATCTCTAAGGGGTGAAAATAGGGGTTGAAGTCTCCAGGACGCCGTTATCTCGATATTTTTTTTACGGTTTTAAATAGTTCTCGAACTTGGGAGTTTTTCCAGACCACCTGGAGCACTGTACCGTTCGTTCACAGCAAGGCCCTGAGGTTTGCACCGACAGGCTTTTTCAACAGGAGGGTGAATGAAATTGTATAAATTCAGCCCATTGCTAGGGACGCGGCAACAATCGGGAATTGGCCGGAGATAATCATTGCTAGGGAGCACCTGATAATATTCACGGAGTATGAAGTCGAGTTGGTTGTTCTGTGATATTATTTCATTCGAAAAATGATGGCTCTTGGAGTTCATTGATAGGTAGTGAAACTTGAACAAACGTTGAATTAATGTTGATAGGTAAATTATTACACAACGGTTCATTATACCATCTACGTAGAAGGGGCTAGAGTTTGTTGGTAGGTACTTTTGCAACTTCAACAACCTTTGAAGTACCTATTATTGATGGACAAATTATTACACACCGGTAAATTATTACTGAAAGGTAAATGATAGCACAACGGTGCATTATACTATCTACGTAGAAGGGGCACCTATACAGGTAAATTATTAAACAACGGCTAATTATTTGCCTTATGCTTCATGAATAACTACACAATAATTAATGATTGAATTACTGAATCCCGCGCATTTGTAGGAAACTTTAATTCCGGGGCTGGTCCAGTACTCGATTTAGGGCTTTCCTGGAGGGAGCTCGAGGGTATTGACCACAGAAAACTAGTCTACTGGTGAACCAAAATTGTACCATATCTACGCAGAAGGGGAATCTATACAGGTAAGTAATAAACCTTTGTGTAATTAATTTATTTTCCGTCACCATGCCACAACAACATCTGAATTTAGGGTCCAAAATGCTAGAACATGGAGCCATCTACACGTACAGAGAAAATTAATAATAATAATACGATTATTAAATTGCATTATAACGAAAATGAAATGCGCCCCCTATCAGAGAAACTTATGATCCAATGGAGTCTAGTGATCAGCAATTCATTATCATCAGTGATTGATACTTCGAACGATAAAGATTCGAGCGGTATCATTTTTATTCAATCAATTCACACAAAAAGTTACGTTGTTTGCGATCCACATTTCAAGCTGGTTTATGACTGTACCGATTAGTTCAATATCCAGCCGCCAAGTCCGCTGCACGTGATTTTGCCAATAAAAAGTTATACCTGAGTTCATCCGGGTTTTCTGATTAAAACTCATAAAACAAAACAGGATCCTGAAACCTGGCTATTAGAATTCCTTCCACGTTATACGCTACGAGTAGAAAGCTTCCGACAAATTCTACGCATGCAGGATAACTATAATAAGTTATCCTGTTATAGTTACGTACATAATTATTTACTTAACAAACAGATGAGAACAACTAATGAACATACTCCAGGATTCCAGAAAAGCTCTGCAAACACAACTAATTGGGCTGCGGTCAAAGTGAGGCCAACACCAGCAGCAGTGATAGACAGAACTGCCACTCGGAATTTGTCAAATTCTTGAAATTGATCAGCCACACTCTTTCGATCCTCGGACTGAACAGTTCCGTCTATTCTGATGTAACTAAAATAGAACCTCATTTTTAATTATTTGTCCACTCAGGTAAATTTTCATTTGATTACAGATAATACTCAAAACCTTACTAAGTTTCTTTTCGTTCGAGCAGTTCACTAATTCCGTCGAGCACGTCCTTATGATGTGCGAAAATCAAAAACTTCTTCCCCTGTTCCAGCAACTGTTCAACATAATCGCTGCAAATATCCACATAAATTACATTACATGGGTGGATTGCGCTTTCTCAAATTAATACAGTCTTCATCAAACCAAACATTTGGTAGCTCTCACCATATTCCTTTTATTTTGGCTTTCCCGGTTTCGTGATAGTAGGAAAGTAAAGTCTTTCTCTTCTCCGATCCACTCATTTGCTCTTTTTGAAGCTGCTTCTCAAAAGAAATCATTTTGGAATTTTTTGACGGCATCGACTCCGAGTTGAGGTGCACCACTTGTCTGTGAAATACGAGTCAGATCCGAATAAATTATTTAATAATCGTTAAATAAGTTCAAATCTTCACCGTTGACACGTGGCAAAATCGCCCCCAGATTTAGAACAAAGATATTATCAGGCATGTGAACAATACATAGTTATTCTGTTAGGGACTCTCATACTTTTAGCAAGCGGAAGAAATGTTAATTAATCAAGACCAGATCTGAGATCAAATCTGAATTCGGAACCCCCTAATAGAGTCTTTAAAAAAAATGAATACAGGCAAAGAATGTTTACCTGATTTTTGATGGAAGTTGGTCCAAAACATCGGCTTTCAATCTTCTAATCATCACATTATCCTCCAGTATGACTTTGAGCTCTTCCAAGTGAGAGGAACCACTGTCGTTCCAGCCGAATTTATCGTGTTTCCCATCGCAGTAACGCACTCCGTAGTCCATTCTGGAGAAGAATAAAAACCTTAATTAACAACGTAGGTAATTAGGGGTAACCAAATACACTGGAAGGGACCTTCTAGGCCCTTCCAAAATAAACTGCCCTCTAGTGAAGGCTATGAGTGGTACGAGAATAACACGAAACCCAGCTCACCATTTTTCTCCATGTAAAATACAAAATCGACTCTCTAGCTCTAATTTCCTTCCCCAAAAGAGGTTTGCTGTCAGGCAATGGAAAAAGTTCCAGTCATGCAGCATTACTAATGAGCCAATTGAAGAAATAGCCTCTGACCTACTGCAGTTATTGAGCATTTTCCACAATTTTAACCAGAAAATCTAAATTTGAACACTTCTGCCCTCCATACGTTCTTGATATGTAATGAACAACATCACGAAGGACAGTATACCAGTGTGAAGATTAGGTTGGTAATCTACCTACTCGTACTGCCAATACTCGGACTAGTAGACTCACGCTTCTTGCCATCACTAGTAGACCTGCACTGCAATCACTCTGAGAAGTCATATAACCTATAACCTAATACCTAACCTACAACCTAGAAGTCATATAACCTAACTTACGAGAAGAACTCTAGCAACCGTGTTCAAAATGGTGTGGATCGGACAGTTCTTCGGCCCCCCCCCCCCCTCACACGTGACATGAATGCTGATATCCTTCAAGTTCTTGCACACCTCCAAGATGACTCCGAAACAATTAAGAAATCGGATGTAAATTGTAGCCTATATCAAAAACCGGTTCCCCCGCCCCTAAAGAGCTCAGTTTTTGGCTCACCTGATCAGAGAGATCAATCTTAGGATCAGCTGGTTGGATTGGCTCCATACCTTTCATCCCCAATTGCAACTGCCTTATCTTTCTGCAACCGCTCATTTTCACATAAAAATTCACTAAAATGACTCTTCTAGAGTAAGTAGGTATTCAAACTATGACACTGACATGCTATGTTCCAGGAAATTATTTCATAACACACTCAACTTCTCTCATCTACCGACCTGACATTTGCACAAAGTTCAAAAAATGAACATAAACTCCTTTAGAGACACATATAGCGGTTGAAGAAATACCCTTCAACCAAACCCAAAAATTGAGTGGAGAGACGTATCCCCTACATTCCATACGAAGCGGGTGAGAGGCAATTGTTTGTATTGGATGATGCAACACAGGGGAAGAAAGCTAGAGGTTTCTGTTGATCACAATGCTTCACTTGGTCAATGTCGCAGCCGTATGTGCCCTTGGAGAGGGGCTATTACAGAAAAGGAGACATTGGGTACATCCCTACGATAAAACCCTAGCAAGTGGCAATAGAGTCAATACGCTTCAACAAATTTTTCAGGTCGATTGCATCACTTTCTATAGACCCTTCGGGTGGTTGGGAAAGTGATGATTTAAAAATTCAAAAAGATGGTGAATGACATCTTTTTTTCCCCCTGATTTCAAGTCTTTAAGTTCTCTTCTTCAAAGTTAAGCGGAATCAGATAGAAATTGAGAGAGTTATGCTTGTTACAAGGATTTCACGTTTATGCATACGCACCATTACCCCAAATGCACCGAAATTCCCAGGGAACCATCTAGGGCCTAACCCGCATAATCTCTGAAACATTCATCAAAATTGAGGGAATTATGCGTGTTGCAAGGATTTGTGGACACACTGACACAAGACCAAATTTGTCTAGGAAGCTCTGGAACACAGCGAGTAGACATTCTGATTTTGTAGGAAAAAATTTGTCTCCACCAGAAGTGGTGGCTTCCACGCAGCCTTGGTTGACGTGGAAGCAAGAGATTCACCACTGTCACTAGTCTCCTTGCCTCCACCACCGACTCCTGCAACGTGTGCCACATTGCACAATGTAACTGTCTCCCAGCAGGCATTACTCTGTGCGGAACTTCCCTCTGCCACTATCCAAAGGAATGCACGAGTGGGCACTGCTCAGAAAGCGCTCCACTCCAGCTCGCTCCAAAATTGCTAAATCACTTGCGATGAAATTTCTCTATTAATTTCCACTAATACACGAGAAATACACTGTTATACCGGTTTTGATGATCAAAACATCGTCAGCAACCAGTTATTGTTTGTTATTGACGATGGTTTGATCACCGAAACCGGTATAACAGCGTATTTTTTGTGTATTACTAGAGGAGATAGACAACCTTTCAATACCTCCGTTTTTCTTTTTTATATCTATGAATGTCATAAGGCCAAGAAGCCATAAGAGGTCATAAGGGTAAGAAGGGTTTCTCACTTATCAGGAAATAGAGTTGGTGCGATGGCCTTGAACTGATGGTAAAGCTCGATGGGACGTGAGAGAACTGGTGTGCCACTTAGCAAGATGACTCTTTTAGATTTTTTTGCCAACTCCAGTACAGCCTTAGTTTTAACTGTTTTTCCACTCTTCAAGTTGTGACTTTCGTCCTAGAAAGATTCGAACACATGATGTCAACTTCAACAAAAATTATGTCAAAGACAACATCAATTTCTAGGAGGAGGGCTAGGAGGCTGCTAAGGTCTATGTAACACCAGCCAGAATCATGATAGATAATGCTTTTGCAATGTTTTAACAAAATGTATGATCTCGTAACACATAAGCAGGAAAACTTAGTATTGAATGTATACGCTAATGTCCAAATGTGAATGTTTATGATCATATTTGTTCACTAGTTTCACAATTTTCTGTAATTTTAATGGTTGGAACTTTGGTATGTACCGCATTGGATCCTAATTTCTATTCGTTGCAGCAAATTAACGTTATCTGTCAATGTAAGCATATGCATTAAAATGTGGAACAGCTTTTCTACATACACAGGTTGAATGAGATAAAACCACTGATAATGACCTTCATAGTAATCGAATAGTATTCAAACACTAGCATAGGACCTACACATATCATGATCCCAAACTTGAGATTTTTAAGATGGTCTTTCAGCTTTGCGACGAGATCGTAGGATATTATAACAACTTTCACATCTTCCAGAACTGTTTTGCTGCTGGTCACTACAATCAATCCGTAACTGGGGATTTTCCTGAGGTACCTAAGAATTTCCGCTTGCCACTGGAATCTGAAAAGAATGAAAATCAAGAAATTATTACAATTTAATGTGAAACTAGGAGGAAAAAAGATACAAAAAGAATTCTTAGGGCCATTCACACGGGTGTGTACAGCATACACTACCTTGCCAGTAGACTAGTGGTTAGTGGCAAGTTAGTAGTTATTGGTATCACTGAGGGCTAGTAAGGGTGAGTATATTATGTTCACAAGTGCAGGAAGCCTACAACACAAGGTGTCGCGAATACAGAACAGTCAGTCAAGTTATTCGTAAATTCAAAGTGTTGATAAGTGGCAAATCTGTTGCAAGATCAACTAGTGGATGTCCTTGAGAAAGAAGATGCTGCACCAAAGAAGATGTGGGTGAGAAAATTGATTAACAGGCAATTCAATTTGGGTGCATCAGCCCGTTTGGTTTCAACTGAAGATATGTATATACTGAAATCCTGGTTGTAGGTGTTTCTGAGGTTTTTAATTTTCACAGCGACAGCGAAGTCCACCATGCCCATTTCCCTTACCAATGCTCGTAAGTGGCCTGTCGCATTTGACTGTTCCTGTAATGCACAGATTCACAGTCCCACAAATGAACTCCCTGTACAACTCCGTGAACTTGTACCTACCATTTTCGGACCACTTCATTGCAATCAAAAATCAAGTTATATAATCAAAATTAACCTATTATAACCAAAAAGCAAATTGCTTGTTTACTGAACAAACCTGAAGGGAACTTTGGACTAGAACTGGCATGCTAGTCCACTAGCCCACGTGTTCAGACGAGGCCAGAGGCTAGTGAGATGAGCTAATAGGAAACTGGTGGTAAGCTAGTGTGTTAGTAAATAGCCCCTAGGGCTATCTAAAAGCAAGGCCTGTACTCCTCAGGTTAGTTCACTTACCTGGGGAGTGTTCAGACGAGGCAAGTACACATGCCATCTACTAGCACCCACACCCTTCCACCCTTTACCAACCCTTTCTACACGCCCGTGAAAACGACCGCGTGAGCAGTCTAGGTATGTGGTTACTGTGGTTACAGTCCTGGTAAAATGGCCACCACTTTTCTCAATTTCCAGGAGTATGTATATTTTTATGGAGGGATGCATGAGTATTTGAAAATGTAAGTATGGTGATCTTGCTGATCTGTCTGTCAGCCTGCATGAAGCAGAATACAGACTGAACCTTCTAGCAACAGTAAACACAAGAAATAGGCATTTCAAAGAAATGCAAGTCTGATGAAAAGTCAAGCGTTGGGCAATTATCATTCATCTTCAAAGAGCACTTTTGGCACAGACTTAACAATCACCTTTCTCTACATATGAAAAAGTTGATGGAAGAGTTGCTTTAGGGCTGAAGAAAAACACATAAAAGAAAAAGTTGATTCAAAGAAGTGCTTACTTACGTCACACGAATATAACACATTGACAAACCAATTAAAATGCTAAGATCGTGAAATTTTAGTATGGATCCATTCATGTAGGCAACACTGATGGGTAACGCTAACTACAATACAAACACTAAATTAACGTCAGCCCTATTATCGTATATCTCACATCATAAACTATTGAGAAGAAAAAAAAAACAGAATTCATGATAACTGCCCATTCTTATGAAGAGTTAGGGTTATGTGAGAAGTTACAGGACAGCTAGATACGTCCTGAGGTGGTCCTAGCAGACAACTTGGTTAGTCCCTGAGCCCCATTGGACATTTCTGACTTACCTCATGGAAGAAGGGCATATGATGAGAATTGGCCAGTCTTGATTATAAAAGTCAGCAATAGCGAGAGCTTGTAAAGTTTTTCCCAGCCCCATCTCATCCGCAATGAGACATTTGCCTTGCTTGGAAATGGCGAACCTGGAAATAATTTCGAATGATGATAACATGTGAAGGTTTATAAAATGAATAACCGAACGATTCACGAACAGGCTATATCAACTAACTGCACTCCTTCTTTTTGGAAAGGGAAGAGGCATTCTAGAAGCGCAGGTTCTATACTTGAAATATCAATGGACTTGAAATCGTTTTCCACTTTGTTCTTCTTGTAAAACATCTGCAACAAAATTGAACTACTCATAAAACGACAATAATTAGGAAAGGTCACATATTTTTCACTTTTTATTTGAAAGAACAGATTAAGGTGCTTTTGTACCCATTGTGGGTTTGCCCTAGATATTCGTTCACTAGGCACTTACGGATAATCAGCAGAAACCTTGAGATACTAAACGAGTTGGCTGAGGCAGAAGCGTCCATGTTGTTTAAGCATCCAAGATAGAGTATTGTGACATTACTAACGAGAAAGTTTTGAAAAACATTTTGAATAAAGAAAGGGTCATTAAAACCAAATGAATGTCACGTTTCGCCCAATGGCCTTATCAGATGGAATAAACTGGTTCCATGAGATCACCGAAGTTAATATACCTTGAGTGTGGTTAATAGTTGGATGGGTGACAGCCGTGACACGTCCAAGTATGACCCATGTAGCTGTTGGGCGAACCCCTCTCCACTCAAGGGAGTGAAAGATCAGATCGAATTCTGATCCTCTCATTGGAGGACAGCTAATCACGTCTGTGACCCTGGCAGGACAGTCGGACGAAAAGCCCCAGTCTGGAATGGCTGCTTATTTTACTTCACTTTTTTACTTTTATATCATGTTTCAGACAACAACCAAACCGCAAGGTGGAGGAAGGAAGAGCTTCAAAATGTGACGTTTCTTCTCGCCAGTAGGTAATTTTTGAAACCATAAATATTAATTCTTACTCCTGATGAATTGGAATTTCCTCGCCAGTCACCAGTGTAACGAACAATATTAGAGGAATGAATCAGACTTTTTCAGATCCATAGGTACCAACTCCTCATTACCGAAGAACATTTCAATCAATCAAGTTTGTTTAGGGAGAGAAGTATGAAAAATATAATCACCTTCAGAACACTTTTAGGGAGGCTGCCCACTGTGATATTTGGAGCTAGCGGTTCAATTTTCTTCTTGAGATCTTCGTACTTGTCCAACGGAAATGTCCACTTCTTCTTGTTCGCATCTGTGGGATGAGAGCCACATAGTATGAAACCATGGGATTGGTGATGATAGCTCACAGTAGAGCTGTAGGTACAAATTTTGTTAATTTTTACAAAGTTGAATCTCATCTGTATGTAATGAACAAGGATTTTAAACAGCAATAGACGGAATGGGGGGACACAAATAGATCAGAGTTCTACATCAGTGGTTTTACAATAGGATTCAGCTTGATGAGGTCATTACTTATTATTTTCAACACCCATTCGCGCTCTTCGGAGACCCCACAGTAGCAGTGCGGCTGTTCTCGAGTAATTTTTTGCCCGGTGGAGACAGAATTGGTGGGTGGAAGCCTAATCGATATCCCTTCTTAACGGGTGATAATCTCGCTGGTCTACGAGGGGGACTCTCGAGGTCCACCACCACTGTCACACTACTCATTGTAACTTTTCGGAGAGCCGAAAAGTTCCACAGAGATCTTTCATTTGGATAAATTCACAATGTGTATTACCAACAGTACTCACCAAAACTTGACCCGGGGATGGACTTGAAAATTTCGTTCAACTTTTGATTGAAGCCAATATAACAGATGAATCTATCTCTGGCGATGAGACTGAGTGTCCCGGAGAGAGGAGCTGTCATTACATTCCAACTGCCACTCGGAGCATCGTTTTTGTTATTTGCGAAACCTCCTTTGTTGCCAAACGTTTTGTGCGCATTAGCTCCTGGTGGTGAAGATCCATTATTAAGAAAATCATGAATGAATCGTAGAAATCATTATTGTTGTAATCAACGGACACAAATAGCAGATTATGTACTAATTACAAACTGATAGTGAATGCCTACGTGTGAAACTCTTATAAAGGTATCTACGGACCAATTTCAATTCAGATCAGTGGCGGCTCCTGTCCTGAAACTCAGGGGGTGCACATAGATCAAGAGGGGCTACCGCGAAGTGGACGGGAGAGGTGCTTTTCTCAGCCAAATACAAATTTCAACCATATGGAAATGGGATAAATCCTGTAAGCTTTCTCATCTTCAAATTACAAACGCGACTAAATACATACTCGTAAATAGACATGAAAAATGTTCTCTAATGGAAGAGGAAATTCTGAAATAATCATTGAAGGAGTAAACCCAAGAAATGTATGTTATTGTTAAAGCTGAAATGTGTATTTGCCCAGCAAGAACCAACGCGGAGGTGAAAGCAACTCTTGCCAGGGAGGGGAAGGAAGGAGGGTGGGAGATGAGAGGTTTATGGGGAAAGGGAGGGGTTAGATATCATTGAGGTAAATAACGGGGAATACAAAAATAAAATAAAATAAAATTATCGTACACAAACAGGCGATAACACCCCATGAACAAAAATATCACGAATAGGGTGTCTATCCTAGGAACAAAATATGTATCACCAACACCAATGGGTGTCTACCCCAGGAACGAAAATATCTCGAATTGGGTGTCTACCCCAGGAACAAAGATATTACCAATCAGGTGTCTACCCAGGAATAAAATATTCATCTGTCACAAAATGGTAACTAGGATGTCCAACAAAATGGTAACTTCAATTAATGGTCTTGTAAATAAAATCAGCACGCCTCTCCTTCTTACTTGCAAAAATATCAATAACGTTCTCATTAAAATCTTGAACGGATCTCACCAAATCTTTCTCAATTGACAGCATTGAAAGCGCCACCAATCTGTCCTCTGCCATTGAATTGCGTAATACTGTTTTGATTCTCTTCAAAGATGAAAACGGTCTCTCACTTTCTGATGTTGTCATAGGTATAGTAATCAGGAGATTTAAAACTTTGGTCACTTCAGAAAAAACGGAACATAAATTATAGAGAAAACAACGGACGAAACCACGAAAACGAAGACCAATATTGAGAATAACAGATAATAGGTATGTTCCAGCGCGTCGAGTTCATGAACTCAGTTCATGAACTAATTCAGTGTGGGAACCCAAAAGGTGGGGATGAGTTCTTGAAATTTCTCAGTTCACGAACCGAACCGCTGGAACGCCCAAAGTCATTCCTGCAGAGCGCTCTAACGGAAGAGGCGTGTAACCTCCTCCTCCTCCTTCTTCTTCTTCTTTTTCCCTGGTTATTATGATTTATGATTCCGCAACAATTCTGTGCAATTTGCATAATGTTTGAGAAACTAAATCTCATTAATGGCTATCGTTACCATGGACCTTTTTTCATTGTGCTGTTGGAATTATTCTGACGTGAGCATGATACTTGCATTTCTTAATTTGTTTGGTCTCTGTGCGCTTTGTAAATTCAATCTCTCGCTCTGTTTTCGTTCGTGCGCAGTATGTATTCAAATATGAAGACTGATGATTTGTAGGAAGTGTACGAAGTAGTTACCGAATTCAGTTAATAAAGTGATATTTTGTTTATGATTTCTAGTTACTTCCTTCCATCTTCCTTAGATTACATTCCATGCAGAGGGGCTATTCTCTCAAGTTAGGAACAATGATCGCAGTTTCGGGGCGCTTTTCGTCTTCAAATGAGAACATTGTCAAATGTTTGTTCATTATGCAGGGTGAAACATGAGTGATGCAAAACCTCTCTCCCACGTGTTCTACATCCAATCTCCGACCAAAAGCGTCCTGTAACATTATTTTTTACTCCGCTTAAAACCCTACTTTTTTCACTTTCTAGGTTTTTTTTCCAGTTTCCGACCCCGTCTCACTAAAGCAGCTATAATTTCCTTAATGTAAAGAGGAAATTCAAATTTGAATATACCGTTGGAAAGAGCATTAAATTTCCTGTCTCTAACGCCTAACAAAAATTGTTTAGGATTTGAGGAGTGAAAATGGAGTTTGAAAAGTTAATTTTGTCAAAATCTTAAAATCGCCTGTTTTTTCAAACGCTTGGTCATCCTATTAATTCTTGTAGCAGAATGGTGAAGGTAAGCTAAAAAATGCGCCAAAACGTCAGCTTTCCAACGGACTAATCAAAACGGTTTTTGGAATTGATTTCAACAGAGAAAAATAGGTTTCAATACGAAAAAAAGGGTTTTTTCCGTCTCAATCGTGGGTTCTTCATGAAAAATATATACCTTTAAGAAGTAGTGAGTTTACAGTTTAAAACGGAGGGCATTTTGAGCAGATAAAGGATTGAACAGAGTCCCGCTTAACTTCCATGGTTCCATTCTTTGTAATGCCAACACCCTGCGAGAAGAACGAAGAACCTTGGAAGCCGAGGCGAATTTTTTTTGGAAGGTTATCACCCTCGAGTTGGGTTATCTTTCAGTTCTCAGTTCTCAACCCTGCTCTCGATTGAGTGCAGATAGTTCATGAACCGTTTGCGAAAAGTTCATGAACTAGAAGCGCTGGAACGCGGTCTAGGTTATTCAGTTCTCGAACTCGACGCCGCAGGAACGGGTCAGTTCATGAACTCATCCTGCGCATGGTTTCTGCGCCGAATTGGTTCATGAACTGCTACGCGCTGGAACATTCATTATAATGCAGGAGGGAACCGAATTGAGATAACAGATGATAATGCAGGAGAAAGATACTGCCCTCGAGCGACTGCAGCGAACCTGACGAGGTGCAACAACAGTCTGTGCACCGAGCTAAACATTTTTGCTGCTTTTGATTGGTCAATCTCACAGGCCCGCCACATTCAAACCGAAAAATGTCAGGCAGAAACAATGAGGAAATACGAGTCAAGGGAGGGGACGAGAGCAACTGCTCCAAGTGTGTGTGTGTTTTTCTCAATATTATCGGTTCTTGGCTCAGATGCCCAGTGGGGCGGTGGGGCTCGGTTTCGCGCGTCGATTCAAATAGTAAAATCCTGTTATCTGTAAATAGCCGACTTGCTCTTCAAATGGGATGGGGGAATTTGGTTATTATGTTTGGTTTATTGGCTGGGGGTGCACATGCTCCTATGCTCCTATCAGGAGCCGCCACTGATTCAGATGCTAACGTAATCCAAACAACTCCACGACTACAACTGGAATGGGTACGACTATCTGAAAATCTAACAGCAGAAGGCGGATAAAGGAAAATTACATGTAGTTTTATAGTTAGTTTGTACCTCGAGCGCTAAAAATAAAATCTACGACAACCAGCCAGTTCTTACAGCCTTTTATGACCTCAGAAACCTTCTCCGTTAAACAATCCTTTTATTTACCTACTACTGTGTGCTTAATGTCATCAATCACTACATAAACGGCAATAGCAAGACATCTTTTGCCGATGTCTCAGTGTTCCCCATTCCAAGGAATTCGTAAAATTATTCATTTTCTCGGACCGCAATATATCAACATCTTTATTTGCAGAACATCCACTTCTCCCTGATGAAGGAGATTTCGTTTAGTTGAATTCGATCTCGTGAAGTGCGTAATTTATCATGCTTGTAAGGCGACGAAACATTATGACGACTGGCTCGAAGGAGTCAACTTTTCAAGAAGAATAAAACGTTTACTGACAAATTCATTCTGCCCAATGAATCAGACGTTTCTACTGTTTTGCCTCGAGAAATTAAACCGATCTTAACTCCGCATTAATGATAATTGGGACAGGTAGGCCTAGGCAGCAATCATTCTATCATTTTCCATTTGATTGCCCAAAAAATATTATATACCTGCAATTTGTCAATTGAATCAGGAAATTTCTCATCCATGCGATTTTCTTTGGTTCTCCAACTTCACTCTCTTTTGTAGTTTTTTATTGATAAACAAGGTAATATTTCTTTTCTATTGTTAACAACAAACTCTTTGGTGTATGGTTTGTAAATATTTTCTCTTCACTAGTTTGTAGGTGTTCGTAGTTGTATTTCCTGATCAGCCTACTCCTAAAATTTTTCGAAGACAGATGAAAAAAGGAGAGACTGAGGAAAACATCCAATTTTAAATGTTCTCTAAGCAAAATTAATTTGTATCAGGGTAACTTTAAACATTTTTCAAAGTTTAATTATGTTTTACACTTGAATTTTATAGTTCTTTCTATAATAGGTGGGTGATATTAACATTTCGCTGTTTTCCCACTGTTATCGTCTCACTGCTCCTCAGGGGCGTCCCACTCTATCCCACAGGTGAAGAAGCCATCAGTGGGTGGGGAAGAGTGAGACAAATGACATAATGGTTTAAAAGTTTAATAAAAACCTTACTGATCTAGAAAACCCGATCATTGGATGCATTAAAAAAGGTGGAGTTTATCAAAATAACCCGAAAATTTCAGCTACGTGTAAGCACCCCTTTTGTGGCACGTCTAAGCACGGATTGTGCCCAGCTAAACAAAAAGTGTCTCACTGTCCCCCACTTTTCCCAAAGCTTTAAAGTAATTTACAACACAGCTGCTCATGCTCAGCACACCCCTTGATCTGAACTTTCTCGCTGGAGGTACAAGGACGAAAGTCTAATACTTCATCAAGTATACGTTAATTTTTATATTTTTGTTATTACACAGCTTACTCCGACTCCCTTCAGTTTTTGAGGAAGACAGATCGAAAAAGGCAGTAAATACCAACTAATTATTGGTCACTGGGACAGCATTTTCACAGATACACCGAAAGTACTACTTTCAGGAAGTGTAGCAAATTTCTCTCAGTTCAGTCTCCGGTAATGATCAATCCGTTGCGGTTTCTATTTCCTATTCCACCTAATCACTACCCTATTCTAATTTTTCTGCGACTGAGTGCATGATACCACGTTCGAGCTGTCGTCTTCTGCTTCACTTACCTACTCGGTGGAGACCGTAAAAACATGCAGAGACAAACCTAGCACATGCCTGGGGTCTTAGTCGATCACACCTACTTATAAATTATGTATACCTAGGTAACTATTTTCTGATGACGTTACACAAAATCACAACTTACCATAACTTTTTACCGCGGGTGCGAGAATATTCTGTTTGCCAGAACTACTTGGAAAGGGAATTGTCCTAGGGACGAAAGACGGATTGAGATCGGAACTGCTGGGGGCTTTCACCTGGGCCATCCTCGCCGCTCGTTTTTCCATCGCTATCCTCCTGTTTTCCTCCATACGCTTCTTCTGCTCTGGTGTCAGAGGTGTAGCCATGGCTGAATTTTCTTATGATCTCACCTGGTAATAGGTACTGATATAAAGCACGCATAACACCCGCGCTAAACCATGGTGTGGTCGCTGCACGCTGTTGACCGCTTGCGAAAACAATGGTACTTAACACGAAAACTACGAATAAATCAATGAATACAGCAGAGTTGAGCAGCGCTGAATTTCTCACCGAAGTACAGAGTTTTACAGTGATACATTTTCACTAGATCCATAATAAAGTAAGTATTACAATAACTGACAAATTAGAATTTCCCTGCGCACGAGTAACAACAACATTATCTGCTTCGCAAATTTTTTTGTTAAAACCAAAACCCTTTTAGCGCGGAGTGGCTACAGAACTGCTTACCATGGATCATACAAACTCTAGCTTCCACAGACTAACCAATCCCCAACCTCGCTTCTTGCTGGCTAAATTCGCTGGCTGCGCTGCAAGCTCTATCGGGGTAGAATCTGGCGGGACTCCCCGGGACTGCGTACTTTAATAATTTATTAAATTAAATAAATACCTAGTATTATATTAGTACGCCCAATGTCAGCAGGTGCGAGGAAACTGCAAAACAAAAATTAAAAATGTGTATTCTTATCATGGAGGGATGCAGTCAGAGGTGGGATTCAGTTCAACTTGCTGATCCTACTATACCTACTTCAAAATGTACCTACTTCAAAAATATACTTCGTAACATGCCTACTTTAATGAGCCCAGTGTAGCGGCTCCGATCATCTTCCTACATTGGACGGACTACTTATTGTATGTTTGTTTCTTCTAACATCATAGCCAACCGCAAAGTGATCATAGGTAGCATTTCTTTATCCCTGTGACCATAATTTATTTTAGGTAGGCAGGTATATTAATAACAATATCAAAAAGTAGAAGACACAAGAAATGATTATACAAATCTTATACGAAGTGGTAGTTTTGGTAGGTGCAGGTGTTTGGTTGGTGTAGTTTTTTATTTTATTTTAAATTATAAATGATGACATTCACATAATTTTCAAGTAGGTACCTACCTGAAGCTATGTATAGCATACTAGGTGCTGGTCATCTCAATTAAGTATTGGGTAGGTAGGTAGGTCATTCTAAATAGAATGTTTTCATTACTCGAAATAACTAACTCTGAATTACCTATTGAGGCCTATTTATAGCCTTCTGTACATTGTGCTTTTAATGAATAAATAAATAAATGATTGAGTACAAGGACGGCACGGGACAATTTGACCTCGTGTCAATAATAATTGGTGGCTTCACTTTTATGAATGCGAAATTGGATGTTCACTGTGCACCTGAGTCATCTCTGATAGATATTTGAACAGATAGAAATAGTTTTTAGACCAGATGTTTCTTGCTGATTGGTTATTTTTTGCGGCACCCATTATTTCCCGCCTGAGTCCTCCCGTGGCTCGCGATTTTCAAGAAAGTGAAAAAAGTAAAAACATTATATTATTGCTGCGAATATGCGGGGCAACCTACTATGTGCCTGAGGTGCTTCAACGACAAACATAGCTCGACCCAACGCCTTTTCGCCAACTGATTTTGAGAAATCCTGCAATATTTTTATTAGGCTTTTATTTGTCTACCCCTAACCCTGTATAAACATCAAGTTTTATAAGTTTTGTGAAGAAATGCATTTTTTCAATAATAAAAATAGATATATAATACATTTTATTTGAAATTTATCTATCTAAATCTAAGTCATGAATCATACTCGTAGAGTTATGAAGTCTTATGCTGAGGGCTCACATAAAAATGAAATCACGTGTTCCATGAGCACAACGATATTTTTATTATCATAAACAATATATTTTCACTATTTTCACTGATGATTTCTTGTGCTATATGTGGGGAAAATTGGACACGATTGAGAAATAATCCTCGAATTCAATTTTTTGGGTATAGTCTGTAGATGGCTCTGTAAAATGGTAAATAATTCATTGATCCATGGTCTGCAGCTGCCGTACATAGTGTTAGGTAAATAACTAGAATTCCGGGAAATAATAGGTTTTTGTGGAAATAAACACGAAAAACCTGGTTCAAGCAAACGAGGTCAATAAGACTCGCATCCTACTTGGTGAAACTCTGAGCATGGGGTCAATTCATCTCGTCCCGCACTCAAGTGATGTGACGAAAATTTGCTGCCGCACTGAATGTGTTAATTTCAGTTTTTTCTCTACCAGTTTTTTGCGTTTTTCTCATTTTCGTTTGGAGTGGATTTAGCTTGTTTTGCAGCTGGTCTACTCTGAAGAACCAGGGTAACCTTTCAGAGCAGCGCTAAGCGCACTAGCGTAGCCACCGGCTGACTGAACCGGGTGTTGAGTTTACGTTGAACGCAAATTATCCATGCTCCGCTTAGCGTCCATGCCTTCGTGAAGTAGCTTGTAGAACCTGACTGGAAGGTAAGAATCCGGTTATCTTATGGCTAACTCTTCACCTGGCGAAACTTATTGAAAGCTGTAAGTACAGACGGGATTTCATAGGTGTCACTCTCTATGCTCACTTACTATGTCGCAATGGAAAGGGATTGACAGTGCGTATTTTTTGTTCTCGTGATTTCCAATGGATTTTCCGGGAATTTCCACCACTGCCTGTGCTTTGTCAAAATTTCATAAAAACACTCTTCTATGACATATTCCAGTTACTCCAGATGTTTGGGTTTAAAGGCTTGTAATCAATACTCGCTCACCTTCTCGAGTGGTTGAAACCAACAAAATGTGTGCTATAAATATTAAATCCCTCAAAACGTTAGTGGAAGCGTGTGTCAAGTGATGGCACAACTGAACATTGATCGCTCGTTAAATTAGGCAGATCTGCTCAGTCAAGTGTTATCACGTGGATTTCTAGCAGCCAAGCGATGTTCCCGATGACTCTGTGCTCTCGGTTGATCATTGTTCTGGGCTCCTCGAAGTACCGCGGTAATTCCAAATTGGATCCCCTTTGCACTTCTATGTAATTTAGTCGCTTCCACAACCCGGCACTACAGCGTAGTCTGCCATATTTTTATGCTGTTTCTACTACTGTGCTGCTGGATGTAAACAGCACTAGGGAGGTTGTTTTTCTAATTTTTGACGTAAAGATTTCGAAGCCGCGACGGCGTATCTTTCAGTCCCGCCAGTTGGCGGGAAACGTCCCGAATGTCTGGAAATTCAGAGCCTGTCAGGAAAACATCGGGACATTTTCACTATCAAGGTAGGTTGTGCGTGGTACAACTAACGAGACAGAAAAGTTATTTGTGATTTTTAGATAACCTTCAGTTCCTTCAGCTAGAACCTACCGTGTCTGTGATGTACCTACTTAAATGTAAGTAAATGTAGCTGGTACCAGTACAATTATGATCACGCTGATGATGATTTGTAGCAGTGCTGCCAGTTGGTGTGAGATGTCCCGAATGTCGGGAAATTCAGAGCCTATCGGGAAAAACTCGCGACATCTTCACTGTGACGGGAGGTAGGTGTTTCAACCAACGAGACAGAAAACCAGTTATTTGTGATTTCGAAGTTATAGTGACTGATTCAGTTGGTTCATAATTTTCAGTTCCTTCAGCTAGTACCTACCTTGTCTGTGATGTACCTACTTAAATGTCAGTAAATGTAGGTAGGTACCTTTACAATTATGGGACTTTTATGACATTTTCACTGTCAAGGTAGGACGCACGTGGTACAACCAACGAGACAGAAAAGTTATTTGTGATATCGAAGTTATAGTGAATGATACAATTTTATATAATTTTTAGATAACTTTCAGTTCCTTCAGCTAGTACCTAGCGTGTCTGTGATGTACCTACTTAAATGTGAGCAAATGTAAACAAGCAAAGGGTAAACCGTTTCTTGGTCGCTGTAGGTAGGTATGGAGGTTTTCGGTTTTCTTGGAGGGCGGGACGCGCAAGCGTAATGCATATTTTTACCTACCTACCAAGATGTAGTGCATACTTTTACCTATCTACCAAGATGTAGTGCATACTTTTACCTATCTACTCTCTCTTAATATTTCGTATTTGCATATGGTATAGGTATATAGATTGCATCGGTTAGGTAGGTAGGTACCCATGTCTTACCATGTTTCATGGCAACTACTTATTCTTTCATTATATTCAGATAGGTACTTACCTACGCCAATGCCAAATGTTGAAATGAAATCGTAGGCAACAATGAGATAATCACATGTTTATTTTCAAAAGAATAAAACATATTCCGAGGAAAGTGGGAATAAGCTGGAAGATACCGACGTTGTAGGTAGGTACCTGTTACCTTCAGCTTTAATTATAATAATGAATTCGCATACATATATATGCGAATCTATAAACATGCAAATTATATGGGCTAACACCAGGCTTTTATATACATGTAAAGTCAAATCGTGTGATGAAGCTAAGGCTTGAATAGATTGGTGAAGGTGTCCTATGCTTAGGTAGGTACGTCTACGATGACTTGGATGGCGGCATGCTGAATTGTACGAGAATCACCAAGTACGTTGTAGCTGCTGCGATAATCTGAAAATAAATTATGCAACAGGTATTTTCTACGCTAATCGACTTTAGTTTCACTAGATACAGCAGGACCTAAGATAAAAGTCAATGAGAAAAATCTACAAATGTCTGATCAACAGGCTGTCGTAATGGGCTTCCATTCAACAGACAGTGCTAAAAATCACAGAGAGGCCACTGAGGAAGATGATCTGCAATCTGTGAATGAGTTTGAAATAGATTCCTCCAGCTCCACCTACTGTAAAAACGCGGACTGATCGGATAATGAAGCCACGAGAAGTCTTGGACCTATAAGTGTGCAAATTCTTCTCATTTGCAAAGATGGGAGGATGTGAGAAATGGTGACCCCTGAACCCAGCAACTGACAAATCGAGTGACTATAGTTACTTATAAACAAGTGTCTCCTTCATTCATTTTCGTTAACGTGGCCTTTTGCATTCACTGGTTGACTACGAACTTTTTTCCACTTGACCTTTTTCGTCAAATTCTGTGAGAAGACTGTCTTTTCCAGACAGGCGAAGCATATACACGGAATAAAGAATTCTGAAGAATAATAATAATTAAGATGAGAGAGTTGCTAAGAAACTCTAGTTTTAATTTCGTTAAAACATTATTATGCAGTTTAACATATTATTGTGTTTGATCTATGATAAATCATCGATTTTAAACCAACACTAATAAGTTAGTATTATTACACAAATAGCTAGTAGTGAGGTTTATTGCACAAATTCTGAGAAGATGGAATTGTGTAAAATCTGTGAAGACGTCCAATTTGTACGAGTAGTTCGGTAAGCAATGATAAGCAGTTATAGTTATAGCTAGCTATGTTATACTAGCCTGACCGCTCGCTTCGCTCGCTATCCGAGATACGCTGTACGCAGTATCGTGGAACCAACAAAAGACGGAAAAATCCCATAGCCTACTGGGTATTTGTGCCCAATTTTATCAAAATCCGTCAAGCCATTCAGGACTTGACCATGGTCGACCATATTTCCGCTATGGTCAGGGAATTAAAAATGCGCCTACGTTCAACTTCGGAGGCTACCGGATATTGGTGCCAAATTTGGTCGATATCCGTTGAGCAATTCGGGATTCGACCATGGAGGGGCCTATGGATGCGCTATGGTCGACCGCGGGGGTAGTCCGAAGGGTCGATCGTAGATAGAATTTCACGTAGATTACGAATACGCGATAAAAAATAGGGGTTACCATTTCAATTAACGAAGTTGACCATGGTCGACCATAGTTCCGCTATGGTGAGGGTATTAAAAATGCGACGTTGCACAACTTGGGAGCCTACTGGATATTCGTGCCAAATTTGGTCGATATCCGTCAAGCCATTCAGGAGTTGACCATGGTCGACCATAGTTCCGCTATGGTCAGGGAATTAAAAATGCGACGTTGCACAACTTGGGAGCCTACTGGATATTCGTGCCAAATTTGGTCGATATCCGTCGAGCCGTGGGAAGACAGACAGACAGACAGACAGACTCACAGAGATTCGTTTTTATAATATATAGAGATAGAGATAATATACCTATGTTATATAATATTAGATTATATATAAGTTATCTATTATGTAGCTCCCAGGGTAGTTTAAATTTTGGCACCCAGACGTCAAGTTTCTGGATGCCCCTCCCTGGATTCGTATCGGCAACGCATTTGAAATCTGTGGGCTCCCGAGATGACTTATCTAACGAAAAACTTTTTTGATTGAAATTCGAATTCGCCTTTTTAGTAAGAGAGAGAGGAAGTTTTTAGTAAGGGTGCACCGGGTGCGTATTTTGTAAGCAATTTTGAAGGTCGCAAAACAATTTTGTTCCAAAACCCCTAGGCCTGGCGTAAATATCGCACATCATTTCGCAGTACATATTTTTCAACGCCGACTCACGTAATGAAGTCAGTTTTTATTTTTGAAACATTGGGTGATTCTATAGAAAGTGGTCTATCATGCGAGCTCGGCTCTGTCGGGGGAGTTTTTTGAGACCACCCGGAGCATTGTACGTCCAGCCGTTTGTTCACGGTAAGGCCCCGAAGTTTGCACCGACAGGCTTCGTCAACAGGAGGGTGAATCAAATTGTATACATTCAGCCCAGATATCATTGTTAGGGAGCACCTGATTATAATCACGGATTGCTGTATGAAGTCAAGTTGGTTTTCAGTTATATTATTCAACATGTTGGATTTGGTTGATAGGTAGGTACTTTTGCAACTTGAACAAACGTTGAAGTATTATTGGGTAAATTATTACATACCGGTAAATTATTACACAACGGTTTATTATACTACCTATCTACGCAGAAGGGGGATCTATACAGATAAATTATTACACAACGGTTTATTATTCGCCTTATGCTTCATGAATAACTGCAAATAAGTAATTAATGATTTAATTATTGAATCCCACGCGTTTGTATGAAGCTTTAGTTACCGGGCCGCCTCCAGTAGGTACTCCATTTAGGGCTTTCCTGGAGGGAGCTCGAGGGTACTGACCACAGAAAACTGTGATCTACGCAGAAGAGGCATCTATACAGGTGAATAATAAACCGTTGCGTAATAATTTGCAGCGTTTTTAATATTTGTCTTGACCATTGTAGGCAACGTAAAAATACTACAAAACCAATTATAGGTTGAAAACCTTCTCCGATTCAAGTTTTGGGGCTCAAAGGTGTTGACTCGGTCGGCTCAAATCCGTCCTCCAAAGATTCTCAGTTATGTTTTCGCACGCCAATGCTCTTTTACCTGTTGGTGCTGCCCTCTTGCCTCTTCGATTGCTCTCATTGTGTCGTGTGTGTCGAAACTCGAAAAGTGAGGAAGAAGCTTGTTTACCTGATGGCTTCTTTGAAGATTGTACAGTCATAAAACGAGCTAAGTACCTAAATCGTTTTCCGCTCTAATCCGGTGCAGCCTCTGAATTTAATACAGGTGGTGGCTTATTCCCGCTCTCATCGTTTTACATTTCATTTCATGGCTGTGCTGAGACATTTTGAAGCTGTTGGAAGTTCAAAGGTTGCTGTAGCAGCCATATTTGTTTGAAAACACAAATCTGTCCCAATCAAATCCGTCCCATTTGCATAAAAACCAAAGTGGAATGGATTTGAGGAACAAAGTCCTATCTCTGTATACTATTAACAGAGCACTGGTTACTTAGTATTACTCTTAACCATGCATTTTTATATTTTCAAAACCCCGCCAACTGCATTATTTCCTATTATCCGCCAGCCACTGGCCCCGTGGGGTAAGGGTAATTATGTAACAATTGAAAATGTAGGTAAGGATCTGACATGGATACGTATTTGCCCTCAAGGCCTTTTCATCCAGACATTCACGTAGGTTGCAACGCCACTTTTCTCTTGTTCCTGATATTGTTAATTTGGCTGCTTGTCCTCCACTACATTGAAGATTACTCGGCAAAATCCCAGAACAATGAAGGGACATCTGCACTGGATCACAACATATTTACAACTAGAGCAACTGAAATGAACTGAAAAAAGTTAAACATCTAGAGGTCGAAGATACCTAGAGATAATACACAACAGATAAGACACACAAGAGTAGTAGCGAGTGAAACTCGAGTCGCGGTCGGATAACAGGAAAGGACCTTTATGGTTTTTCCCATGGTTTCTGTCATTGTTTTAGAGCTGAATCTATAGCTGTCCAACACATATGATTCTCGATAATTCAGCTCGATTTATAATACAATTTTTGACTGTACATTGATTTAGTAGCTCGTGAATAGTAGTAAATTAACTTTGATAATTTTAATGGCAGGGAATGCAGTATAGAACAGAAAGGACCAACCACAGATGCATTTCTGGAAAAGTTGAAGAAAATTAAAAATATTGCAGAGGAACGTCTATATTTATCTAGTCTACATTTTTTGACTGATGCTACCTACCTCTTTCTTTAGTGTTCGACTACCTACGTGTTTTACCTTCAAGGCTGCTTCGTTTTTAGTGCCTTCAAACACTTAAGAACATTTAGTAGGTATATTATACTTGCTTACCTAAACTAAGGTTATCTTTTGTTTTGACTGATTTTCATATTTGTTTTATTACAAGCGCTCATAAAGCAGAGCATTTTTTTTTTAAAAACATTCTGCCATATCTATTACACAAGTCCACGTCTTCAAGATTCGTCATCATAAACTATAATCTCAAATCCGTCCCTTCAAACTCACGTGTCCATCTCAGTGAAAGTTTACAAGGGCTCAAATCCTTATTCCCTCAAAACTCATGTCCGTCCCTCTGAATTATCAAATTTCAGATTCTAAAATCACCTTATCGTAAATGAATATACCTTAGCTTAACTGTTCTTAATTTTTTAAGTAGAAAACTAGTAGTGAATATAAAATAGTATGGACCAACGTGTTTAATCCCATGATAGAACAGGGGTTGAAATTACTGCTTGATGCGGAAAAAACAGCAAATATTCTATTTTGGGGTTTTCAAAGTACTTTTTTGTCCCAAAAGCGAAAGTTGCCTAGGAACTGTTGAACTTATAGATAAGTAGTAAAAAACTACAGTCAGTTGGATAACTGCATGTTTTTCCAGTCGTTATGATGAGTAAAACGAATTCAGCAATAGGAAATTTTAACTCTAATTTTTTCACAAAAAAGTCATCTTTACTTCTCATAGAAGTGGAGAGGAGTCGCACCACTTCACAGTATCATAACAGACATCTCACTGATTCCAATGATACCAAATGTGAAGAGATTTGATGAACATGAATTTCAAGAGTGATGTAAGTATAGCTCAACTGACCACTTTCCTTAGAATCGCCCAACTACTAATGGAGAAAAGTACTGTGTCCTGTGTGGCTTTTCAATGCAGGAGTTAAGTTATAAAAATACGATATTTCGCTGACGTAGAGTTCAAAAAGCTTCTACAGTAATGATACACTCACTGATGTGACAAGGGGATAACCAAGCGTGAAGAACCCGCAGGCTGTGAAGTTGACAGTCTGCTTCATTGTGACGTACAACTGCAGCTTTTCCTACAACAGTTGGTATAATAGGTAATTAAAAGCTTCTCTAAATCAAGTTCAATATTTTCCGAAGTGATTTAAGGAGGAAGATCAAGTGTTACAACACAGTAAAAATGATGGTCGCGAGATCTTACATTCTTGCATAGCTCCTTGTTCTCCCGCATCAATCTGAATAGTTCCGAGTTGAATTTCTCTGCCTGAAAGATGGTAGGTATGATTATATAGTGCCACAAATCGAATCTGCATATATATTTGAGAAACAAGAATACATCAGTTACCTATATACCTAATACTGTATTGTAGAGTTTTCCTTTGTATGAGATCTAGTATATAGATACAGAAGGGGGTCCAGTAGTGGATTGTCAATATTGTACACGGCGCGGCGGATTTTTGAATTAAAACCAGTGTAACCAGTTACGGGAATATCTTATTTTCGTCTCGGAGAAATGCGACTACTTTCGAGTTAATAAATAAACACAAAAAATTCGTTGGTGGGGGGGGGGGGGCATATTAATGGAATATTATATTCCATGATGTGGAGGATGTGATGATGGTTGACAGGATTCTTCCCGAGCATTTTGAGCACCTGGAGAACATTTTTTTCATCCTAAGCCATCAGGCCATTGGCGTCATGCGACCTCGTGCAGCCCAATACAATTTTGATATCTTTGAGTTGGTGTCATCAGGTAAAAATGTTCTTCATATGTCATCGAGCAGTTAAATCCGAAAGTCTTCTTCGACAGTCAAATAAATGGTCAGTGGTCATAAATTAGTCTGAAGACATCGTCGACTCTCCTTTTGGTTTCTTCAATACCACTAAGAAATTGACGACTGTTGGATAGTAGGATTCACAAAAACAGGCGGGTTTGAACTCGGCGCCCTTCGGCTAAATCCGGCTTATGTTCGGCCCCTATCCTGTCCTCCAAACGTCGAGTGGCGACCCCCCCCCCCCCCCACCTTTCTGGCCATACTATCCTTCATTGACGGGAAGAGTATTAGGTTTGTTCGGACAGACAGTCCTGGACCAGTCCAGGATGGAACTGCGTTCTGAAAAAGAGGGGATAGAACTGTTCAGGATTGAGTCCAGAACTGTCTGTCCGAACGGGCGTTGATGATTCTGAATGGATAACCTGAATCATTGTAACCTTCCATATAAGCTGAAGGTATAATCACTGAGTGCACATTGGCAGTACCAACCGTCCTCTAAAAAATCCAGGATTGCCTGAACTAGTCCTGTACGGTCCTGGACTGTCTATCCGAACAGCCACTCTCGATCCAGGACCAGTTCTGGTCTGTCCGAACGCATAAAAAGGCTTGAACGGTCCAGAACTGTCTGTCCCAATGAACCTATTGTTGATTCGACGACATACACATCGAAATGACCCCTCCCCCGAAGCTTCCCCTTCACCCCGCGCGGCTCACTTCCAACCAAGAGGGCCCTGACATGCGCAGTACTGCAAACTTACAACACTCGCGAAGGATTTTATATTTTTGTATGATCTATTTATTTTTTTATGGAAAGTAGATTCCATCCAAAGAATTTTGACTCCAACCGCACTTTCGGACGATAAGTAGGTAGTTTTTATTCTACGATTTCGCAAAGTTTCGTAGGCCAGTGAGGTCATTGCACTCCTCCCACCTGGGCGGGACCCGTCACTAGTTTAGTAAAATTCTAAAAATCTTAGAATAAAAACTACTTATCATAGGAGAGTGCGGTTGGTGTCAATATTCTCAGGATATAATCTACTTTCATTTAAAAAAATATAAATAAATAAATAAAAACACATTTTTCAGACCCATGGGTTGCGCTCATTCTGATCGGAGTTCTCTATACCTCGTGACTGGTATCCTGTGGTTGCTTGGTTGAATGCGTTCAGTTTAGTATTATTGAGATGGCTAAGTGACGAGGTAGCACGTTTTGGCAGTTTCATGAGTTTCCGTCATAGTTTATGGATGAGAGAAAATGCTCAATAAATACCTGAATAGTTTCGAAAGTTTTGTGAATTATAACGGCACACTGCTGGGTACTGCCAGGTAAGGTTCAGTCTCTGAAAGCAGCACCTCAGTTCGGCCAAGTTGCTGAGGCTGGACAATGAATGACAGGAATGACAAGAAAGGAGCCACCGAACTCAACTGAGAACTGAAGCTAATTACTTTCGATGCTGAAATTCAACATGAGGCTCTCTTTGGCGCAACGGGTAGGTACGTATCGAGAACACTGTCGGTTTCAAGTGAATATACGCTAGTCCTGTATCATCGCTCTCTTTTCCAAGGTCTTGGATTACATAGCATGAAATACGGAACATGAATTATACAGTTTCTAGGGTATGTACTCAATGTAATTTGGGGTGAGCGGATGGCCGAACAAGTTGGCGCTCTCGGTCAGTGGGTGGATGGGATGGCGGCTTAGGACTTCAGTTCGACTCCCAACGCCCTTGGTCTAAACCCAGGGCGGTGAGGCAATGAAAAGCCTTGAACAAAATATTTAAACAAACTCTTGGACGCCGCCAACACTCGGATGTGAAGCCCCAATGCCCATATTGTATCTTCTATAACCTAGGTTAAGTAGTATTAGACAGGGCAGATTATTGGGCACCGAAACAGCAAAAACGTTATGGATAAACCCAACGACTCAAAAGTTCTGACTCTTGATGAGGACATCGTCAACGAAGGCTGTTGTTAAACGCCTTTGCGAGGCCAAAAATAAATAGCGCACAAGATTCAAGAGCGTATAAACTTCGTTACACGATTCACAGGGTGGAAAAGTTATACAATAGGATCACTCAACTATGGACGATTAAATACTTGAGTAACCCAAGTGGCGAGCGATTTGCCTCGGTCGCTGTAATTACCACAAAGCCACGGGAGACCTCAAGATCATGGTTTCGCATTTATTGCCCTCCCAACTGCGACAATCTGCTTCATTAATAAACCAGGGGTCTTCTGCAAAAATAAATGTAATTATTTATTACTTTTCTGATGTTGTCTAAGGGTTGATATTACGTATTTATTTTGTTTAGTTTTGAATAGGTATATGAGTGTAACGAATGGAATCCTCGAGTTCCATCGATTTACATGATTAGCGGGCTAAATATTATACATACGTTGTTTATAATAATTATAGTATATAAAGCGATTAGAATTGGAGCAAATCAAAAATTCCGATTACAATAAGTCTACAATAGGTCTATAATAATTATTGATTCCTAATTCAGGAACATATTATTACTATTGGTTCTACTTATGTGCAGTGCAGTCAAGCCTCCTTCATTCAGTCTCAATGTCAGTTTCAGTGTCAATAGATTGAAACGGGATGGGAAAAGTTCGGTCATGATTATAGATTACCGTCATGATGAATAGGGTAACATGGGTACTTGATAGATACGTATGTATTCTATTGGACCAAAACACATCATGGTAGACTAGGTATATTAGACATAATGTTCAAAATCTAAACTTCAGTACTTATACTTGGCTCAAGTTTTACTTTGCATTGCAGCGTTTTCCCATCGTCCTGAGCTCTCCATGTATACGTATGTAGATATCGTAATGGGGTATCACGCCTATCCTCGATTTATTTGCTTATTATTGGTTCTGAGAAGATATCTAGAAAGTCTGACAGATGGAAATGGGGGAAAACGTCGAGCTGATTCAGGTGACGGACCCACTGGACTTGGCTCCACATTCTGAGCCAAGAAGTATTTAACTAGGTACTAAACTATTGATTCAAATACCATTCTTTGCCCCTTTCCTATCAGTATAATAGTCTGTACTGGAGAAGTCTCACCTCAGCCGTGGAGTTCTGGCAAGCTCGATTGACAAGTATGATCGACAGAAAGCAACTAATATGGAAGAACACGTAAGCTCCCAGCCTGATGTAATGCTTGTTCTCTAAGTGAGTTATAATCGTGAAGCATGAATACACGAAGTAATAAGTTAGAAAAGCATGCGTCACAAATATTTGGATATCGAAAAACTTGTTGCAGGATCTGAGATGCTGGAGTTGACTGAGATGTTTGTCAACGATCCAATTGACTCTGAACCCCTGATCGCGAAGGCTAGCCGTGTTTCGTCCTATTTCCGCTGATGCTACTTCTACATAAGAACAAAATAAGAGTAATACGCATAATATTTGTAAGAATTGAATACAGCTCGTTATATTGAGATAAATACTTGATGGGTTGGAAATTACAAGCAGACAGTACGCTATTGCGATCGTGGTGACAACGAGGCAAGTTAGAACGTTGTGGTAATAAAGTTTCGTTCCCGACAAAGTAGTAACCGACAGAGTGTTGAGAATTTTCGCGTGGAGTCTTCTCCTTCTGAATAGAACGTAGAAGTGGCTAACAATAATGACAAATCTGAGTAACCTGGTCACGGCTTGAAGAACAATACGAACAACGTCCCATTGTTCCAATTTGGGGAACAAACTGTAAATTTGAATAGCGAAAACCAGGACGTTGAAAACTCCGGTCGCAAGGAAACTGAACACTAATAGACAACGGTTCAGCTTAAACCGGTGGTCGCAGGGGAGAATCCCAAGTACTTGACACATTAAAAACAACGGCCAGAGGTCGGATGTGCTTGACATGGCCATCCTAATGGGGGACTAGAGGATGATCACCGTTTGACCGTTTGACGCCAAATGAGATGAATATCGCGGCTCTGTGAATTCAGGCGAAAACGGTTAGTGGACGCCGTCAAACAATACATCACTGTAATTATTACCGTTTGGTTGGAACTTGCGTGCGCGCCCTCAAGATCAAGGATGGATAACAAACCAAACCATTATACCTGTACGATGCTCGGTGCATACTTAACTAGGAGGTATTACCTACACATTTTTGTTTTTTGTTTTTACTGAATCGACTGATGGTCACTGATTGCCATGAAGAGGATCACAGAGGAATTTATTGGTGGTGCATGGAGCACTAGCTAGAAGATAATAATTATACGTACCTACCTACTACACATTTGTTGCTTCCTCATTACCCGAAGGTAGGAAACCCTTGGATTCGCGATTGACAAAAAAAAAAATTGTGCCCTCCAAAACGAACATTTCCACTACCGTTTTGCGTTTCAGACACCAAGAAACATTTTTGAAGAACATTTTCGCGAGTGATTTAGTTTAGAACATTTTTGGTTCCGTGTCTGTCTGTGGTCAATTCCTTGTAACGCCCACACTTAACCGAAATAATGGTCGAAACGGGCTGAAATTTGGAGGGTAGGTGCGGGTTGGGCCACAGATGGTCCCACACCATAATCATCGAAAAAGTAATGTAACTTTCGTCTGCGCTTGCGCAAACGTGAAATAATTGAAACTCCCATAACTACCTTAAATATTGGTGAAATGAGTTCAAACCTGGATTGTTGATCAGGAATAATACTTTGATAGTTGCAAATGAATTTCATTAGAATCGTACTGTAACTTTCGTCTGCTCATGCGAACGTGAAATAATTGGAACGCCCATAACTACCTTAAATATCGTTGAAATGAGTTCAAACTTGGAGGGTCGATCAGGAATAATGCTTTGATAGTTGCAAATGAATTTCATTGGACTCGTACAGTAACTTTCGTCTGTGCATGCGCGAATATGAAATGTTGTCGATTTCCTGGTAACGCTTGTAACTACGCAAAAAATAGTCGTAGAGAGCTGAACCTACCCTACTAATTCTGTTAGTCCATGTTGTGACCCGAGCCGTTTAGTCAGTAACCCATGCATGGATAATCCGCCTGTCCACTGAATGAACCTACCCATCTATTCTATACATTCATGTGATTCGCGTGAGGAAGCTACATATACTGCGTTCTTGAATTCGCAGACGTTTTTTCCCCGAATCGAATGATGGTCTTCCAATATGCAAATAAGGATCACAGAGGAATTTATTGGTTGTGGAACCCTCCATCCAGAAATGGACATCTTATATCATCCAGCACGAAGTGGCACAGTAGGGATAGTGTAAGGAACCTAGATTATGGCTCTGTCGTGTTGAACATGGAACATGTTGAGTTGCCGATGGCACAGAAGCCTGGTTTGTCAAGGATTTTCGCAAAATTGACTCGTTTGCTTATTTGTAGAAATTTATTTAGGCTACCGGTTCCAGACTCCTTTGTGGGCTTCTTAAGGACTGGTTATGATTGTCCCATGAAATTGGTATCCTAATACGCAGAGGAGTCAGTGGGCAGTTATCGTGTATCCACAAAGAACACTTCGGTGCCTACTGATGTTATAATCATCTTCCTCTACGCATTTGAAAATGTTGAAAAGTTGAGAGAAAAGTTCCTTTATGGATGAAGAAGAACAAGCAAAAGAAATAGGCTATTCAAAGAAGCCGCTTGCTTACTCCACACGGCTGTAACGAATCGACTGGCGATCTCCCATCTGCTGCCAACGGCCAGCCAGTCAGGACCCATATCCGTACAGCGTCACAGACAAGCAGGGCCTCTTTCCCCGCATCTTTTTTGAAATCTCGAAGTTTGAAAGTCTCTAAAAATATGAAGGAGGCATATTTTCCTGATTCAGTCCTATGGTAGTATATCTCTCAACCTAAATTATTGAAAAAAAGCTGCATTACACAAGGTTTATTATTTACCTGTAGATGTTGGTGTGTGATCTCTGTTTTCTGTGATCAATACCTACCCTCGTGCTCCCCTCGGGAAAATCCTAAAAGGGCCCAGGAAAGGCCGGGGAGTTACAATCTCATCAAAAAGCTAGGGATTCAATAATGCAATAATCAATTATTATTATTTGTTGCTATTCACGAGCATAACGTGTGTTCAAGTTACAAAAGTTGTAATGGAGTAGTGTTATGAGGTTAGTCACCTGGGAAAACAAGGGGAAAAATTACAAAAAATAGGCGTTGAACGCCAGGCATAACAGCCTTAAGAATAATATCATGAGGTTTGATATTATTAATAGTAGTAATCATGAGGTTGATTGTAATAATAATAATCATGAGGTTGATTTGATAAAAATAGAAAATCCAATGGCCGAAGTGTATATTGATAAACAAAGGGGTATTAAAAAGAGGATTCCTTCTGGAAAACCTCAGAGCTATTCCTTCTGGAAAAGCTCTCAAAAAGTGGAGGGGGTACCGAGGATAAAATCCAGCACATACCCACCAACCACGCTCTGCTACCATGTAATGGATGAGGGGTTTAACTACGCCGCCCATACAGCGTAGTTTCCCCCTCTCCATCCTCTAGAAAGGTAGGGAGGCAGTGTGACAGCTGCCCCCGGAGACAAATGGTTATATTATAACGCGTTGCCTCCAGGAGTTGATGATTCGTTTCCGCGAATCAACCGCCCCTTCAGCCGCGTGTCAAAAAGATCGGGAAGAGCCAGCATCCAAGATGGACGGGATTCCCATATACCGTCACAAAGTATAACAAAATCCAAAAGAGCCATCATTCTTCAAATGAAATAATATTAATCACAGAACATCGTACTCGATTTCATGCAGCCATGCGTGATTAATCAGGTGTTCCCAAGCAATGATATCTGGGCCGGATTTATACAAGTCTTTCACGATCATGTTGACGAAGGTTTTCGGTGCAAACGGAACGCTTTCAAATTGATCTTGAACTAAAGAATTTTTGGAGACCACCCGGAGCACTGTATGTAAGTCCAGCAAACAGCTGGACTTACAATGCTCCGTGTGGTCTCCAAAAATTCTTTAGTTCGAGATCAATTTAAAACCGTAAAAACACCATACTACTATTGAACCATACTATTGAAAGTTTTCGAGCTACTGCGTTCTAAAAATTTCAGCCCCTATTTCGCTCTGTCTGACAGTAACGCCAAGCTTCGCTGACCAACTAGACTACAAATGGGACCTGCCTATACGTATATAAACGAAAAAATATGCTCTGGATTCAAGAATTCTATGATTAATAAATTATTTTTTGTTATTCGTGAGGCATACATCATTCATGTTATTGTTGAAGTGACAAAATTACCTATCAACAATATTCAAAAGAGCCATCTTCTTCAAATTGAATAATACCACAAAAACGCTGCAAATCCCTGCACAACGGTTTATTATTTTGTAGAGAATACCCTTCTGTTACAGATCACAGCTCTCTGTATAGATCACCCGTCTATCGATCGTGTGTGTCGTGGTATCCTCCCAGATCCACTCCCTGTAAATATTAGATCTCGCAAATAAACTCATAGAAGTGGGGACGAAAGACGCAGGAGCACCAAGGAACCCAGTGGGGATCCCCACCATCCTCCACTAGCTGGAGGATGGAGGGAGATAGCCCTCAGGGCTATAAAAACTCGCCTCCTTCGCCTTTCTAGCCATTCTGGTCACTGACTACTCTCTCACCTCGCTCCTCCTCTCTCTCTCTCCTCAACGTAAAAGATCCTGGAATAGGTGACAGCCTTGACGAGCGTCTGGAATGAGCAGGGTAGCCGAAGTCTAGTGAGGCCGAGAACTCCCGAACATTCCCGACGTCTCCCCCATCGTTTCCGCTTATCAGTTCAGTTCAGTGACACTAAAATGCCCCGTTGTTCCAAGAGTGATTGTGATTATTACAGTGATAAAACATCGAATGTTAAGAAACATGAGAGGTCTCATTCAGAGAAAAGTGGTGCTGGCAAGAAATCGAAGACATACGACTATCTGTTATGCAGTGAATCGGTGAGTTGTCGTGACGAGCTTATCAAACATTTCACTTCAGTCCATGACGTCGGAATTTCAAAAAAGCATCTCACTTTCGAGAGTGAAAATTCTTTCTTTTCTTGGAAAGCCCAAGTAGAAAAAAAAACAGTATCTCGTTTCCGACAACACAGAGGTGTTTTGAAATATAAAAATGTTAAAACCACCCATTATTACTGCCATAGAGACGGGGTTTTCTCACCCCAAGGCACGGGTAAACGCCGCCTAAAACTGTTAGGAAGCAACAAGATTGGTACTTGTTGTCCTGCTCGAATTAAAGCGACTACCAACATCAATAGTGGTTCCGTTGATGTTGAGTTTATAGAGACTCATGTTGGACACAAGCAAGAACTGGGCCGCCTCCACTTGTCAAAAGATGAAAGAAAAGAAACTGCGTCTAAAATCGCCGAAGGTGTCCCATTCAAAGAGATTTTGAAAGGCATCAGAAAGTCCGTTCAGAATAAAGATGTAAATTTCATACATTTATTGACTAGCAAAGACTTATGGAACATCCAGCAAGAGTTCAACTTGAACAGCGAAGCCGTACGTCACCAAAATGACTACGTAAGTGTCCATTCATGGGTCACCCAAAATCAAGGAAATCAGGTCGTGCGATTTTACAAACAGCAAGGTGTCCTTCTGGCCTCTCACCCTGAACTCTCATTCGACGATTTTATTATAATATTCGCTAATGAGTCGCAACTGACCATGCTTGAGGAGTTTGGCAATGACTGTGTGTGCCTCGATGGGACTCATGGTTTAAATCAATATGACTTTGAACTCACTACAATCTTAGTCTTGGATGAATTACGGCAAGGATTTCCATGTGCTTTCATGCTGAGTAATCGCACAGATGGTGCCATCATGAAAATATTATTTTCTGTGATTAAAAGTGAACTCGACAGTCCTATCGCCCCGAAAGTATTTATGAGTGATATGGCCGAGGCCTACAAAAACGCTTGGTGCGACATCATGCCACCTCCTAGCAATATACTCTTCTGCACGTGGCACGTAGACCGCGCATGGAAGAAAAACCTCGGAAAAGTCAAGGATGACATAAAAAAGGCTGAGGTATACAAAACGCTTCGAACATTGCTCGAGGAAGTAGATGAAAACGCTTTCAAACGGCTTTTGGAAGCAGCACTGACCAGTTTTCAGAGCGACCCAGAAAAACGAGAGTTCGGCTTGTATTTCAAATCTGAATATGCAGGCAACACCCGGCAATGGGCATTTTGCTACCGAGTCCATCTTGGACTAAATACTAATATGCATTTGGAGAGCCTCCATAAAACGATCAAGCACTGCTATTTCGAAGGCAAGAAAGTCAAAAGACTCGATAAATGTCTTCATGTGCTAATGCGAGTAATACAAGACAAGCTGTTTGACCGAATTATTACTTGCCATCGGGGAAAACTCACTAAAAAAATAACTGACATTCGGCGTCGTCACACTGCAGCCCTTCAAATGGAAAATGTTCAGGTTTATCCATCGGAACAGGGTTGGTCCATTTCGTCCAGTGGATCACCAAACACTTTTTACTCTATCATCCCATGGAAGGAGGGGTGTAATTGCGATGTGCGATGCGTGGAATGCGACTTGTGTATTCACTCCTTCAAATGTGAATGCATTGACTCTTCCATAAAATGGATAATTTGTCGCCATATCCACTTTATGGCTATCAACAAGAACTTCCCAGCTCCCCAGCTAGAGCAGCACAGTGAATTGCACGGTCAAAATGATACTGGCTCAGTCGGTAGTTTAGTGATCGAGGAACACCATGCCAAGATTCGAGACGTAATCTTCAAAGAAATATCACAAAAATCAGACAATTCTACCACATTTGAGAATCGAAAGAGCAGAATAATGGACGAATTTCGGGCTGCCCTCGAATTTTCGCGAAATATGGATGACCTCGACCTATGCCAAAATGCAGTGCGTCCATTAATACCCACCATGGAAGCCGCACGTTCCACTAGTGAGGTAAGGTACCTGCCCTTCTACTTTACGTATATTTTTGAATAATTTGTTTTTCCCATATCTTTCATTTACATGTTGGTTTTCCTATTCTAATAACTCAAAATTTTTTTCCTAGGTATTTGCACCAAAAAGAAAGATAAATACTCTTAAGAAGATGTCTCCGCAGAAGAATTTTTTCTCTACAAAAAAGAAAAAGAAAAAAACAGAGCCTCTTCTTAGTAAACCCTCTGCAGATGAAAAACTGAAACAGGCCAACGAATTACTCTTGCAGAACAGCCAGCAGTTGTGAATGAGTGTTTTGTGTATGTTCAGTTACCACAGGTCAAATCCTATTTTATACATGAGTCAGAATTATATCACGAGGTGATAATTATTGTAAGTCTTGTATTACGCAATATTAGGTTAGTATACAGGTATTTTGTTTGAAAACGCGTGATTTAAAGTTTTTTTGTTGTTTTTTTTTCATTCGATGATAATTTTGTGGGGTTGTGACTAGTCGCTGTCTGCTGTTTGGATACAATAAAGAGTGGATAGTTAAAGAATCTGGATGATGGCTGTTGTTATGCAATGATAAGTTCCTATTTTTTAGTTGAATTGGAAAACGTGTGTGATTACAATTTGTTGACTAGTCTACAGTCATGTTTCATAATATGTCGACCTACATCAGAATGTTTGCTTAAGGGCATGAAATTGATGGATCTCTTTGATGATATTTAGTATAACTCTTGAATATTGATTTGCCTACTGATAGCCTAGTTAATATTAGTTTACAATAACTTGTAAGTACCTACCTACTGCAGTTCTTTGTTTCTAGTCTTGAACCTGCTTCTCATATTATTCTTTTTATGATACCTAATGCTTTTATTAAACTTTTGTGCAATACAGTGCATTTTTTATAGGTAACCTGGTATAAAACAAGAGTGAAAGGGGCAAAAAAAAAGAAGAAATTCGGTAGACTATTCTGTTTTTCACATTCCATCGTTTATTCTTTGATGTGCATATCATTGGCTGATACAATGACGTCGTTCATGTTATTTGTTTCACTGTGATTTTGTATCTCCCTTCAGTTGTAATCAGTGAAATAGACATTCTGGTCCATTGATATATATTTTGATTATAAACACTCAAATAAACCCATACTTGTTTTGATTATATATTTTGTGATATTCTCCATTCATCACCTTTGCTCCCACACACAGCTTCGATCTTGGCACGGTTCAACTAACAAAGACCAAGAAAAATACACTGCCAAGGTGATGGCACAGGAGCTTCCTCGTCACAATCAGAGTGACCCATTATAAAATAGAACAGACTCGGAAGCAAAATAACATTACATTTCATTACATAACGTGAAATATACATATTACATAACATTACATTACATAACATTACATGAAATATACATATTACATAACATTACGTCCATTATACATAATAAATTGCGAAAGTTATGCGTGTTTGAAAAATTTCACGTTAGCGCATGCGCAGGGCGAACCGCTGGCTCTATCATGTTGAAATTTATATGGGACCTCAATGGGCCCTACCCGCTTAATCCCTGAGAATTACATTGAAATTGGGTGAAATCTTTGGTTACTACGGCTGTAACAAGGAAATTGAATCTATTTCACGCCAGCGCATGCGCAGAGCGCAACGAGGGTCCGATCATGGTGAAATTCATACTGGAACTCACTAGGCCTTGTCCAAACAACCCTTGAAAAGTTGAGCGAAATTGAATCAAAATTGTGAAGGTTATGCGTGTTTGTTGAATTTAACGTTAGCGCATGCGCAGGGCGTACCGCTGGATCAATCATGTTGAAATTTGTATGGGACCTCAAGGGGCCTTATCCGCACCATCCCTCAAAATTTGAGCTGAATCAATTCAAAATCGTGGAAGTTATGGCTGTAACAAGGAAATGCGGACAGACAGACCCACAGACTCACAGACCGACAGAAACGGAACCAAATTTGTTCAGTAGGCTTTGAAACGCAAAATGCAAGTGGAAATTTTGATTTCTGAAGACAACAATTTTTTGGCTCACGAAAGTGAACACAAGGCTTCCGCTGCTTCGCAGACTCCGAAGCCAAATACAAGATAAATACACTGCCAAGGTGATGGCACAGGAGCTTCCTCGTCACAATCAGAGTGACCCATTATAAAATAGAACAGACTCGGAAGCAAAATAACATAACATTACATTACATTGCATAACATTACATAACGTTAAATATACATATTACATAACATTACATTACATAACATAACATTACATAACATTACATGAAATATACATATTATACATAGGTATTATACATAACATGACTTCCATAATACATTACGTCCATTATACATAACTAGCCTGACCGCTCGCTTCGCTCGCTATCCGAGATTCGCTGTACGCAGTATCGTGGAACCAACAAACGACGGAAAAATCCCATAGCCTACCGGGTATTTGTGCCCAATTTTATCAAAATCCGTCAAGCCATTCAGGAGTTGACCATGGTCGACCATATTTCCGCTATGGTCAGGGAATTAAAAATGCGCCTACGTTCAACTTGGGAGGCTACCGGATATTGGTGCCAAATTTGGTCGATATCCGTTGAGTAATTCGGGATTCGACCATGGAGGGGCCCATGGATGCGCTATGGTCGACCGCGGGAGTAGTCCGAAGGGTCGATCGTAGATAGAATTTCACGTAGATTACGAATACGCGATAAAAAATAGGGGTTACAATTTCAATTAACGAAGTTGACCATGGTCGACCATAGTTCCGCTATGGTGAGGGAATTAAAAATGCGACGTTGCACAACTTGGGAGCCTACTGGATATTCGTGCCAAATTTGGTCGATATCCGTCAAGCCATTCAGGAGTTGACCATGGTCGACCATAGTTCCGCTATGGTCAGGGAATTAAAAATGCGACGTCGCACAACTTGGGAGCCTACTGGATATTCGTGCCAAATTTGGTCGATATCCGTTGAGCAATTTGGGATTCGACCATGGAGGGGCCCATGGATGCGCTATGGTCGACCGCGGGGGTAGTCCGAAGGGTCGATCGTAGATAGAATTTCACGTAGATGACGAATACGCGATAAAAAATAGGGGTTACCATTTCAATTAACGAAGTTGACCATGGTCGACCATAGTTCCGCTATGGTCAGGGAATTAAAAATGCGACGTTGCACAACTTGGGAGCCTACTGGATATTCGTGCCGAATTTGGTCGATATCCGTTGAGCAATTCGGGATTCGACCATGGAGGGGCCCATGGATGCGCTATTGTCGACCGCGGGGGTAGTCCGAAGGGTCGACCGTAGATAGAATTTCACGTAGATTACGAATACGCGATAAAAAAATAGGGGTTACCATTTCAATTAACGAAGTTGACCATGGTCGACCATAGTTCCGCTATGGTGAGGGAATTAAAAATGCGATGTTGCACAACTTGGGAGCCTACTGGATATTCGTGCCAAATTTGGTCGATATCTGTCAAGCCATTCAGGAGTTGACCATGGTCGACCATAGTTCCGCTATGGTCAGGGAATTAAAAATGCGACGTTGCACAACTTGGGAGCCTACTGGAAATTCGTGCCAAATTTGGTCGATATCCGTCAAGCCATTCAGGAGTTGACCATGGTCGACCATAGTTCCGCTATGGTCAGGGAATTAAAAATGCGACGTTGCACAACTTGGGAGCTTACTGGATATTCGTGCCAAATTTGGTCGATATCCGTCAAGCCATTCAGGAGTTGACCATGGTCGACCATAGTTCCGCTATGGTCAGGGAATTGAAAATGCGACGTTGCACAACTTGGGAGCCTACTGGATATTCGTGCCAAATTTGGTCGATATCCGTCGAGCCGTTTGGCCGTGCATAGAAGGACAGACAGACAGACAGAGCGCATGCGCAGGGCGAACCGCTGGCTCTATCATGTTGAAATTTATATGGGACCTCAATGGGCCCTACCCGCTTAATCCCTGAGAATTACATTGAAATTGGGTGAAATCTTTGGTTACTACGGCTGTAACAAGGAAATTGAATCTATTTCACGCCAGCGCATGCGCAGAGCGCACCGAGGGTCCGATCATGCTGAAATTCATACTGGAACTCACTAGGCCTTGTCCAAACAACCCTTGAAAATTTGAGCGAAATTGAATCAAAATTGTGAAAGTTATGCGTGTTTGTTGAATTTAACGTTAGCGCATGCGCAGGGCGTACCGCTGGATCAATCATGTTGAAATTTGTATGGGACCTCAAGGGGCCTTATCCGCACCATCCCTCAAAATTTGAGCTGAATCAATTCAAAATCGTGGAAGTTATGGCTGTAACAAGGAAATGCGGACAGACTCACAGACTCACAGATTCACAGACTCACAGACTCACAGACTCACAGACCGACAGACACGGAACCAAATTTGTTCAGTAGGCTTTGAAACGCAAAATGCAAGTGGAAATTTTGATTTCTGAAGACAAAAATTTTTTGGCTCTCGAAAGTGAACACAAGGCTTCCGCTGCTTCGCAGACTCGGAAGCAATAGTAGGTGGGTTTGCCGCTAGTGCTCAGTTCCGGTAGTGCACCGTTCGGGAATGTTCGGGATTTCTCGGACTTCGGCTACCCTGCTCATTCCAGACGCTCGTACAGCCTTGAGTGTTGGAACCTGCCAGGCATCCGCTCCCGAAAAGATCCCGGAATTGGTGACAGCCTCCAGCGTTGGAACCAACTGGGCACAAACTCGCCTCCTAAAAGATCCCAGAAATAATGGTGACATCGTGTAGTGTTGGAACCACGCTGGGCACATCCTTGCGCCGCTAGTAGTGAATAAGCGCCATATATCACTCACTACAATATGTACTACTCCATACATATTATGTGGATGAGATCCACATAATATGTGTAGAGTAGTACATCCGAAGGTAGTAGGTAGTAGGTAGTAGGTAGGTAGTAGTGAGTCCGTAGGTTAGTACCTAACCCCGTACTCGTTACTAGGTGCCTACCTAAATCATGAGTTAAATGTTGCTAAAATAATTCTGTCGAGGACAAACAGTAACTAGGTAAAACGGCAAAAAGAAACGCAAATAATGAAGTTCTGAAGGAAAATTGTTGATGTGGAGTGAAATAGATGCCCCTTCTGCGTAGATCACTGTTTTCTGTGGTCAGTACCTACCATCGTGGTCAATTATAATGAACCTTTGTTTAATAACTTGCCCATCAATAATACTTCAACGGTTGTTCAAGATCCAAAAGTACCGATCAACCAAAATCCAGCCCCTCCTTGGTAGATGAACCGTTGTGTAATAATTTATCACTTTGTAATAATTTACCCATCAATAATACTTCAACGTTTCTTCAAGTTTCAGAAGTACCTACCAACAAAATCCAATAGTCCATCACTTATGAAATGAAATAATATCGCAGAACAACCAACTCGACTTCATTCAGCCATCCTTGATTATAATCGGGTGCTCCCTAGCGATGATATCCGGACCGGATTTATACCGTTTGATTCACGATCGTGTTGACGAAGCTTTATGGTGCATACGAACGGCTGGACCTACAATGCTCGGGGTGGTCTTAAAAAATAGTTTAGCTCAAGAAAAATTTAATAACGTAAAAAAACCCATACCCTTCCATCGAAAGTTTTCGAGATACGGCGTTCTGAAAATTTCAACCCCTATTTTGAACCCCTTAGAGATGACTGACAGTAACGCCGAGCTTCGAGGACCAACTAGACCCCGAACGGAACCTATAACCCGAATTTCCTCAATTTTGTTTCTTGGTAGCTAAGAAAAGTGGCCAGTACGGCGTACGGCGAACAGACAGAAATTTTGTATTGCATTTTCGGATTTAAATACCTTGAAACGTAAACCATCAAATTTTGAGGGGGGTTAGAATTTTTTTTTTTCATGCTCGATTCCAATGGTTCATTATTGAAAGTAATAAACCAACAATCAACTCGATTTCATACAGCCGTTGATTATACGTAATCAGGTGTTCCCTAGCAATGATATCTGGGCCAGATTTATACCCTTCCATTCACGATCATGTTGACGAAGCTCGAGTTTTTATCGCCCCATGCTCGCCTCGTGGCTTTAGGCATTCGAACAGTTTTGTTTCACACGGCATTATAGGTACAAGTTAGGGCAGCCATCGGGTAGGTGCGTGGAAAGACGGAGCGAGGTTGACCCCAGGCGTCTCGCGCTTGTTTTGATTTGGATGTGTTTTGGTTTGGGTTGCTAATCTTTTCTCAAAGGTTACTTTCATAATGGACACGTTCATAATAAGCCTGGATCATAACTTTTCGTCAGTTTGTTTCGTCAAATGCTAATCGACATTTCCGTTAAAATCGATAATTTTTTACTTTGTTTATTATCAGGAATACTCCCCCCCCCCCTCCCGCTACAAGTATGTTTTTAATTCCAAGATGAAATGGCAGAAACAGAGCTCGGCAGAGTGGTGGGGGGGGGGATAACGGAAAAGTACCGAAATTCTTTATTTCGAGATCAATTTAAAAACGTAAAACCCACCCTTCTATTGAGTTTTCGGGCGTTCGGGAAATATCAACCCCTATTTTTCAACCCTTAGAGGTGACTGACAGTAACGCCGAGCTTCGCATACCAACTAAACCCCAAACGGGGCCTACAAACCAAATTTCTCTAATTTTGGTTCATGGTAACTATGAAAAGTGCGAAGAACGGCGGACAGCGGACGGACAGAAATTTTTAAAATTCCATTCTGACAAAAAAAAAAAACGTTCTGGCGATGTTAGCAAATAGAACTTAAACTTAGTCACCAAGAACCTGTTTCAACGAACCCTCTAACTCCTCCCGGACGCCACGTGCCGACTGTTCATGGAAAAACATACTTTTATTATACTAAGTAGTTTTAGGGGTACGAAGCAATTTATCTGGCGAATTACTGGCTTATGTGCAAACAGGCTACATGGTTTACAAAACTGAACAAGACAGAAAGATCCATGAGTATACCCTATTTTCTTTTAATGTTTCTCCTGAATCTATGGCGACTCACACTGTCAATGGCTTATTGTGTAGGTTATACATAGATAATTCTACGTATGCCTAAAAATAATTAAAACAATAAAATCAAGTAATTCATTAGTTTCCAGATGGATACTAGGTACCCAATCGATTTTTTTATTACCTATATGGAGTTGATTTCAAATTATTGGTCCATGTTCATGTGGTTTAGTTAATATTCCCTAAGTAAAACTCAAATGATCATTCAATAGTGCAAAACGCAACATATCAATTACAGAAAAAGAGAGGGAGGAAAAATCAATTTAAGTATAAAAATAACAATATGATCACGCAAAGTTTGATCAAACTCCGTCGCTGTTTTCACGCTTTCAGGTCGCGTGCCATTGACGTAAACAAGTTCTACATTGATCTATACCTACGTGGAGGTTCTCCACCCCTCGCTAGTAAACAACTAAAGTTGGGAGATAGTTGGAGCAAATGCTAGCTAGCACATAGACTATCCTTGAAAAGGTTAGCATGCAAACAATAATATAATAAGTTCATCTCCAGCAACTGTTTAGGTACTGTTACCACTATAATTTATTCTTACTTATTACACAATTGGAAAGACAATGAAGTTGAAGGTACTAAGATGCTCACTAGTATTGTTTAGTATACAAAAATATCTGCTGTGACCCGTGTATTGCTCCAAGTATGACTGCCTCAGACATATTTTCCAGGTTTCATTGAAATCAAAACATTTAGATAGGTATTTTCAAACATGCGGCCCCCTTTCCAGTAATCCCTCATGACTTCCTCTCCCACCCACCATCAGGGTCTGATTTTTGGAAACCCGATTATCGCAAATTCCAAGTAGGACTACCCTCGACATTATTATTTCCAGTTTCATCTAGTTCAGATGATTCGTTTAGCCATGATGTGCAAACAAACATACAGTCAGATGGACAAAAATAGCGATAATGGTGTTGATCGTCTTCAAAGAATGTTAAACGGAAAATAAGTAAAATCAAAATTTAATTTCGTTATTCTGATCAGATTTCAGACTAACGAATTACCATTCTATTAAATTAGGTTCTGAAACAAACCAATAACCAACTTGAGTAGGTAGTACCTACCTATTATCATGACAGTCAAGCTGGTAGATAGTAATGATAGATTTAAAATAATGATTTTGATTTATGTACAATAAGTAGCTGAAGTATATTGTTTTATTCGTTAAAATGCTTTCCTTCTTATGATTCAGCATAATAATTATGCCCCTTCATACCTATGTAGGTTGTTAGGTATAAATATCCAAATTTCTATCTACCATATCTATAAAAAAAGTCCATAATTTGAAAACATAGACATTTTTTTATAGTTTCCATTAAAATTAAGTAGGTAAGTACGCCAATATTGGAGCATGGGTGTTGGAGTGCAGATTCAAACAGGCAGCCCCCAAAGATAGCATTTTTTAAAACTCCATTTCAAACTCCATTAAAAAAAACTTTGTTCCTACTTTTCTCGTTGAGTGCTCAAAAACGGTAACATATAAGTAGATGGGCGTACGAGTGTTTTCTCTTGGGCCATTTCACAAAAATAATGAGATTCAGACTATATTAATAACAACTGAAGGATGGCACGGTTTCTGTTTTGGCTGGATGACTGCGGATTCAGTCGGTGGAGAAAGCCAAATTATAAAATTTATACCTAATACCTATTGTGTTATCTGAGCACGATAGTGAAATTTGTTTCTAATCATTTACAGCGTATGTGGGGTGATATCTTCTACAAAAATTAAGCGACCCTCAGTGCCGGATGTTTATGTGGGGATGCACTTAACTGCAAGGAATATAATATTGTGTATTAGCGTACCAGGCGATGTTTTCAGTGCATCTTACCTTCCTTTTTACTCTCTCGCATGCGCTGCAAACAATGTAGATGGACGTGATGCAGCCCATGGAATAAAAAAATGTACTCACACCCCATATATACTGTCCATGGAGCCGAATACTCTGAATAGAGTCATACATGGCTACTATAAAATCAAAACCCAAGTAGCACACCTCAATCAGCATCGTGCGCCCATAAATTGAATGGATCAACGTGGTGAAGTTCAAAATCTCATTGTGTATGTCAGTGGCTTTTTCCGGTTTGTAAATTTGCATGAAAAGGGTGAATTTGGCCACAGTGAAGCGCTTTGTTGAAATTTCCAAAAGCATGCAGTACTGCATGGCTATTATGAAGACGCACATTATGTCGAATATTCCGCCAATTGCATAAAAGGCATTCACCCAATGGAAGTGGGTGGATGCCATCCGCACTAATAGAGGTACAGGCAAAAGAATCATACCAATAACTGTTACAAGGCGGAATCTATTTTTTATGAAATCCTCTTTGAAACAAGATTCTACAAGCATAATGAATTTGTCTCGGTCTCTTATCATTCCGAAGATATGACTGAAACTGCAAGACGCCTTGAAAAGGCAAACAGTGCTCAGGAGGGCTATGAGCGGGAGATCCATGTCTGGGTATTGGCGAATGTACAAAGTGAGGACCCAGATGTATGTGCAGCGATATGTCGTTTGGAGGAGGATGCTGTACGCCATCAAGGCTTTTGAAGTGTAAACGTTGGGAGAGCATGGCATCAACCCAAACACTATGCTTGGCAGGAAAACCGGAATGAAATTGACCATGTGCAGACTTGTCGCTCCGTATGGCGACATTTAAGAACTCTCTTACGTCCTCACCTCGTAAATTATTATCAGAGAGCTAACTTCGTCTGCCAACAAACGTTCGCGAGAGTTGAACCCATGTGCTAAACACCGCCATCGTACAACTAGCGCCAAGACTCAAATACTCGTTGGAAATCGCTGTGTCTGATGATAACGCGAGATTGACGAGGGGTGCGACCTCCTGGCTAAAAGGGGTAAACAATGAGGGATGGGTGATCGATAGGGCGAAAATGACCATTCATGTTGTTGGATCAGATGAACCTCGATCTGATAGGGTATCACGCCTACACAAGACTCTGAAATTGAGCCCGATTAGTTGAGTAAGGATAATTAAACCACATTTATCTCTATAATTTTTTTCTCCATCAAACCAATACGGCGTACGACACGGGCTAAATACAATTGTCACGGGACAGAGCTATTTCAAAAGATTCTGATGTCTGTTCATATACCCAAAATACATTGTATTTTTATTTTTCGAAAAACAACATTTTTCATCCTCAGAGTTAAGTAGGTATCTCCGAATCTCAATACCTTTTTTAATTTTCAGCATCGGTGCATAGGTAGGTACTACGAATCACATTTTCATTCATAGTAGACCATACATAGTAAGTAAAAACGCTGCAAAAGATTACACATAAAAGAGAAATAACTGAAGAGGACCAGGAATGAATAGAAAGAAATAAAATCACTGAATTCGTGGTGTGTATCTGCGCGCCAGTCGGCTGTTCTCTAGCAATGGTATCTGGGCCGGTGTTATGTATACCGTATGGTTGACAGAGCTTTTTGTTCCAAATTTCAGGGCTTTACTGTGAACGATTGGCTGGACGTACAATGCTCCCGGTGGTTTGAAGAAATTCTCAAGTTCGGAATCAAAAAACGTCATAAAAACTATACTTTTCAATTGAATGTTTTCTAGCTAAGGCGTTCTGAAAATGTCAAACCCTTATTTTTCACCCCTTACAGATGAGGTAACGCTAAGCTTCGAGATCCAACTTGTCAATCATTTCATTAATTTTGCTTCACGGTAACTAAGGAAAGTGTGAAGTAAGGCGGGGGCCTACGGGGGGGCGTACGGCGGACGGACACAAATATTTGCATTCCATTTATGGATTCTACGTACCGTGAAACACAATAATCATATTTTAAGAGATTGGGGGGGGGGGGGGGGGATTGTATTTTTCGAGCTCGATTCCACAGGTTCACTATTGCAAAAACAATAAACCAAAACGTCATCTATGGGGTTTCAAACTTCTAACAGGGGTTCTATTTCTATGTTATTTCAGGTAACTTATATTCAGTCTCCTTGGCTGTTCAAGACATTTTTTGTGTGGATAGGTACCTACCTTCTGTTTAGTATCTTCACAGGCCTTGCACAGCAAAAACACAATCAGTAGGCATATGAGAGCATAAATAGCGGTACATACACTCCATATATTTGAACAGTGATTCGTATACGACGCGATGACATCGAATATTGCTACTATGAAATCCAGCCCAAGGTAGCATCCCATGAACAGCAAGGTTTTCTCATAAAGGGAATGTATAAAGTTTGAGAACGAAATCAAATCATCGTGTTTGTCGACGAGGAGTTCAATTTTGTATGTCCTGCTTGTTAAGGATATGATTAAATTTGTAAATCTACTTCTGGCCACATCAATGAATGTGCTGTACTGCATAGCAATTATGAATACGTTAAGGGAGTCCATGATGCCGCAGAATGCGTAAGTGATGGTTTGCCAGGAGATGTCTGTGAGTGGCCTCAAGCTGAGAGGTATTGGAATGATGAGCAATCCCAAGTAAGAAGCCTTGATGTAGATATTACCTTTGAAGTCAGATTTTTTATACATGTTGATCAGCTTCGAGTACCCATCTCGGTTCCTACACACGTTGTAAATATGCAGAGCTGGACATGCGCCTTTGCCCACGCATAGAACCATCAGTAGGAGAATCATCGCTTGGCCACTTTGGTTGTAACTGCATGACGCCCGGTTGTAGCTGACGTAGCAAATGAGTACAAATACATTAAACATCCGGTAAGCCAAATGCAATATTACCGAGTAGAGTATTAGGATCTTTTCGTAAAACCTGTTCAAGGAGAACGGCATCAAACCCAACAATGTGGCTATAGGAACAATTTGATAGAACTCCAACGGACGTTTCCTTCCATGAATCATCTGGTCAACAACTTTCGGCATTAGAACTCGATTTGCCCCTTTAGATGATTTTGTTGTTCTAAGCCGAGCCAGATAATATTGCAAGAGCCTTCTGACACTTATAGATAATGAAATGCTGTCAAACTCTAGTTCATGAAAAATGCTACGTTAGGGGGTGTGATATTTATCTAGACCATTCCTCACTCCACTTCCAGTACTGGTTCGTAATTACTGTTGACTCAACAGAGCATTGACACTTAGGGCTTGAGTTTTATTTCATGTGGGGCTCTAGTATGTAGGCTCTTATTCTTTATATCAGATCAAGTAGAAACCTTTTTCATCATCAATTATTGTATTCTACAATATTTCGCAGCATTTCATTTATAAGGCAGGGGATGTACAGTGGCACAAAAAGGGGGGTGGTTGAGAGGTGGCCTGACCGGAAATGGTTGATATTTTCCCACCCCAACCGATCGTTGCACCAAGGGAAATTCGAAAATCTGAAGTCGTTGAGCGCTGCCTTCACATTCACTAGAATGATGCGATTTGGCCAGTATAATTCATTTATGAAATGGAACAAAATTGAGGGAGGTTAATACAGGAAAATCGGATTTTTTGGTGTATCATAAATTATATGTATATACCCCCCTCCCCCCCCCGTTTCCCATGAAATGTTCACACCCCCTGATTTTTTCATAGGAGGTGAGTTGGAAAAAAATTCCAAACTGTAATTCCTCATGATTTTTAGTAAAGTAGATCTCAAATCAAAAATCAAAATTTCATAAAAATTTTGAAATTTTGGCAGCATTTTTTTTCCCCAAATGGGAACCTCATTGCAGACTTCTCTTGAGTAGAATAACGAACTGCAGGAGCACGAGGCATGTTGAAGGGCAAGCGAGGAACAACTAGGAACAACAATTTTTTCTTAGGAAGCGAGTTGGAAAAAAATTCCATACTATAACTCCTCATGATTTTTAAGTAAAGTAGATCTCAACTCCAAAATCAATATTTCATAAGAATGTTGAAAAAGTTGAAATTTTGACACCATTCCCCCCCCCCCCCTCCCAATGCGAACCTCATTGAAGACTTTTCTTGAGTGGAAAAACGAAGTACAGGAGCACGAGGCATGTTGAAGGACAAGCTAGGAACGACTGTGTGGTGATGGCGAGATTGAGGTAGGTGAGGTTTGGGAAGGTGAGTTTGAGAAGGAGATGTCGGGTATAAGGTAGCTAGTATCCAGAAAGGTTTATCACCACATTGGCTTGTGCCAGAAAGATTTATCACCACGTTGGGATCTTTTGTGAGAGAGAGGTAAGGTGAATGAGAGAGAAGGCATCGAGTTTGGGTGGGATCAGTAGAATGGCGAGCTGGGCAAGGAGGGTGCCTTATGAAGGCGCCTCTACCCTCCCCCGGTCCACGACGACCGTTGAAAGCCATTGGGGGATCGATGGAGGGAAAGCTACCTGGCCGCGTCCCTTGCATCACGCAGCTCGCCTTCTCCTTGACTTTATTGGAAACAATCTTATATATTATGTACAATTTAGAATGGTATATTATAAGTGTAACATGAATGACTGTAACAGCTTGTTTCATTTTGAACTGAATGTCTCCAAAAGCAGATGATGACATGTCTTATGTTTTGACGACCTTCGTAAAATTCTTGATCACCCAGGCATTCTCCATCAGTGCTATCTTCCGGCTAAGTGTGCTGGGATTTGATATTCGTTATCACATTGGTCAAATTTGAGTGACGGGTTATTTTCCATGAAATTTCTCGTAAAACCCGAATATGTAATAAAAAAAAATTAGGTTTCTGTCTTTTAAAAAAGCGTCGAAATTTTAAATTTTCAACATTTTATGTTTCAACATTTTAATGAAATTTTGGTCCAATAATTTTGACAGGGTGGATCGTGGATCGAAAAATTGACATCACCACGTGATTCAGTGCGGAAAGTTACCCCAAAATCATGTATTACGCGTGTAGCAGTTGAACACCTACATTTAAAAAAAAATCAGGATTTTTCGCACATTTTGCGCACGTTTTATCGCACTTCAAAATTCGAGCGGCGGGTCTCTTGAAATTTCACTTAGAAACCGAATCTGCATTGAAAACTACCGTTGTCATAAAAAAGTTGGTGTCAAATAAATTTCAACTTTTCCAATCTTTGCATGAAATTTCTATCTTGGATTAAGTTTGACACACTCTAAATGGTATAGTTTTTCCTAGGTATTCGTGAGGCTCCAGGTCAAGGACCTACTGGTAGTATTATGGGATTAGGTTGGAAATTATACCTTCCCTCACGAATACGGTGTTGTAGGTTTTTTTGACTCACCTGTGAGTAGAAACGTTCGCAAACATGGCAAACTGAGAAGATCAGTACAAACGATAAGGACGCCAGGATAGCTGCTCCGAATGAGGCAACCTTGTCATTAGCTTTCAATATTTCGTAAGTGAAATACGTTTCAGTTAGGAAGTGGAAAGAAAAATAACAGATCGTAAGAAGTATTTGTAAACCCATCCGTTCATCAAGGTTCATACATAGTTCCAGAATATTTGCGATATGCATGTCAACTTCCGAATATAGTTGCTTGGCCGAGCAGCCGGAACAGTTGCGCAAATATCGCGTATGACTCAAAAATTGTTGGGTAATCAATTCTATCAACGTCCCATACTGTGCGACTATGCAGTACATTTTCACGTGATCGATAAACACTAGAATGGCAGTAATGTAAGTAGTAACAGGTTGACCCTTATTGTAAGCTAGAACATCCGACACTACCAGGAAGGGTATGTGAGCTGCTATGTATCTCGGGAAACGTGGGGTTTCTACGGAATCTACCACAGTTATCGTTGGAAATAATTTACGGTAATAGTCAACACCGTTGGTACTTGTCATAATTATATGTACCACGAGGACGATGCATCTGAGCCACGATGAAAACATCAACATTTCTTCGGCGAACCGCGGGATAACTACATCATCGCAAACGTCACACGGCAGGTATTGGAATAAAAAAGCAACTATAGAAAGGTTGATAAGCAATATCGCTACGGAGTATACTAAGAGGAATCGAGAAACCGAGAAGTCGTCATCACATGGCAAAATCCCCAGAAATCTACTGACTTGGAACAGAGGGAATAAAGTATGTTTTGGGATCACGGGCAAAGGGAAACGAAGGTGCTCCATAGGTAAAAACGGATTGGTTTCCCTACGGCGAAGACAGATCGATCGATCAAATCGATCTTGGTTGTCAGCATGTACATTACATGCAGGTAAATTTCTCATGACCTCGATGGAGCTTACCTTATAATCAATCTCAATTGTATTTTGTTGCACTTGCGGACATGACAGCTCTATCAGATCTGTATTTAGAGGTTTGAGCTGAAGCGGTGAATCATTTTCAACGAATCCTTTGTTTAGCCAGTCAATGGATGGTGGCTTTTCTGACGTCGAAAATGAGTTACATTTGTCACCGTCCGTATAATTTTCTCGGTTACCTACTGAGAATATACCTTAGCACTACTGGTTCATTTTCAGTCCAATAATGTACCTAGTTAAAACCTGACAAGGCTTTCCTTCAAAAATCTTGATTCAATGAAATACAAAATAAAAACGCTGCAAATTATTACACAGCGGTTTTTATTATTTACCTGTATAGATACCCCTTCTGCGTAGAACACTGTTTTCTGTGGTCACTAACCTCGAGCTCCCTCCAGGAAAGCCCTAAATCGAGTAATGGAGCCGGGCCGGGAATTAAATTTTCATAAAAGCGCGCGGGATTCAATAATTAAATAATTAATTATTTGTAGTTATTCATGAAGCATAAGGCAAATAATAAACCGTTGTGTAATAATTTACGGTTGTGTAATAATAACTTACCGTTTTGTAATAATTTACCCAATAATACTCCAACGTTTGTTCAAGTTGTAAAAGTACCTATCAACAAAATCCAAAAGATCCATCATTTTTCAATTTGATTAATATCACGGAACAACCAACTCGACTTCATATGGCCATCCGTGATTATAGTCAGGTGCTCCCTAGCAATGATATCTGGGCTTAAATATATTGAATTTGAGTCACCCTCCTGTTGACGAAGCCTGTCGGTGCAAACATCGGGGCTTTACTGTGAACGAACTAGGTACTCTCAGGTTTTCATGAACCGATTCCGAGGGAAGTTACCGTTAGCAGGTACCATAGTCGTATGTTAGTATCATATTAGTATCATGTTAGTATCCATAGATGATACCTAAAAGACGTTGTTTTGATACTGTTATAGTTTAGTAGGAAGGTACTTTATAAATGCCAAACCTTGGTAAACACTGCAAATCCCTGGGCTCCTGCGATTCATATAGTAAGCAGCTTAGTAAGCCTACTATGGTAAGTTACCCCTCAGGAAGTGGCTTGCCGAGTGGCAGATCTAGTACAAGGGAGAGAAAACAGTTGAACCTATCCAGTTTTTTATAGATATGCCACTCGGCAAGCCACTTCCTGAGGTGTAACTTACCAGCAGGCTCTCTCTCTACCGGGCTTCGTGTGATAACCTGGGTGCCATCCATAAGCGCCAGGTCGGTTTAATCCCTTCTTTATTACCGTCCATAAGCGCCAGGTTTGCTCTAATAGCTCATAAGTGGACCATCCATAAGCGCCAGGTCCTGGGCCGAGGCACATTTCGGTCGAGTTTCACAAGCGCCAGTAGGAGGGAAAGTGGGAAGAAAGTAGGGAGAAAAGGGAAACATTGCGAACGAGTCATGAGGGCAAAGATGAGCGAACACAAGCAAGTTTGATAATGAGCCTGAGGTCAGTCATTCGGTAGAATCCGCAACAGCACAATATGTTCCGTGTCACTTTCACTAACAAAGGCGTTCGGAGTTTAATCGTGGATAATTTTTTTTACCGCCAGTTCCGGGTATTCGCAGACGGTCGTGTGAAATTTCGGTGTACAAACAAGCATTGTTCGGCATTCGTTATATTGAACGCGAATATTAACATGATTTTAGAACGTAGTGTGAGTGTTCACAACCACAGTGAAAATTCGGATAGGTACGTCGAGAGGCACGAGGTTCGGAGTGCGTGTAAACGAAAGGCTGACGATTGTCTGAGTGAAAGGCCATCAAAAATAATCCGAACAGAACTGCAATCCACGTCCAACTGTACGTCGTTATTACAACAAGACTTGGTCGCAGTACGCCAAGCAATGTACAGGGTGAAAAGGAAATCCCTTCCGATTAATCCGACCTCACGTATAGAAGCAATACGTCAGTTGACAGTGAGCACGGTAAACACAAATTTGGGTGAGCCTTTTGTTCATGTTCACCCCGAAAGGGAAATTGTTGTGCTTACTACCAAAACAAATTTGGCGTATATGTGTAACCAAGAAGTGCTTTTAGGTGACGGAACGTTTTATGCATGCCCGAAATTCTTTAGCCAGTTGTACACTATCCACGCCTGTGCCAACCAATGTTACGTACAACTCGCGTATGCTTTTCTACCAGACAAAACAGCTGAATGCTATGCCACCTTATGGAACTTCCTAGTCAGTTTATGTGCACAGTACGGTTTTACCTTACTACCATCCGTGGGACTTTTTGACTTCGAATTGGCTGCACACCAAGGGTTTCTACTCGTGTTCCCAGCCTCCGACATTTCTTGTTGCTTTTTTCATTTCGGGCAAGCGTTGTATCGAAAAATTCAATCCCTGGGACTTGGGCCCGACTACACCGATCACACTGACGTTGGCAAGTTCCTGAAAATGTTTTTCGGCCTAGCATATCTACCACCGTCCGAAGTAGAGAATGGTTTTTTGGACATAATATCCTCGGTTCCGGGCGATTCACGAGTAGGGGACTTTTTGGAGTACCTATGCGAAACATATATAGGATCTCGTAGCCGATTCCCACCTCACTTGTGGGCTGATTCCCCGGATCGTTCTTCACCCAAGACAACGAATGGACCCGAAAGTTTCCACCGTCATCTCAAAGGACAATTTTATTCACCTCACGGGTCCGTACATTTGGTGATTGACGTATTGATCAAGTGCCAGGCGGAAACTTATATTAAAATCAATGAACATTCGATGGGGAGAGGACCGAGAAGGAAACAGCGTGAATCGAACGACAAGGTATTGGTACTTTGGGATCAGTATTGTAATCAACAAATATCGCGACTACAATACTTGCGGCGGGTGGGTATGCTAAAACAAGCAGTTGACATTAAAAAACAAAACAAACAATGAAATGTGCGCCGGGAAGTGACGTGTTGTGATGTGTCACGACTATAGAACAAGTAGACTATTTATATTGAATACGACGATGCCGATGCTGAATCCGAATCTGATGTCAAAAATGAGAAACCTATACCTTCTACGTGAACCATCTATTCAGGTGAGTCCGAAAAATTTCCCTTTTTCCCTCTTTTCCCTGTTTTCTGTTGTATGGCGCTTATGAACGCTGGCGCTTTTGTATAGTAGGGGATTAAGGGCCGATGAAGAACTTGGCGCTTATGATCGCACCCCGGATTAGGGATTTTCGGGATTGTGGCGCTTTCGTATGGTTTTTGACCCCTCCTGGCGCTTTCGTATGTCACTGGATAACCTCAATACCGTTATGGCCCCTGAAGTCGAAAAAAATAAGACTGGACGTGCAATATTCCGGGTCGTCTCAAAAAACTCCCAAGTTCAAGAACTATTTAAAATCGTAAAAAATTCGAGGTAACGGCGTCCTGGAGATTTCAACCCTTATTTTTCACACCTTAGAGATGGCTGACATTAACGCCGATCGTCGCGGACCAACTAGACCCCAAATGGGACCTACAAACCAAATTTCATCAGTTTTGGTGCGAAGTACGGCGTACGGCGGACGGACAGAAATTTTTTTATTGCATTTTCGGATTCTACATACCTTGAAACGGAAACCATCAAATTTTGATGGGTGGGGGGGGGGGGATTAATTTTTTGTTCATGTTCGATTCCAAAGGTTCATTATTGAAAATAATAAACCAAAATTCTCTGATTTTCGGTTTCCCCAGAATTTCGTACTCGTATATATACACGTAACTCGTAAATCCGGCAGCAGTTTCCAATGACCACATGTGGGTGGCCACTTTACTCATTTTGCGTACCATACTACGATTTGCCAAATCCAGGGAAACTGAAAAGTTCCAGCCATGCAGCATGGATATAAAAGCGAATTTTCAAAGAAATATTTGTGCTTTTGTGTAAAAAGATGATATAGCGAGAAACCATACTACTTTTCATAGTTATCATATAATTTTTTCGTGATCTAAGCAATTTTTACCGATTTTTGACCCTTAAGTCAAATTTGACCCACTCTTTTTTGGGAAAAATATTTTTATCATCGAAGTAGTCCCTCCATCGTGATTCACCATTCCACACAACGTCAGGTGAATTAATATTGATTTTAGCCCTTAATACCAATTTTGACGCCCTAAGAATCCGAATTTGACCCCTATTCTGTACGAAAAACAACTGAAATGAATCTGCTGAAACAGCTGAAACTGAATTTTTCCGTCTTTACTTACCCTTCCATACCGCTTTCATTGATTTTACATCAATTGTTTGCGATTTTAATAGTTTTTACAGATTTTTGACCCCCCCCCCCCCCACAAAATCTAATTTGAGCCTCTTAGAATTTTTGAAAATTGCTCATCTTCAAACTCATCCTCTTTTTGGCAATACAAACGTTTTGGCGAAATGTGGACTTCTTATATTTACCAAAGGACATATATCGTCTGGAAATATATACAAATATATATATAAATGTTTGTTAAAATATAGGGATGAACTCAGGATGCTCTGGAACGGATTTGACTATTAAAAAAATTTCAAAATTTCATGTTCCGAAAAGTTAGGACACATTGCAATAGTGTCATTTTCTTTGAAAATTCGCTAAGTCAGCTCAATTAATCTTGAGCAAAAATCTGGTGACTCATAGGTTATTGGATTTACCTCTGATAGGTTAAAAATGTCTGCCAAGTCGGGTGGGCAGTATAGCTTCCTCACTTATTGTAGCATGGACGTGTAGAATCAGTTGGTAAAAAAATGACGCGTCAAAATGATGGAATAGCAATAGAGTATTAATAAACTACCTAACATGCGTAATAGGATCAAGCATTTCAACTTTTTTCAAAATTTCATGTTCGCGCATGCGTAGACGAAAGTTACAGTAAGATTCCAATGAAATTCATAAGGAACTATCTAAGTACTATTCCTGATCGACCCTCCAAGTTTGAACTCATTGAAACGATATTTAAGGTAGTTATGGGCGTTTCAAGTATTTCACGTTTGCGCAAGCGCAGACGAAAGTTGCAGTACTTTTTCAATGATTTTGGTATGGGACCATCTGTGAGCCAACCCGCACCTACCCTCCAAATTTCAGCTTTTAGACCATTATTTCGAGTAGTTATGGGCGTTACATGGAATTACCACAGACAGACAGACACGGAACTAAAAATGTTCTTTGACGTCTGAAACGCAAAGTGTAGTGGAAATTTTCATTTTGGAGGACATACATTTTTTTACTCACTCACAAATCCAAGGCTTCCCTACTTTCGGTAATGAGGAAGCAAAAAGATAGGTAACATTGGTCTAAAAAAAAATGGCAAATTGTTACACATAGGTTATTTCCCTGTATAGATACCCCTTCTGCGCAGAATCACTGTTTTCTGTTTGATCCTATTTGTCCACCCTTTAGAGATGGGCCAACAGTTACCTACCGCATTCTTTATCTACGTATCTACGTGTTCTCTGTCCTTTTTGTCGCCTTTTTTTCATCTCCGTCTAATCGGTTACCTCTACGCATTGCTAACTGTCGGCGCTTTGACGTAGTCGGAAGTTCGTGTGGAAGGAGTCGCTTATCTCACTCAAATCAACTTTCAATATGGGATCGAATACTCCAGGTAATGAACATTCAAGACCTAGACGCCCTTGAACAGAACCTCCGCCAAATAACACATTTATATATCACGTAATTCATTTGCACCCCTAGCTAACCTAAATACTGATCATAATCGCCATCTGACTGTTGGGTCCTGCAGGATGGATTGGATGCGATCCTCAATTGGTGTTCTTCAAGCGGACTGGCTTTGAATCCTGAGAAGTGTTCAGTTATGACATTCAATCGGTCCCTGCAGCCTCTTCATCATGGTTATAATATTGGCACTTTTCCACTAAGACGAGTGACTTCAGTTCGGGATCTGGGTGTGCTTCTCGATGGCCAGCTCACCTTTACTAGCCACATTTCGGGTGTGTCGTGCCGTGCAATGCGGGTTTTGGGCTTCATCAGGCGGAACACCAGAGAATTCGACCATATTCCTGCAATAGTCACGCTTTATAAATCCCTCATCTTACCTATTCTGGAGTATGCTTCGGTTGTATGGAACCCGTTCTACCAGTGCCACATAAGAGAGCTCGAGAGAGTGCACCATGTTTTCCTGCGTTACATAGCGTTTAAACTCCGCATCCCGCCTGATGGGGTCAGCTATGCGACTTTGGGCCGGAGGTTTGGCTTGCTTAGGCTCCAGGATCGGAGATATGTATCTGATCTTTTGTTCTTCCAGAAGATCTTGATGGGTCATGTTGACTCGCCGTCACTTCTGGCCCGGATCAATCTTCTGGTTCCTCGCCCACATTCTCGCTGTCGTAACTCATTCTGGGTCCCATTTTCGCCTACAAATTACATGTATAACCGCCCCCTGGCTAGACTACCAAGAGAGGCCAACTGGATTTTGAACGGATGCCACGAGTTGGACTTCTTCTCACAATCCTCTGCAACACTACGTCGCCACATTTCCTCCATATTACTGAGTAACCATAATTAATTAAATCTGAGTTGTATTATTCAAGTGTATTTTTCTGAGCGTCTCTATCTGGGCGCGGATATTCCAGTTCATTTTATTTCGTTTCATTTTATTTTTTTATTTCTTTCTATTGTATTTTTCTTCCTATTGTGTTGTATTGGGCTTGCCCGTATCAAATAAATAAATAAATAAATAAATAAATAAATAAATAAATAATGCTATGGACGATGAAACAAATGCAACTGCTGCCATAGAAAAGGAAAATCCCCCCGTTTTACATTTATAACACCGCTAGTATTACAACAGAACCAACTCACTATCCAGTAAACCGCCACCTTTCACCCGACATCTTTGATTTCTTTCTAGGGAAAAACATAGCTGCCTTATCACCCTCAATACGTGTTGTACATGCTACGTCATCTGATCACTATCCAGTTAGGTATACTAAAACTGAATGGGACGATTCCATATAACCAGAGAAACACCTTGATAAGGCATCCATTTGACTGGGATTTGTACGCTGAAGTTCTATAGGGGCTAAAAGACCTTGCTATACAACTAAAACACCTAGGGACATAGATGAAGCAGTAAGCCATCTAACACATAGTATTCACTATGCCGCTGGTGAAGCAAGCTCACCTCGAAACCCCCCCACGCATAAGCTCTTTACATACACACCCACACATATCCAACAACTACTCGCAGTCAAGCATAACGCACCTACGTTATGGGAAAGAACAAAGTACCCCCTACACAAAAGAGCATACAATCGCGCCACACTTCAACTGAAAACAGCATTAGCAAACAAAGAGAAGTCAGAGAAGAGGGCCGAACTAGCTCTTCTAAATACTGGAGACGGATCATTGTGGCACAAGACGAAGATGCCGAGAAAGCAACCTACTAACACACCTCCACTGAAACACGGAAATCAATGGTTGTCCACTCCCACGAAAAAGCACTTCTCTTCTCAGAACAGCACAGTGTGGTTGCACAGTTCGCCCCAAATCCGAGCCATCTGCCAGATTTCCACAGCCACATCGAAGAGGTGGTCACTGAACCTTTAGCACTGAGTCCCTTCAAGGACTATTTCACTCCAAATCAATTGAAAAACGCCATAGCAAGGTCACCTACCAAAAATCTCCAGGTCCTGACCGTATCACCCAGCCACTCCTAAAAAAGTTTCCTCGAAAAACTCTCGTCCTACTAAACCAGATCTTCAACGCCATCCTCCGAACTACGTACTTCCCTGCTCGCTGGAAACATGCGGAAGTTATAATGATACTAAAACCGTAGAAATCCAAAGACAATCCTTCCAGCTATCGACCCAAAAGTCTTCTCTCGATTTTTTCCAAAATATTCTAGAGACCCATGCTACCCAAAGTTCTTCCGTTTCTCACATCAGTCATACCTGATTTCCAGTTCGGATTCCGGCCCTCCCACTCATGCCAGCAACAACTGCACAGAGTGGTAGAAGAAATTCTTAACATCTACGAGAATCAAGAAGTATGCCAAGCCTTACGGGTGGACAGAGAAAAAACTTTCGATAAGGTATGGCACCCAGGCTTACTCTTCAAGCTAAAATACTACTAACTGATACACACTTCCGCATAATCCGATCCTTTATTACTAATAGATCGTTTCATGTCAAGTGTGATTATGCGCAATTCCCAAGCAGAAGAATAGAAGCATCGGTGCCACAGGAAAGTGTGTGGCGTCCAGTACTATATCTCATCTTTGTGAGTAATATACCAGCTTCCCAAAATACTAGCTCCGCTATGTTTGCAGATAACCATGTGATACTTGCCAGTGGCCCCTCAGGCACCATTGCATCGACCACCCTCCAGCTTCATATTGAACAAATTCAAGACAGGACTCAGCAAAGGCGAATCGCAATAAATTCGGCCAAATCATATGTACTACAACATTCACCCTGAAGAGGAACTACCAGATAAACCCTATCATGATGAACAACCAGCAAATCCCCCAGGACAAGCAGGTGCGATACTAAGGAGTACATCTAGAACAAAGGCTCACTTTTGACCACCACATTGGGAATCTCGTTAAAAGAGTACGATCTCGCATAAACCTGCTGAAACCGCTTCTGGGCTCCTTACCATAATTCGTCCGATCTGGCAGTAAAGGTGTTCAGTTTGGGGCCTGGCTAGCAAAACCCAGATCAAGCGAGTCCAAACACAGCAAAATAGAGTACTGCGTATTATAACAAATGCTCCGTGGTACATCCGAAACTCTGTCATACACCGGGATCTAGATATACCAGAGGTGGAAGACGTAATTAGGGCAACAATGGCAAGTATGGACGACAACATCACCACCCACCAGTCAACTGCATTTGAGAGTCTCTTAGCATCATGGGAACGACAGCAGCCAACCAGACGCTTAAAAAGAAAACGCTGCAAATCCCTGCACAACGGTTTATTATTTTGTAGATTGCAGACCCTCCGTAGGTTAGTACCTAACCCTGTACTCGTTAATAGGTACCTACTAAATCACGAGTTAAATGTTGCTAAAATAATTCTGTCGATGACAAACAGTAACTAAAATGGCAAAAATAAACGCAAATAATGAAGTGGTGAAGGGAAATTGTTGATGTGGAGTGAAAATACACTGGAAAGGGCGGATGAGGTTGGGACAGAAACAAAAGCCGGCGCCACAACGCGAAATCCCATGTGATTGGAAAGGCCTAGGCCAGTCATAATGAATTTATTGAAAAAACAAAAGAAAACGATTGATTGAACTATTGCGGACCATGCCAATGCGCACGACGCCAATTTAGACAATTCGATTATAATCAAGGATATTGTATCCAATATTGTCGGGGGGGGGGGGGGGGGGCAGTCTTCAATTATTTTCAATGGTTTTCAGGGGTTATCAATGGATTTTTCAATTGCAATTGCATTACAATTTCACTTGCACTTTAATTGCAATTGGAATTCACTTCGAACTGTATAAGTTGGTGTACCATCAATTTGAATGGACTTTAATTGAAATACTCGTTAATAGGTAGGTACTACATATACCGTTGTGTAATAATTTACCTGTAAAGGTGCCCCCTTCTACGTAGATAGCATAATGAACCGTTGTGTAATAATTTGCCCATCAATAATACTTCAACGGTTGTTCAAGTTGCAAATTATCTATCAACCAAATCCAGCCCCTTCTAGGTAGATGAACCGTTGTCTAATGATTTACCGTTGTGTAATAATTTACCGGTGTGTAATAAGTTGCCGTTGTGTAATAATTAGCCGTTGTGTAATAATTTATAGTTGAGTAATAATTTGCCGTTGTGTAATAATTTACCATTGTTACAGATCACAGCTCTCCGTATAGATAACCGTTTATATAATATATGTACTATTCTATACATATGATATATATATAGATCGCTGATATGATATACTATGCGATACATATGATATAGATAGAATCTATAAATTAAATTAAAAAAATTTACCTACACTGAGCTCCGAGAACCAACTAGACCTCAAACGCGACCTTCAAACCAAATTTCATCAATTTTGGTTCATGGCAACTAATAAAAGTGCCGCGTACGGTGTACGGCGGACGGACAAAAACTGTTTAAATTCAATTTTCGAATTCTACGTACCTTGAAATTTACTATTAAATTTTGAGGGGGATTAAAAAGTAGTCTTTCATGCTTACTGAAAATAAACCAAAATACACTGCCAAGGTGATGGCACAGGAGCTTCCTCGTCACAATCAGAGTGACCCATTATAAAATAGAACAGACTCGGAAGCAAAATAACATAACATTACATTACATTACATTACATAACGTTAAATATACATATTACATAACATTACATTACATAACATTACATAACATTACATGAAATATACATATTATACCTACATAACATGACTTCCATAATACATTACGTCCATTATACATAACTAGCCTGACCGCTCGCTTCGCTCGCTATCCGAGATTCGCTGTACGCAGTATCGTGGAACCAACAAACGACGGAAAAATCCCATACCCTACCGGGTATTTGTGCCCAATTTTATCAAAATCCGTCAAGCCATTCAGGAGTTGACCATGGTCGACCATATTTCCGCTATGGTCAGGGAATTAAAAATGCGCCTACGTTCAACTTGGGAGGCTACCGGATATTGGTGCCAAATTTGGTCGATATCCGTTGAGCAATTCGGGATTCGACCATGGAGGGGCCCATGGATGCGCTAAGGTCGACCGCGGGGGTAGTCCGAAGGGTCGATCATAGATAGAATTTCACGTAGATTACGAATACGCAATAAAAAATAGGGGTTACCATTTCAATTAACGAAGTTGACCATGGTCGACCATAGTTCCGCTATGGTCAGGGAATTAAAAATGCGACGTTGCACAACTTGGGAGCCTACTGGATACTCGTGCCAAATTTGGTCGATATCCGTCAAGCCATTCAGGAGTTGACCATGGTCGACCATAGTTCCGCTATGGTCAGGGAATTAAAAATGCGCCTACGTTCAACTTGGGAGGCTACCGGATATTGGTGCCAAATTTGGTCGATATCCGTTGAGCAATTCGGGATTCGACCATGGAGGGGGCCCATGGATGCGCTAAGGTCGACCGCGGGGGTAGTCCGAAGGGTCGATCGTAGATAGAATTTCACGTAGATTACGAATACGCGATAAAAAATAGGGGTTACCATTTCAATTAACGAAGTTGACCATGGTCGACCATAGTTCCGCTATGGTCAGGGAATTAAAAATGCGACGTTGCACAACTTGGGAGCCTACTGGATACTCGTGCCAAATTTGGTCGATATCCGTCAAGCCATTCAGGAGTTGACCATGGTCGACCATAGTTCCGCTATGGTCAGGGAATTAAAAATGCGACGTTGCACAACTTGGGAGCCTACTGGATATTCGTGCCAAATTTGGTCGATGTCCGTTGAGCAATTCGGGATTCGACCATGGAGGGGCCCATGGATGCGCTATGGTCGACCGCGGGGGTAGTCCGAAGGGTCGATCGTAGATAGAATTTCACGTAGATTACGAATACGCGATAAAAAATAGGGGTTACCATTTCAATTAACGAAGTTGACCATGGTCGACCATAGTTCCGCTATGGTCAGGGAATTAAAAATGCGACGTTGCACAACTTGGGAGCCTACTGGATATTCGTGCCAAATTTGGTCGATATCCGTCAAGCCATTCAGGAGTTGACCATGGTCGACCATAGTTCCGCTATGGTCAGGGAATTGAAAATGCGACGTTGCACAACTTGGGAGCCTACTGGATATTCGTGCCAAATTTGGTCGATATCCGTCGAGCCGTTTGGCCGTGCATAGAAGGACAGACAGACAGACAGAGCGCATGCGCAGGGCGAACCGCTGGCTCTATCATGTTGAAATTTATATGGGACCTCAATGGGCCCTACCCGCTTAATCCCTGAGAATTACATTGAAATTGGGTGAAATCTTTGGTTACTACGGCTGTAACAAGGAAATTGAATCTATTTCACGCCAGCGCATGCGCAGAGCGCACCGAGGGTCCGGTCATGCTGAAATTCATACTGGAACTCACTAGGCCTTGTCCAAACAACCCTTGAAAATTTGAGCGAAATTGAATCAAAATTGTGAAAGTTATGCGTGTTTGTTGAATTTAACGTTAGCGCATGCGCAGGGCGTACCGCTGGATCAATCATGTTGAAATTTGTATGGGACCTCAAGGGGCCTTATCCGCACCATCCCTCAAAATTTGAGCTGAATCAATTCAAAATCGTGGATGTTATGGCTGTAACAAGGAAATGCGGACAGACTCACAGACTCACAGACTCACAGACTCACAGACTCACAGATTCACAGACTCACAGACTCACAGACCGACAGACACGGAACCAAATTTGTTCAGTAGGCTTTGAAACGCAAAATGCAAGTGGAAATTTTGATTTCTGAAGACAAAAATTTTTTGGCTCACGAAAGTGAACACAAGGCTTCCGCTGCTTCGCAGACTCGGAAGCAATACACTGCCAAAGACATGGCACAGAAGCTTCCTCGTGGCCTTCACAGTATGTCACCATTAAATTTTCAGAAAACTAGAAATGACCGGTTCGCCATGGTCATGACGGTAGAATGCTGGGCAATCAAAAATAATTAAAAAATCGTTATTTTTGGGCAGTACAAAGCACGGGGGCAAAAAAGATTTAAACGTTATTATGGAATTCCGTAGCCATTGAGAGCCATAGAGATGGTGGACAGGAATGCTCGACGTTTGGAATGTACGCGGTGCCAGTGCCACGTGCCAGTGCACCGCTGATTCAATCATGACGAATGACGTATGGGACCTCAAGGGACCTTACCCGCATCATCCTTGAAAATCTGACCAAAATCCGTCCAAAATTGATGGAGTTATGACCGTAACAAGAAAATCTCGTAAGCGCCTGCGCAGAGGCTACCGTTGATTCGATCATGATGAAACTGATAGGGGATCATCTAGCGCTAAACCCACACAATTCCTGAAAATTTTATTGAAATTGGATCAAAATTGTAGAAGTTATGGCAGTGGCAAGGAAATGTGGACAGACAGGCAGACGGACAGATAGACACGAAACCAAATTTGTTCAGGAGGCCCTGAAACGCAAAATGCAAGTGGAAATTTTGGAGAACAAAAGCATTTTTCATTTCGAAACTGAAAACGAAGCTTCCACTGCCTTGCAGACTCGGAAGCAAAATGAATTATAGGTACCTACTAATTTATTAAAAGTTTTTAATACTCACACTAGTTTTTGTTGTTTGACAACTAGTACAGATCGTAAATATGAAGAGCAGTACCCATACGCTGTAAGCTGCTCTGAACGCCGCTGCAGTGGGGTTGTTATCCCAAGCATCGGTAAAAATGTAGTAAGTCCACCCTAAAGCAGAATAGACGGTTATTTCAAAAATCTTACTATAGGTACTGGTTATGTTACTGTATTGCAATTATTATAAATCACTCGTATTTAAGTAATGGTTAGGAAAATAGGACTAATATGTTTAGGAAAGCGTGATTGGTTTGGATAAGTGGGTAGGTACTTATGTGACGTGTGATGTTATGACAGTGTTAATTTATCACAAAAAAATGCAGTGTACATTAAGGTTTCTTTCCTTTCAGGTAGGTAGTAAGTTTGTCACATAATAGGACCTCGCATTCATTATTTCTGAAGCTTCATGTAGAACCAACGTTCTTCTCCGCTGCTCATGCATCAATCTAACCGCTACAAAAGGGGGCATCGCCTTTTGGGCTGGTGACAACAACTCTTTTCGTTGGGTTTTCTCCATTCGGATCTCCGAGGAATAATTAATATTAAATATTGATCCCATTCAAAATATTTCATGTTTACCAATGAAGTACAACGTAAGGTTAGCTATTAGGGAGACCATTTGCTTCTGGTACAAGTTGTTGATGCGCTGAGCTGCTCTGTTGAGAGCACTATGATGTTCCACCAAGTTTGAGCAATAATCCTCGAATCTATATTTACGTAAACCTTTGGCCCAAGTGTCCGATTCAAACCCATGAAGGAGATGGTGAGCCAATCGTTTGTACTGTTCCCTGCAAAGTTAAGGTGATGTAGTAGGTAAAACTATCTTAAAGCTAGTACAGTTAGTTATAAAACAACTGACCGGGCGGGTCAGATGGTCTGCAATGAGGCCACGTCAGTTTTTAGAAATTGCAAGACGCTTGACCTCACGCCTCACGCGCGGATGAACTCTGATTTTCTAATGACTTGTGGGGCATTTAATTAATAAAATTCATTATTTCATCTTGAGCCTCTCTGTCATAACAGGTGGTATTCTAGAAGTTCGCATGCAGCCATGATGAATTCATATTATGAATGAAAAACCTAAAATGACGAATTTAGTTCAAATACTCGTAATTAATGCTCTCTCTCATTTGGGAAGCTCACTATTTGTTAGTGAGTTCAGTTAGTGACTCACTATTTGTTATGCGGTGTAAACGCGATAAAAGTTAGAAAGGATTTTTAAATTTTTTTTAAATGATTTATTTCCAAAATAGATATACAAGACATATATACCTACACAAAATACAAAAATTGTCAAGAAATGAACTAAACTGCCTACTTATACAACAAAGGAAAGAAAAGGAAAGAGAAAAAAAACAGCTTAGTACAACCTTGCATAAAACAAAGAGGAGAAGTCTCTTATCATGTAACAATACTGGAAACATAATCCCCAATATGGGCTAAATACCCTTGTTAGGGGATGCGAAGCTGAGGCGGCTCCCACTCATTGCGACATAAGTGCCTAGAATATTACTAAAGTAAAAAGAAACAAGAAATACAACCACTCGTCAAATAAATGTTAATAATCATAAGGACATTTTCCTTGCAATACACTAAGAAATTGCTTCTTTAAATATACCGACATCTTTTTATTTTTTATACGGTTATCAAAAAGCCTATTTTTCAGTTCTTTTTGGAAACTGTTAAACTCAGGTACAGCAGCAACATAGAAAACATTATGAGCTAAGGTACTAGAAACCTGAGAATAAGCCAAATTACTGCTATTCTTAAATCGTGTTGGAATGGAATGGGGTGGAGATAACAGTTTTCCTTGCGTTATCAAACATTTTGCAAATGCAAAATCTTTCATTAGGTGGAACGGTAGGATCTGCAAAACGGCTAAGTAACACGAGATGAATGTCAGGTAGATGAATAGTGATTCACTCGTTCACTTTCACAGTGTGAGTCACACGTTTCGTCGAAGTGAGCTTATGCTAATGATACAAGGCCACATTTGATAGCCTGCTCGTTCAACAGTCACTTTGTTATATGAGTTGGACAAACGTCTCTCCGTCAGTTCCGTCACCAAATAGCTCGAACTCCGGGAACTGGAATAAGGTTTTTGCTAAGTTGTTTGGATGACTCATAGGTGTTAGATGTACCAAGCTCTGAGGAGCGGTTTCCGGGAGAGTGTAGTTATCATTACAGTTTATTAAACATTGCAGAAAAAACAAGCCAGAGCAGAATGGTCATAAATCATAAGCAATAAATCCGTCACTCAAACAGTGGGCCTTCTGCACTATCTGAACATTAGTTGAGACTTGCCTATTTATATCTTACAGTTGTGTGGTTGTTTGTTATTGTGGTTCCTATTTTCTGTTTATAGTTTAGTTACACTTATTAAGTATTCTGCACCTATACGTACACAACGCACTAAATAGGAGTACCCATGACTTCTTTTTATAACACTTTTCGATTTTTATATGAAAGGAGGTTCCATACTAAGAATTTTGAGACCAACCGCACTCTCATACGATGAATAGTTCTTTTTCTATGAGCTTTCAAAGTTTTGACAACAAGTGACTTCATTGCATCCCTCCGCTTGGGCGGGACCCCCTTGCCCAGTGTGATGTCGAAAATTTTAAAGCTCATAGAAAAAGAACTATTCATTGTAGGAGTGCGGTTGGTCTAAAAATTCTTAGAATGGAACCTACTTTCATTTAAAAGTTTAAACAGAAGCCATGAGTACTCCTCATTACGAAAGTAATTATTTTATTTCGTTTCTCATCATATCATGCGACTGGTGACTAGGCATTTTGGAGGAGAAGATTAAGAAAACTGTGATTTTTTTAAAAATATTCATGGTTTGTATATATGTATATAAATATAATATTGTAGTGATCGGCTGCTCCCTATTAACATGTAATAGCGTCACTTGAGGTATAAGCCGCGTCTTGGCGGCTTCCCGGAGCGGGGTTCCCCTACCCCCCTCCGGGTCTGTAATAAGGGGTATAAAAAGGCGATGTATTTAACCAATAAACAGTCAATCAAGTCACAACCCGACTCAAGTAGTTTCGTGTACTTATTGCTCCCGCTGGATCATCACACTGGTCACCCCGACGACGAGCACGCAACCTTCACCGGCTACCGGCTTCTGCGAACAGCGTCTCGCCTTCTCGCCTCTAGCGACTGCTCAACGCGCACCTTCGCTGGCTTCCTGCCTTCTGCGAACAACATCCCGCCTTCTCGCCTCTAGCGACGGCTCGATACGCACCTTCGCCGGCTTCCTGCCCTCTGAGAATAGCGCCCCGCATTCTCGCTTCCAGCGACGGCTTAAAACGCACATTCGCTTTGACCTTCAACGGACTTACAAAGGTCCTTTCCAGGACCACTGTCTGTTTCTGCCTTTCAGTTTCAGCCACCTCGGACTTTCGCGACCGCAACGCCGGCAGAGCAACGTACCCTTGCCCCGGCCATCTTCGGACTAACACCGATTCTTTAAGAACCATCGTCCTCTTGCGATCGACAGCGAACCCCCCACCACTCGTCACGACCAATCAGCGTCCTCTCTCAAGCGACCAACCAGCTATCGTCTCTCCAGCGAACCAATTAGAGACCATCTCGCCCCTCCCGCAGCCTATATAACGAGAGCGACCACCAACGGAGCATACATTCCTCAGATCTACATCCAAGAGAACAACTTACTAAGAAGAAAATGGAGATGGAAATGGATGACCCGGCTTTCCCGCACATCTGGTTCGCACAGCTCGAACTAATTTTCGCCCAGGAAGGCTTGAAAAATTCTGAAGCCCGCTTCACCCGCGCCTTCCTCGCGCCAAGCGGACATCTGTACCGACATCGTCGCCTCACACTCCGCAAGCTACCAGACGTTGAAAGACCGGCTTATCGCAGCTCATGCACCCTCAGATGGCTCCCAGCTCACAACTCTGCTTCAGCCTTCGGTGACAGACGAGCTACCTTCGGCCCTCGCCAGACGCCTTCAATGTGCTCTTCCCTCGGAAACTCCGACCTCGCTTCTCCGACAACTCTTCTTACGATCTCTACCTGAGAGTCTTCGCCTTCACATCGCAGCCAGCGTAGAACCCGATATCACGAAGCTCGCGGCGGCCGCCGACGCCTTATACCCTTCGTAACACATCCTCGTGTGGCTACCGTCGACGAGGAAGTTCACGTGATCCAGCACCGCCAACAAATGCGGCCTTCTACGCAGTGACAATCACCCCCTCAACGACCGAACAAGACGTTCTGCTTCTACCATAGAAGATGGGGCTCCCGAGCGAAAAAATGCATCAAACCCTGCACCTGGTGAAACCAACCGACGGAAAACGCCAACACATTTCATCGGAAAGGAACACAACTGGGCACCCTACGAACGGCTAAAAGCTCGGAGATCAACACATATGACAACCACTGCGCCTCGGTACACCTACCGTCCTATGAAAGGACATTCACCGTAGCAGATGTCTCAACACCGATCCTCGGCCCCGACTTCCTAAGCCTTGTTGACCTTCCGAACGACCGCCTTATCAACGCAGCCACTAGCCTCGTACGCCCGGGAAATTTCAGCTGTGCAACCTCAGAGAACACACCCTACTTCCAGGCACTACTAGACGCACACACTCCTTCAGAAACCCCCTGCGAAGCACCAATCGAACAACATATAGTAATGAAGGGTCCGACATGTCAAGCGAAACTCCGACGCCTAGCCCCGGCCAGCCCTACGAAGACAAAAGCCCACTTCGCAGAGCTCCGAAACACCGGCATCATGCAACCATCGGAGGCCTCTTCGTCAAGCCCTCTACACGAAGTACCGAAGCCAGACGGAGATATTCGCCCCGTCGGAGACTACCACGCCCTCAGCAGGCTCACTGTCCCCGATCGATACACGATGCCGCACCTCCACGACTTCACAACGGTACCTTTCAGGACGACCACACTTACTACGTCCGAACACGCCCGTACCTTCTTCCGCTGCGGAATCGGCGAAAAAGACGATCCTCTAGTAGCCTCCAAAGATATCGAAGAACATTTTACCCACGTAAAATTATTACTCGATACACTAGCCAAACATAGCCGCGTGGAACACCTACACTGTGCCTTAAAAGACGCTATCATCGCTACCTCCTCGTCAGGAACCTGGGCATCGGACCTCAACGGCCTTCTCCTCAGCCTCCGCAGCAGGCCCGGCCCCGACGGCTACTCGCCCTCACAGCACCTTTTTTCGGCGACTCCACGACTTCCAGAGGACCTGTTCACACAACCGCCTCCCTCAACTCCGATTGGTCAAGAAATCTCGCTCCCTATTGGCCAACCGAATTCTTCCGCGGGCCAACCCGGACCGCGACCCACGAAGGTCATTCTCCCTCACAATGGCACCTCACACACCTTCGAAACAGCAACTGCTGAGGGACCTCGCATTGACACCTTCACCTCCGAGCCATCATCCTCCGACCACGACGGTACGAAAAGCTATGGCAATCACACGGGCCAACGCCGCCCCTATACCACCTCCGCCATTCATCAATCCGATGAATCACAAGATGAAGCCACCACAGGGAATCACCCCACTTCATGCCACGGCCACTCACAAGCAAACCATCACACTGATGCTCCCGCCTTTCGCCGGGAAGTGCTCCGACTGCTGCACACACGGCTGCCGCCGCCCCCAGCTCCAGAGCATCGGGATACAGGTGTCCCCCGACACAATTACCACTGGGACCCAGGCAACAAACAAGAGGACGCAAGAGGAGCCGCCAACCGCTGCAGCTACGCCGCAAGTGCGGCCCATTTCACCTGCTCCGGCACCTCCTGCCTCGCCGCCCAGCAGAGTCACTCCCGCCAGCCGCCCCTTCCAGAGGTCTCCCAGACGAGGCCCCCGACATTATCAGCGGAACCACCACCGAGCATGCTCCCAGTTCCGAGCACGCTCACGGATCCCGCACCGCAGCCGCCGCTAATGCAGGACAACACCGCAACAGCAAACCAAGACAACACGCAGCCTCTTCTACCTCCACCGACGCCTCAACACGATTCACCGTCGAAAACGAATTTATAATTGCAGTATTTAACTTCAATTCTGGGGGGAGCAGTGTAGTGATCGGCTGCTCCCTATTAACATGTAATAGCGTCACTTGAGGTATAAGCCGCGTCTTGGCGGCTTCCCGGAGCGGGGTTCCCCTACCCCCCTCCGGGTCTGTAATAAGGGGTATAAAAAGGCGATGTATTTAACCAATAAACAGTCAATCAAGTCACAACCCGACTCAAGTAGTCTCGTGTACTTATTGCTCCCGCTGGATCATCACAAATATATTAACCCTTGTGTCCAGACCAGTGTCCCCCGTCATTACTTCTACGAGGAAATGGTGGGTTATGACACTGAGGTGCTCTTCAGTCCCACATAAAGCTCATCAAATAGACAGTTTCTTATTTTTCTTGAAAGATATGTTGAGAAGAGCACAGGTAATTACAAGAGACGCCCATTGGATGTTCTGTAAATTACTTTATTTCTAGGTTCCACAAGTTTTTAGAGATTAGCATTCCAACACTGAACCAATAAAAAAAGGAACCGTTGAAATCTGGAGTAAATAGAGGCCTGAGTATCGCAAACTATGTTCACCCACACACGCTCTCAACTAAAGTCGGGAAAGTTTAAAAAAAAAATGTTAATCCCCTCCCCCACCCACCGCAACACAACCCACGGAAAAATATTTATAAATTCAGAGACCCCTTCTCGTGACATAAAATGTCGGTATCTCCCAAATCTGTTGCACAACTAGACCAACAATAATTAATTCAGTCGATATTTTAAAAAAAACCTTGAAAATAGGATTAAAATCGCGACCTGTTCATCGCAAACGGCAGCCCATGACGCAATCAAAGCAAAGGCTTTTTGACATTCCATTCCCAAAATAAGTACCTCACTCACGAATGACAACAGAAAAGTGCCGTTAACCACAACTTACTTAGGTGAGTATATCTAGGTATATTGTATTTCCCTACTTCATGCAACATGCAAACAAACCTTACGATGAGCAAGAAGGAACAAAACTGCAATCCGATCAAATGAATCATTGTTTGATTGATTATTATCACGACGAAATTGATCACCACTTGAATGGAAGGCTTGATGGTTAAGGCGTACCCAATTTGATATATCAGTAGCCAACAGATACCTGAATAGAATATTAAACGTTATTACAAATAATGCTGCAAATTATTACACAACCGTTTACTATTTTCCTGCACAGATACCCCTTCTGCTTAGATCACCGTTGCCATAGGTAATGGCCTACCTACCCTCGTGTTTTCCCCAGGAAAGCCCTAAATCGAGCAAAATCGAATTCGAATTGAGGAAGTCATGCGCTTGGGAAGGATTTGCGAACTCACTGACGAACATTCAGACACTGAACCAAATTTTTGGTTTATTATTTTCAATAATGAACCACTGGAATCGAGCATGAAAAAAAATTCTAACCCCCCCACAAAATTTGATGGTCTACGTTTCAAGGTATGTAGAATCCGAAAATGCAATAAAAACATTTCTGTCTGTCCGCCGTACGCCGTACGCCGTACGCCGTAGGTCGTACTGACCACTTTTCTTAGTTACCATGAAACAAAATTGATGAAATTCGGGTTATAGGTTCGGTTCGGGGTCTAGTTGGTCCTCGAAGCTCGGCGTTACTGTCAGTCATCTCTAAGGGGTTCAAAATAGGGGTTGGAATTTTCAGAACGCCGTATCTCGAAAACTTTCGATAAAAGGGTACGGTTTTTTTACGTTATTAAATTTGTCTTGAGCTAAACAATTTTTTGAGACCACCCAGAGCATTGTACGTCCAGCCGTTCGTATGCACCAAAATGCTTCTCCAACACGATCGTGAATCAAACGGTATAAATCCGGCCGGGATATCATCACTAGGGAGCACCTGATTATAATCAAGGATGGCTGTATTCGAAGTCGAGTTGTTTGTTCTGCGATATTATTTCATTTGATAAGTGATGGACTGTTGGATTTTGTTGGTGGGTACTTGTGAAACTTGAACAAACGTTGAAATATTATTGATGGGTAAATTATTACACAATGGTAAATTATTACACAACGGCAAATTATTACACAACGGTAAATTATAACATAGTAACGGTAAATTATTACACAACGGTAAAGTATTACACAACGGCAAATTATTACACAACGGTTCATCTACCAAGAAGGGGCTGGATTTTGTTGATCGGTGCTTTTGCAACTTGAACAACTGTTGAAGTATTATTGATGGGGAAGTTATTACACAGCGGTTCATTATAGGTATTGACCACAGAAAACAGTGATCTGCGCAGAAGGGGCATCTATTTCATTCCACATCAACAATTTTCCTTTAGAACTTCATTATTTGCGTTTCTTTTTGCCGTTTTAGTTACTGTTTGTCATCGGCTGTATTAATTTAGTAACATTTAACTCGTGATTTAGGTAGGCACCTAGTAACGAGTACGGGGTGTCGCAAATGCGAAATTATTTAATCAATTTTTATTTTCGGCAGTCTAAATTTCTTACCTTCAACAGCACATACTTAAAATTTGGTAACAAAAATTATTAGAGCTAAAAAACATATGTATTTACGAACCTAACGATTTTAATTTCAATAAAAGTTTAGTTGTTTGCACGAGATCCAAAGAATAAGTAATTATTTCTTATAGTAAGAAATATAGAGTTAAAAATTGCTTTTGCAATAATTTGGTAGCAGAGCGTGGTTCACGTGCAACAAATTGAGAATATGAGTAATAACAACGAGGACCTGTTACTCGTAGCAAAGGGAAGACTTTCGGAATTCGTTCGCGAAAAGGAGAATGAGCTGGCAGACGAAGATAACATTCCAGACCTACAACACCTGAAATTATATGCCCAGCAAGTTGAGCGGCTAAAGCAAGTTTTAGTAAGAGCTATAGATCAAGCGGAAAGTAGCAGTAGCCGAAATAGTCGGGCTGCTATCAATAGAGAAAGAACTAATTGCCACAATCTTCTCATGGACACCGTAATGTTCCAGGCACAAATTGATGTAAAGATTCAAAGTGATCCAAATTCGCAGATTTCGATTCCAACCCTTCACGCTCCCCATTCATCAACTAACTTACCTAAAATCAAGATAGAGAAGTTTGACGGAAACCTTTTCAAATTTACTGAATTCTGGCAAATTTTCGAAGCAAACATTGACAAGAATCCTCATTTTACACCGGCTGAAAAAATCAATTATTTATCCACCTATCTCTCTGGGAAGGCCAAGGATTGTGTGGCAGGGTATGCTTTGACCGGCGAAAATTATCAAACGGTGGTGAACCAGTTAAAAAACAGATTTGGAGACACTCAAGTTCTGGTGACGTCCCATTATCAAGAACTTCAGTCCCTACCGAAAGCCACACGATACTCGACAAGCCTTAGAACAACATACGACAGCATAGAGAAACATTTAAGGTCTTTGCAAAATTTAGGAGAAGACATACAACAAAAATATTTCATAACAACCATCCTTTCGAAATTTCCACCAGACATCCAGATGAAAATTGAGAAGAAAAGACTAAAAGGGGAGTTGAATGTAGAAGGAATTTTGGGAATAATAAATAATCACATTACCGCCTTGGAAAGAGTATACACAAGTCCACGAGAGAACACAAGTCGTAAGAACGATCCAACTACCACCACTCATGCACTCATAGGCTCGGAGAGTTCTTACAAGAATAAAAGGTGTTTTTATTGCAGAGAAGGCCATTACAGCGATGAATGCTGCAAATTCAAAACCCTCGAAGAAAGGACAAATGAAGTCAAGAATTGCTGTCGTGTTTGCTTCGGAAAGAGTCACAAATCGAAGGACTGCCGACAAAACAAGCCTTGCTTCCACTGCAAAAAGAAGATGATGCACCATCGGAGTCTCTGCCCAACTCTTTTTAGGGATGATGAGAAGAAGCAGCACGAGCAGGAGAGGAGCAGCGAGGAAGCTGGATTACTAGCAGGGACCGAAAACGTCCTGATGAAAACTCTGTCAGCTGGCCTCTACAACCCAGATGAAGGATGTACACGCTCAGTAAGAGTTAGAGCCCTACTTGATTCAGGTAGCTATCGTAGCCATATAACCGAGAGCGTACGTAAACGACTAAAATTAAAATTACTAGGAAGAGAAATTTTATCAGTATATGTGTTTGGGAAGACAATGCCTACGCAACTTCCAGTATCAATAGCAGAATTGGGTATGATATTCAACGATGGAAACGTTACCAAGATTACTGTGAGCGTGGTACCCCAAATATCTGGAAAGCTTTTCAATGCAGTAGGAATTTCCAAGGGAAAGCTCCAAGATTTATTAGGGGTCAACTACTGTAAGATATCCGATCAAGACACTGAAAAGCCTATTGAAATGCTTATAGGAAATGATTATTACGAAGACGTTGTAGGAGAACGGAAAATGATAAAACCCGGATTGTACATATTAGACACAAAATTTGGTAATGTTCTCACCGGAAGATACCAGCGACAATCCGTATGTGACGAGACGTTGTGCTTCCTAACGTATTCAGTCAATTGCAAAACCCCGTCTTACTCGAATAGCATCCAATGGCTAGAACCAGACAAATTGCCCCTTGATGATTCTGAGTGTCGGGATGAAATTAGAAATATGTGGTCACTCGACACGATAGGAATTAGAGAAGATCCTTACGATAACGAAGATGATCTGGCCGTTCAAAACTTTTATGACAACATAACGTATGAAAAGGGTCGTTATGTAGTTTCTTGGCCTTGGAGGACATATCCACCCCGGAATTTGTCATCAGGTTGGAGCTTAGCCATGGGTAGATTAAAATCGTTGGTGAATCGAATCCAAAACACTCAAATTATGGAAAAATATGATGCCATTTTTCAAGAACAATTGAAGAATGAAATAATAGAGAAGATTGATTCAACTTTTCAAAATTCAGTAGTTCATTACTTACCCCATCATCCTGTTATAACGCCTCAAAAAACTACAACCAAGATTCGCGTCGTATTTGACGGATCAGCAAAAACTAGACGGAGTGAGAAAAGTCTGAACGAGTCCCTATATAGAGGAAAAGTTTTGCTAGAGGATTTGGTAGGAATTCTCCTCAGATTCCGTACTTACAAGTACATTTTGACTGCAGATGTCGAAAAGGCTTTTCTTCAAGTCGGATTGCACCCTAGAGATAGAGATGTCACAAGGTTCATTTGGTTGAAGGATATTACCAAGCCCTTGACTGACTCCAATATTCAGACTTTTCGGTTTCAGAGGGTCCTATTCGGGGTGATTTCTAGTCCTTTTTTGATGAGCGCAGTAATCAAACACCATCTAAACCAATATCAATCAAAAATAGCCGAAAAACTTAACAATAACTTCTATATGGATAATCTAGTCGTTGGATGTCATCACGAAAAGAAAGAATGTTTGTCAATTTATCAAGAATCAAAATCAATAATGAAACTTGCCGGAATGAATTTGAGAGAATGGTACACTAACGAGCCTTCTTTGAATTTGGAATTAGATAAAATTGAAAACAGCCAGGTACCCGAGAAAATCATCAAAATTTTGGGGATCACTTGGAATGTACGTCGGGATATCATGCACATCAACATTAAACAACCTGGAAAATGGGAGCAAGTCACTAAACGCCAAGTCACTAGTATGGTTAGTTCTTGCTACGATCCTATGGGCCTTTTGAGTCCTGTGATTTTGCCTGCAAAACTGTTCGTGAGACGTTTATGGGAATTGAAATATGAATGGGATGATCCTTTGAATCAGGAAGACATAAACAACTGGCATTCTCTTCAGCTTTCACTGAATAAGCTAAGCAGCATAGAAATACCTAGATATGTGGGTCGCCCTACTAATGACGCAGAATTGCACTGTTTTACAGATGCTTCTCAACAAGCATTTGCCTGTTCAGTGTATTTGAGATTTCCCAATGAGAATGACATTTGTTCTTATCTTATGTTTGCCAAGCTGAGACTCGCACCACCGAAATTTACAATTCCTCGGTTGGAATTGTGTGGGGTACTAATTGGGATGAGAGCACTGCAATTTGTAAAGAAACAATTCGATTTTACGATCCGGAAACATTTCTTATGGACCGATTCCAAATGTGTAATTTTTTGGATTCGCTCAAACAAAATTCTACCAAGATTTATTGAGAATCGAGTTAAAGAGATTAGAAAACTATTTCATCAGAATCAAGTAGAATGTCGTTATGTACCTTCTGAACAAAATCCTGCCGATTTGGCAACTCGAGGGAAAGCTCATGACGAGTTGGATTCTTTCTGGTGGGAAGGACCGAAGTGGTTGAAACAAGATTCAACATATTGGCCAAATTGCCAATTAGACCAAGAAAACGTAGACGTTAAAATAGCAAAAGAAAATTTGGAATTTGAGAAGATATCAATTCTAACCGCAATGGATAACTCTCGTTACCTTTCTCCATTTGTCCAGTTTCCATTTGAATTGAAAATTGAGCACTTTCGTACACTAGGAAAATTGCTTCGTGTTACTGCATGGGCAGTTCGGTACGTAGAGAAATCCAGAAAATTGTCAATCATCAAAGGAAGATTTGTTATTTCGTCCGAAATTAAGAAAGCTCGAATAATGTGGTGCAAATCCGTCCAGATCAACCACTTCCATCAAGTTGTCCAAGATATGAGGAATTCCAAGCCTTCTAGTCTCCAAATGAAATTGGGTTTGTGGTTTGATTCGGAAAATGTTATTCGCTGCAAAGGGCGAGTCAATAGTCCTGAATTAAAATTTGACGAAAACTTTCCGGTCCTACTACCTCGAAAAGACCTTTTTACTGAATTGGTTGTTATGGAAATTCATAAAATTTGTGGACATGCGGGAGTTTCACACACCCTCGCTGAATTACGTCGATCCTATTGGATTATCAGAGGCCGAAGTGCAGTGAAATCCGTTTTGCAGAAATGTTTGATCTGCAAGAAATGGGATGGAGGAGCATACGAATACCCAAATATGCCACCCCTTCCTTTGTCGCGGGTAACCCGCTCATTTGCGTTTGCGCACACAGGAGCCGATTATTTGGGACCACTCTTCGTGAAAGTTGCGCAAGATAAGCAGGTAAAAAAGGAGAAGGTATGGATCTGCCTCTTCACCTGTCTTTCCACCCGAGCTTTACATCTGGAAGTGGTGAACAATTTGACTGCCACTGAATTTATGATGGCTCTTAGGAGATTTGCTGCTCGAAGGGGAAGCCCAAAACATTTGATAACTGATAATGCCACCCACTTCAAATTAGTGCAAGCCGTGATAAGTGTAATCGCCCCAGAGATCGAATGGCAATTCATACCTGAACTATCTCCGTGGCAAGGAGGATTTTATGAAAGGCTCGTCGCTTCAGTCAAGAAATGCTTGAGAAAGGCAATATGCCGTGCAACTCTCTCTCTTACACAGTTGGTCACCTTAGTTGCCGAAACAGAAGCAATCTTGAATTCGCGTCCTTTGGTGACGGTAGGAGATGACATCAATGACAATGACATCTTAACTCCAGCACACTTTCTGAACATACGGGAGAATTCAGGAGAACTCAACAAGGTAGACATTGAGTTGACTGCAGAACTAACCAACAGTCCTCGTGTTCATCTTCTTCAAACATGGAAGAAGGGACTAAATTACCTAAATACCTTCTGGAATACGTGGAAGAGGGAGTATCTTCTGAATCTGAGGGAGAGAAACGACCGAAGAATACCTCAGTCCAAAGGTACTGTGAAGAGAGCCGCCAACGTCGGAGACATCGTACAAATTGGCTCTGACACTCCTAGAGGGACCTGGCGACTGGCAAGGATCACCAATCTGATGCCAAGCAAGGATGGTCGAACTCGGAATGCCCTGCTTAGATTGACAAACGGTCAGAAGATTCGGAGGCCAATCACGCGCTTGTACCCCCTGGAAGTCCAGAATGAGGACACTCGCCAAGATATTTGAGTTCTTTGCCTCGGGAATGTCGCAAATGCGAAATTATTTAATCAATTTTTATTTTCGGCAGTCTAAATTTCTTACCTTCAACAGCACATACTTAAAATTTGGTAACAAAAATTATTAGAGCTAAAAAACATATGTATTTACGAACCTAACGATTTTAATTTCAATAAAAGTTTAGTTGTTTGCACGAGATCCAAAGAATAAGTAATTATTTCTTATAGTAAGAAATATAGAGTTAAAAATTTCTTTTGCAATACGGGGTTAGGTACTAACCTACGGAGGGTGTGCGGTTTACATAATATGTATAGAGTAGTATATATCATATTTTATAGACGGGTTATCTATACAGAGAGCTGTGATCTGTAACAGAAAGGTACTCTGTACAAAATAATAAACCGTTGTGCAGGGATATGCAGCGTTTTTCTATTTGCAAAACCAGGTACCTGTCAACAAATCACCATAAACAAAATAACCATCTTTCTTCAATAAGTAAATTTAATTCTGCAAATGATTATAACCAGCTGTTCCCTAGCAATCACTATACTTCTCCCCTACAGAGACGACTTAACGATCACTAGCACTCACCTAGCAATCACTATAAATACTTCTCCCCTACGACAGTAACGCCGACGGCTAAGGACAGATATTTTGAAACGGAAACGATCAAACCATTGTTATTTTAGTTTATTTTCTTCTTCTTTTTTCATGCTCGATTTTAAAGGTTCATTATTGAAAATAATAAACCAACATGGAGGTAGGTACCCAAAAATTGGTACCATGAACTAATCAAACCTTACTAATGATGGATAACTTTATCATAAAGTCGGTATCTACAGTTAGTTCCATGAATTGAATGTGTTCGCATGAGTTGGCAAAAGTTACAAAGGAGTTTTGGTTGGTTTGATACGGGAGTACTCATAATTTATTATATTTCACTCTTCACCTCGTTTGTCACAGGAGGCCGGGTAGATAAACAGATCATCGAACCTTAGTTCCTTGTATCTGAACGCACGTTTAAGAATGTCTAAACGCAACGATTTTGGGGGCAAACCATAAAAGGCTTCCCTAACCCTGGTACTCAATGAGTTAGCAAGACACTCATGGTGATAATATTGTAATAATCATTCTATAAAAACTTTACTTACTCACAAATGTCATTACTGAAGAGAATTGCTGAACTTCTGAGTAGGTTCCTTTCTTCAATTCAAGGAGCATTTTCCTAAAACTGCCTTCTTCGAAAACGCAGACGAGATAGTGCACTAATATGCACACTGACTCCAACAAGCTAATTACTATGAACATGGGGCCGTTGAATTGCCTCTTCAACCAGGGGTTCCCTGAATACAGGACGTAGTATATCCGGTGGCAGACGCAGAAAACGATGAAAGGTCCGATGGTTAGAGAAGATCGAGTGAGCGCTTGGCGGTTGCGGTAGATCCCATGAGGAAATAAGCCGATTACAGCAGATATATGAAATAGGGGACCTTTCTGTGAGCAAAAGTGAGCAAAAAATTAATAAAAGTAAGAAGAGATGATAAGTTAAGCAAAATCTCATACACAGGTCAAATATGGTAGTGTTTTATGCTTCTATCCAAATCACTGTCTCTTACATAAATGAGATAGGTATGCCAGCAGTACTAGCGGTAGCTCTCCAATTAACAAAATGGAGGCTGTAGGACTCTTGAATTCCACTGTGTGGGATTGATAATGATAAAAGCGTAGAGGGGGAGAAAATCTGCGAGTCTTCTAGTAGTTCAAGCGGATAAGCTTTTCTAATGTATAAGGACAAGAGAGCATCTTGATTGTTTCCATTATATTATTACTGATTAACTGTTATTAGTTATCAATCACATCCATTACAGTATCATTAATCCTTTCTATAAAAATCTCCTAAACTCAATATAATTTTCCAAAATGATTTGCTTAATCATCTCTAAAAACATAGGTATCCATAATCCCTTTATCTTGTCCAACTAATCCGATCCATATTTCTTCATAAACTCATCACAATTTCCTCTACAATGACCTGATTGACCATCATCATAATGGTGTTTTGTCACGTCCACAATAATTTTTATTATTAACGTCGTAATCACTGTAAATGATTACGCCCAATAATATACTTAAATCTCTTAAAAATATCCATATATGCTCCTCCATCATAGCATCATCATTTAATTTAATCGTAACTTGAAAGGGAACGCTGAAAAATGTTACTCACGGATGGCATGCTTAGGTTACAGCAAGCTCATTCCAACTGAAGCCAGAGTAACCACCAACTTCACGTGTCTTTGGCATAAACGATTTTAACCAATTTCATTACGTGTGATTACTGGGAAAGCCTACGACGATGTGTGTTATTGATTTCTCTCTAATAAAATGTCGTTCAGAACGTCCCGCGTGTTTCAATTCAATTAACTATGTCGTTGGCCTGGCTTAGTTTTGGGAAGTTCAGTGAATCAAATTGCCTTCGCAATAAATTGAAAACGATCGGAGCCTGGGGCTTTCAAGTACATACTTCACATCCATGATTGCGCTGGGGCTATTGTTGCTCCAGTGGAAATGAAATTCATATGACCGAGGAGCCAACCACTTATCTCATTACAATCAATTCGTCAAGCACTTTCATGCACAATTGGAAAGCGACAGTCAAATATGGAATCACACTTTTTCAGGAAAATGTGAGAGGATATTATTTATATTTGGATTCCTCCCACTACTCGGTAGACTCGGAAGCAGACGATAAGTTGTATTAAACGAGAATTTCTAATTTGTATTTTCGTTTGTTAAAATCGAATTAAAGACTTTGAGCTGTATGATTTTTCGATATTGATTTTGAACCAGAACGTTACAACATAAAAATTATATTCTTCATAATAATATATAATGCTGTCTGTCCATAATCCGTAAGGCTACCCGGTAGCAGACGAGCGGATCTCTATCTGTAATACTCTTAGGATCTGTAATACTGAATTACTCTTTCTTGAATGACATGGAAACCCATCCCATCACATCTTAATGAAACAATCCATGAACAATAATGTATTTAAATATTATACACAGATACTTTTATCTGCGCGTGAGTACCTCGGGACGTGCACAATTCCGGTACCGCTGAACCGATTTTGATGACACGGGGTACCTATGTTGGTTGTTGTAATAACTTTTCAGTTAGAAATAATGGTATCTGTAATGCAGTTACCGAAGGAAAAGTAGCTTCAGAATAACATGTTGAAATTAGTGACCACGTAAAACACCATGAGTAAATGTACGTAGTTTTCACATTTTTTTTGTTGTATGGAGAATGAAATGCACAGGTGAAGACATCGTAAATATAAATATAATATGCATCCACCCAAACGTACAAATTCGTGCTGGTTTTTATTCACGATAATTATGTAGACAAATTTACCACCAGAATAAAAGCAAATGGTTTAGAGCATTTGGTGTGTTATTGTCAGTTCGAGACAAAAGAATTAGTCTTCAACCGTACAAATGTATACTACGTCGTACCTCTCATGACCTTACCCCCGTATGTAGGAAGATAGCAAGGAGTAGTTCAAGGCGGTTGGCGATCACATCAACAGAGCGTGCCTGATGGTATCTGTCGAAAATATTCTTCCTGTCGGCGGGAGAGAATGCCGAACCACACAATTAGCTTCATAAAAGCGGTTATTCATTCATTATCCTGAAGCATTCAGGAAATTAAGACTTATTGGCACATGCAGGTGTAGTCCTAGAATATTTTTGTTCACCTATTTTCTTTTGTTTACCTTTTTAGGACGTCCCTCAGTAGTAAGAGGCGTCTTTATGTATTTGATATGGCCAGAAGGAAGAGGACAACACCCAGCCCGAGAATGAAAAGAACCCCATTCAAATCCGTTTCAGACCATCCTGAATCCAAATCCGCGATAAAACCCATATGTGTGAGTGTGTGTGTGTGTGTGTCAGAATCTTGTGCGCTGCTCAGGCAGCAATTCTTAACCGATTTGCGTGGTTCTTTTTTTGTTCGATCAGAAAACTGTCCAGTTGCGCCCTACGTCGCCGCGATTCCGAAATTTACTTTTATAAGAAAAAGAGGTTCAATGCCGAAAAAACGTTGGTTTTCGATAAAATCTTGTGTGCGCTGCTCAGGGCTTAATTCTCAAACGACTTTCGTGTTTTTTGTTTTGTTTTGTTAGGCACAGAATTCAGTCTAGTTGTTCACTACGTCACCGGAATTTGGAAATTTATGTCTATAGGGGCGGGGGGAGAGAATGCGGGATTTTCCACTGCCCGTATTCTCAACTTCTGAAGCTGCCATAGTCATAGGTATAAGAAACAATAGATAGGTAGCAACCTAATCTTAGATCAATCAGTCAATTTATTCACAATAATCTTGGGTCATTGTTATGATGATAACATCATCTACTCTAATATAGGTAGTCAAACATGTACGTAAGCTGTTCATGTCGCATCACTAGTCACGAAATTAGGTAATTAAATTGCACAATGAATTCATCATCATCATAGATAATTTACTCATATAGGTATACTTCCAGACGACCTGCAATGAGTGACCATAAGGGACGTCCACTATAACATAGATCATTTACTCATACATACTTCCAGAAGACCTGCAATGAGCGACCGTAAGGGACGTCCACTGTAATTCATGCATTACTCTACGGTGCGCTTCAAATTTTAAGACTGAAAGCATAAAGTACGTTCTAGATCTGAACTTGGAAATTGTCTCAGAAGTTGAAGAACGTGATTTCAAGCTGTAAGATCTTCATTTTGAAAACAACCTCGTAACTTTTGCCTTAAATTTGTTTGTTTATCACTTATAACTCCTGAAATATGTCAGTTAGGTACTTAACAAACCCGAAAAACACCTTAGGTTGATCAGTTTGTTAGGGGTAAAATCTATCTACAATTTCTATTATTTCTACCATTCTACTAGAATGGGAAATTACTATTCTACCATTCTATGCTATTTCTATTATTTTTCTCTACCTTTTTTCTATTTTTTTACCTATTCTATTTTCTACTTTCTATTTTCTATTTTCCATTTTCTAATTTTTCTATTTTTTCTACCATTCTACTATTATACCATTATACTATTTCTACCATTCTACTAGAATGAGAAATTCCATTCTACCATAGGGGTAGTGTCGTGAGTCCCTCCCGGAACTCCAACTCTCTAGAATTAAGTTCTCGCCAAAAACAACCTGTGAAAATAAGGCTCTGGCAATAAACGGTAAGAGTGGGGCAACCGACGCAGGATCCAGGACTCAACCTGAAACCCCACCACCAAGGTGGGGACTTCAGGGTCTATATAACCCCGAATCGTGCGCCATTTTCGCCATTCTACGTCTCCTCTAGCTGCTGGCTACTCTCTCTCTCTCCTCAAACCTCCTCTCTTAAAATTCACTTCTCAAATGCTCTCCTAGTAAATTCACACACACAGTAAATTCACACTCACCCATTTCATCAGAGTTAGGTGGAGGTCTCGCCCTTAACCAACCCTGATGAAACACACTACACGCTCGGTGGAGGTCCGCCCTTAACCGCACACACACTCACTTAAATTCAAACACACACATAAATTTAGTCAGGTATGGTGGAGGTCTCGCCCTTAACCAACCTGACGAAATTTATCACACGCTCGGTGGAGGTCCGCCCTTAACCGCACACACACACACACACAACCAAATTCCACGCACTTCATGCATTCAAATTCTCTAACTTAAATTCACTTTTAACCTTTTCAACACACGCTCGGTGGAGGTTCGCCCTTAACCGCAAACACACCAAAAATCAACACACAACAATTTTAGCTTTAAATTCACTCCTATCCAACTTCCAACTACCTCCACCTCTCATGGTGAATTTTACATCAACCTAAATTCACCATAGGTAGAAAAAACTATTTCTAAGGAGTAGAAATAAACTATTTCTAAGGGGTAAACAGTAGGGGTTTACATGTCCACGACGCCGTTATCTCCAATTTTTTTAAATGTTTTTTCAATTAATCTCGAACTTCGGAACTGTTTGAGACCACCCGGAGCATTGTACGTCCAGCCGTTCTCTCACAGCACGGCCCTGAAATTTGCACCGAAATCTTCGTCAACATGATCGTGAATGAATGGTATACATCAGGTCCAGATATCATTAACACCTGATTATAATTACGCATGGCTGAATGCAATCGAATTGGTTGTTCCGTGATACTATTTCCTTTGAAGAATGATGATGGTTATTTTGGATTTTGTTGATAGTACTTTTGCAACGTGAACAAACGTTATGCTTCATTTAATATCAAATGATTATTGATATAATTCTTGAATCCACCGCCTATTTATGAATTAGTAATTTCCCTGCTGGCTTACTCGATTTAAGGCTTTCGTTTTGGGGGGGGGGGGGGGGATTTGTAGCGTTTTTTGGTAAAGTGGTATAGATTTAGTGCTACGTTTGGAGGTCGTATTTTATCTTCAAAACCAGCGCGTTTATGTTCCTATTCTATTCATCTATGAGATACATCCCTTTAACAGCTGTATCTACATAAATAATCTATTAGGAGTCATCAAAGTGTGTGGTTGTCTTGAAGGCAGGCACTGCAAGGTGCTAACGTACTCTACAAAGGTACTTGTTCCAATTGTATTCATCTTGTGTTCATGAAAGGGAAGAACAGAAATAATTACGTATGAATAACCATTCGCAGACTAGGTCAGCTGCTAGTCGAGGGTTCTTGTTCTATTCTATGGTAGCTATTCAGGCTAACCTGGCATATTACAATAAATTTTTGCTAATAATGAATGCAATGATGAGGTAAAGATAAGACCAATTCGAGGCGAGAGGAGATTTGGCTCACTAGGTACTACATTTGGCGTAACAGACAGGTACTACTTACAGGCTGTACCAAATGTACGAAATGAGAAATCCAACCAGCGTCAAGCATTTTACTTACTACCTACCTCTGCCATTCCATGTCGCCCTTCTATCAACTGCAGCACGTAATTTTTCATATTTGTTCGAAATCAGTTAGGTAGCCATGTATTATAACAGACGGCTGTACCCTTCGGGGATGCCATCTTGTAATTATTATTATACAACTGAATAGAGGTGAGATTTGATCACAATAGGACCAATTACTAACTTATAACTTATTAATTAACATTTGTTATGTAGTTATAAAACGTAGGAAATCAGCGTTATACCTACCAGGAGAACTTGAATGAATGTAGGGACTCGAAGCTCGACGACACGGACATATAGCTAGAGTCGAGCAGGCGATCGGATCAAGGACACACTACATTACTCATGTTGTATTTACCTCCTCTTATACATGTAAAATTTTAAATAAAATATTCTATTCTATACCTAAGATAAACTGTCCTCCACGAATAATGGTCTTCCTCATCCAGGTAGCTCTGGAAAAGAATACGATTAATCAGTTAATGGGCAGCAGGCCTTCTGAGGATCCAATCGCTGGGATAAACGGATTTTCCGTTTCGACGCCTCGAGCAAATTTCAATCGATCTACACTTCCATTGAGGCGCTCATGGCCGGCGGTCGATTGCCTCAGTGTTTACTGAGTGCAACTGACCCGATGACTTGGGGTTGGGTCGCGGTTACGTGATTTTGCTTCCCGACCCGCGGCTTCAGTAGTTCTGTACTGGCGTCTCCCCCCTCACCACATCGTCGTACCCTTGGAATCTTCGCCAGACTTGGGAGGGGTCCACCACCCAGTTCCCGCCGGCTGACTCAGAATCCGTGTGTCAGTCAGTTCTTTACCCAACAGCAACGATGCAGCTTCGGGGGATTTCAACTGCTCTTATTCTCACAGCACGTAAGGAGAGTTTTCGGTATTTCTTTATTTCTCTGACAGATATAAAGTGTGTCCAATAAACGACACAAAACGTTGGTTAGTGTCGGTGCACTTAACCAAATTCAACTAGAAAACCGTACAATTTTGGAAATTTATCTGGAATATTATTTGGAGGGTAGGTATAATACCACCACAATACAATTCAATGCTTTTATTTACTTGCAAGCCAGTTTTGAACTAAGTAGTACTTATCTGATATCCGAACATGCTGAAAATTTGCACACGTTTATAAGACCGATACCAGTTAAACATTTTGGCAAAAATTGGACTTTTATATCATGTGGCCAAGGTCGAATACCTACGTGCCTATATATAATGTTTTATTTAGCTTGTTTCGTAGTCTGTCTGCTTGGAATCTTCGACAATTTTGAACCTGTTCCTGTTATCGGCACGTTTTGAAAATTTACACGCCGGTGACAATACATACCCTTCAATACGTCTGGTGGCTGTATCTACACATTCTGACGAAATTTGGAATTTGTTATCTTGTGGTCTAGGTCATAACATATAATGCAGGGACCTGTGCATTATTTGTAAGATAAAATATTCCAAATTTTGTAGGCCTATACATATTAAATATGTATAGGTATATGTATATGTATGTATGTATATGTATCTTAAATATGTATATGTATAGGGTGTATGTATATGTATATGTATTTGTATGCTACAAATTTTGTAGCTGAAAAAGAAGTCTTCGAAGATGGGGAGTTTTAGCAGAAAAATTATTCAAACCAAATGATCGCTCAAATTTGAGCTTTTGCGGGTCAGATCTTCAACGTACGTCACAAATTGCTTTAAATGAAAAAAGGCAAGGGTTTGTTGAAATATTAGTAACTGATGGCCGAGGGACGGATAAAGAAGATGTCCAAAAGAATGTATATAAATGTGATCGTTTAAAACACTGTAAGCGGTTTATTATTCTAACAAAAACGCCTCTGTTTCGAGCACATTTCGGGAAAAATCGTTTGACGCAGTTACAAGGTAAATAAAAATATACTATGTGAGGCACGAAATACATACATCACAGTTGTCTCTTCATGTTCTACCAACTGAAGCACATTCTAAGTCACTTACTGATGTATATTCATCTGCAAAATTGGCCCACACCATACACATACTCAACTACCGGAAGAAGCTGAAATTTCCTTCTTTTTTATTCGATGAATTCGTGTTCAGCGTGGTCCAAAATGGGGAAATCCCCCCCCCCCCCCCCCTCTTCATCAAAATGATGGAAATGGTCTAAAATCTGTAAAAACGAAAATAAGAGGCCTCGACCATTTCTGAGAAGCCGGACCCAAAAATTAGGCCAACTGTCCCCGAAATTGCCACGCGCTTCATTTACGGTGAAATTAGGTATATTCCAAAAATATCCTGATAGCTACAAACAATATAGCGGAGGGGTCAGTTGGTCGAAGGTCCACAGTTAAGAGACTGAAATAATGAAGAAAAGATATGAGGTCAAACTGACCATGAACTGTGGAAGTGATTATAAATATTTTATCTTGCATCCATCATTATCTGTCTATGTTAAATGCTGAAATGACCGTTCACAGTGTCAAGGCGCACATCTCCGGATCTAACTAGTGTTATCAAACCGTTCCCAATTACTGCACTTCCTTATCGTTTAATCGCGTAGATTGTCTCAAGATTGATGTGCGATGAAATTGGTGAATGAAAGATAATAATTATTAGATTCGAATTCGGGATCATGGTAGGGGGAATTTGTAAAGAAATCTGAAACTCAACCTCAGTCAGATAACCAAATGCCGGTCATTTAGACGATATATCTATCTCAAATTTTGAGCCGAGCCTCCAGAAAGTATAGATTTTTTCAAGGCAAAATTTTAACATACATACGCAGGAGGTGCTTCGTGCTTACATTCGGGTTTAAATGAATGAGGAGTACCCATGACTGAATGTTTTGGCAACAAGTGACGTCACACTGGGCAAGGGGGTGCCGCCCAGGCGGGATGAGTGCAATGAAAAAACTTTGAGAGCTCTTCGAATAAGAACTGTTTATATTATTAACAGAGAAGTCATGGTCCTCATTTAAATGAAATACCAACCGTTTCCTACCTTAATTGTTTTCGCCGTTCTTTCATTTAGTGGATTTATATCCACTAAATCCAAGGCATCCGTGATTTAGACAATAGCCCATCCTCAGCCCTACCTACAAAACCCGAAACCCACCCCCCACCTATCAATACAAAACACGAAAAATTATAAACAGTAAGGGAATAATTTTTTCCCTATTATGCGAATCGAAATTAACGATGAGAGTAAGATTCATTCTACTTTGAGCGAAATGTAATGGGAAAGGTATACATTAGTCAAAACATTCTTACTCAAGGTCGAGTGAAAAACCAGTTTCCCACTTCTGACGTCTTGATTTGAAAGTCACCAGTTTGGATTTCGGAGCCATTCAACTTCAAACGATTTAACTTCATAGGAAGTGCGTTCATTGTCATATTCACAACACACCATCTTTCTTCAAGGCATCCTTCATTAATTACGATGCAATACACATCAATGCATTCACGTCGCATGTGAATTCCCACTATACCCACCGCCTTGACCTTATACCGAAGGTTTGTTTTATTATTCTCTTCGGACATCCTCATGATGAAAGGGAATATTGTAGATTCCTATATTAATTTGCAAGCAACAGTGTGATCCATCATGATGGGCACTTGTAAACCTGTACATGATGTAAAATACATGAGGTAGACAACGTTTGGAACTACCTGCATACACTCATCCTGTTTCCCAACAGCTTTACCTGCTTAGTGGTTTACACTAAAATTTTGTAGCATCATCCTGTTGTACCTATAATATTTACTTAATTAGGTACATTTAGGTATACGTACGCCCACTTCCCATTTCCTTACTTACTTCACTCGTAGAAATCCGATGGATATGGAGATCCTTTACCTGTTTTCTCAGATTTCATCTAGCCAAAAGAATGAGCTTGGTAAGGAGTGGTATCGAGGAAGGGAGACTCTGCTCTATAACACAGGCAAACATTGTTATGTGGCACCATGTTCCAGGTTTTCCTTGTAAATCGTTGTCCTGTCCAGCAATATTGGCAAGGTAATATTGCATGAATGAGATCATAATAATACTGGGGGAAAAGATGAAGGCTACTAATGAATAGTTCCGTCAGACTGTATATTGAACAGATTCAATAATTTTTTTTATTTGAAGATATATTATTTTGAAGATATTTGAAAATGGTGGTGCAGTTCGATCTGTCATTGACTGGGTAGGTATGTTGTCTCTCACATACCCATGAATCGTCCTAAATTGATGAAACTAGGGGATTACAAGTAGGTACCAATATCGTGGGTTTTCCAATTTCCAACTTGAATTATACGATCATAGATATTCCCTGAAATCATTCCAGGATAAATATTATAATAGTAGTGATGTTAGTGATAAGAGAGTAGTGAGCGAGAGGGATGGTTGTTACACCTAAATTTGTTGTAAAATACCTACGCGGATCGCCATAGTTGATATAGACATCGAGCGGGGACTACTTGAATGATTTTAGCTACGTTACAGGAGTATGCACTGATAAAACTGATCGGGGAATAGTGACTCATGGCAATCCTCTCTAGATAGTTCGTTTTGATTGAAACTATGGGAATAATATCAACTTTACCGAAGTCCTATTGACTCAGCAATACTAGCTCCCACAACGGGAATGAAGGTGATGCCAAGTTATCTACTACTGACAGGTGACGGTCATTTCATGTAACATTTAAAGGTCATGGTTGAATAAAGGATTTCGGACTTCCACAGACGTGTAGAGACAAAACAGATTTCCAAACGAGACAGGTCACGAAAAACTGGATCCCAGGTTCTGGGTTTAAGACTCGGCTGAATATCGTCTCCAGGTTGATAGTCGCATTGATACGATAATTGAGTAGAAACCTGTTCATCTGCTCGTCACTTACAATCTAGTATTGCCAGATACAGATCAAGTGCCTTATTTGTACAGAAAATGCGGAAACGGTATAATCTACCCAAAACTATCGCAGGCAACAGGTCTCCTGCTCTATAATTGACCTTCAGCTGTCAAATGTGACATGACATCAGAATGATCTGGAGCTTTCAAAGTGACATGAGGTCAACCCAATCCCCATATTGTTTCTGGTCGTCAACTTCCTCTAAATGAGATAGGAGAAGAAATAAGTATTTATAATGTAGAGCAGGAACACAATATTGGTAAATATTATTTGGGGAGGATTCGCAATCCCCTTTAGCGAACTTGAGACGGATCAGGTATTTTGTATTGGTATTTTTAGATTCTTACAAAAGAAGACAATGAATATTGTACTAAACCTGGGAAAGTGGGGAAGATTGAGATACCCTTGGGCCGGTAGAAGGTCGTTATGAAACCCAAAGAAACCTACGACGTGACACGCAGTGACCAACTACGGTATCATTTCAGCTTCGGAGACCCCCAAACCAGTCCTTGGGACAATCATGAGGAGGAACCAATGATGGCTCTCAGTAAAATGATGATTCCTTCGAAGAGGGAAGACCTCCAGTTCATTTACGGATCCGTCCTTCCTTCTACATCTCTTGCGCTACCTGATATTTCCACACACTCGCGGAGGCTTAGATTTCACAATTCGTGCTTTCCAATCCCTTTCCCGATAACCTTCTATTGGCTTCTAGGCCCATTTGTCCGTAGCAGCGGACAGGAACCAATAGAGGTGGATTGGCTCACGGTCTGATACTTCTCACGTCAATGATCGGGTTACTAAATCTCAGAATGCAATCCGAACCAACTGATCAATCTTAATTCCGTTCCAACTATTCCACCAAATTGAGTCTCAACTAATCAGCTAGGTACCTACTTGAAAAGATGCTGTTATAAGGTAGGTATAGGTACCTAATTACGAATATGGCTGATAGTCACTAAACATAAGTAGATGTACCTACATAATGGATAAGAGGTAGGTACCACGTTACCTCAGGAAAGCAGCATGAACTGCTGAAGTAAATGGGTTTCTGCCAATAAAAGGAAAATTGTTCATAATTTATTCGATGATAACTGTGTATATGTATATGGATATGTGATATGTATGTATGTAGTGTGTTGTGTTGGCGTGCATTGTGTATTGGACTAGGTGTGTATTTCAAATGTATGAGGCGTGGTACAATTTGTGCGGTACACTGCATTTGTACAAAAAGTGTACATCTACATCTACGTTTAAAACCTATACTTCACAGAAGTAGGTATATGATTATATCATATATAAAGTTATGCATCATCTACATAATGTATGGTAAATAGTCATATTTTACTTTCATGCTAAGTATTCTGAAGTAGTTGATTTGACTCTCCATTATTGTCATTTGTGCTGCGTGATTGCACACGATTGGTCAAAACCCCATTGTCCAGGAAGAAGTGTGTGTGTCATTACATGCGTACATAAATTCAAACCTACCAAAGGTCGATCCGAACAGGGATCACGCTCCGGGGAGCAGTTCCCGATTTTCTGTAATATTTTGAACAATCCTACTTTTTTTTTTTTTTTTTCAAATATATTATCTAGGGTTTGTTGTCGTAGCTAGTTTTAAAGCTGAGATGCATTTATTGGAATCGAAATTAGTAGTTGTCAAACTAGGAGTTGTTCTTACGGGGGTCCATAGTTACACTGGTCTCGGGCAGCTAGGGGATTTAGCCACCAACTGCATCACAATATAATAATTATCTTCCCCTGTTACGATGCGGGGACTTCGGGGTGGAGCAGAGATGGTTTCCCCCATGGTTTCCGGCTGGTTTTTGCATTTCGGCGTGAAGCCCCCAAAACCACCCCGCTAACCCTTCTCTCCCTGCCGTACTCCTATTTTTCCCTGAACTAAGGGAATTAAATGCAAATGACTAAGTGGCCTGTCTAATAATTGAAACTCAAAACCCAATGAAGTTACTTATCTTTACCTTGTTAACCTAAAGGGGGCGTTCCACCAACTGTTTCCCTCCCATGAATGAGAGAAGAAACAGTAAACAAAATAGAGATTATTTTAGTTTACAACAAAAAAAAAAATCGAGGTAGAGCTACTCTTATCTCACCCACCCAAAATTTACCGAAGCAAATGACTCCTCTACCATCGTCTGTCTCGCAGCTTCACCAAACGCATCTTGTCCCAATTGCTACTAGTGTACCTACTTTGAAATTCTGCAACCAAAAGGCCTATCGGGTGATTATTAGATCATTGGCGATGGATCTTCCACTTCTGGAACGAACCTACTCTGAAAATCGGACCTAGCCTAACTTGTAAAAGTGATAGTGTAGTGTTAGAAAAATTACTGCAAGAATGCTAGATCACCTCCAGAAGAAAACAACCAACAATCATGGACTTACCTTGCTTCCTAGAACTCCACTATAAGACCTGAGCTCAATTTAGCCAAACTCCACAAATGTTGGAGTATTATAGTTCAGGCTCTCGAATCTCCCTGACCCAACTTGCTTGTCTTTTGCGAAAGGAAACTTCCTAACATCACGAAGGGGGAAAGTTGGAACTATAGGGCAATAATTCCCGAAAGATCCGTCTTATCCCAAGGCACTATCATTGGCCACGGTGGATTCGTGAGGAAATAAACCTCGATCCCAAAGAACGGACCCAGGCTTACTAGCTCCCGAAAACTCCGAGGTCCATCCCAAAAGACAAGGAAGTTTACGAAAATTCGGCTTTTCAACCTGTTCGAACGAAGAGAGAAATTTTTTTCTTCTGGATTTGAAAAGTTACTTGAGCTCAGGATCCTATGAGAAGAGCGGCCAAGCCGACAATGAGCAGCCTATAGCCACATGGCAGGAGGTGACCACATTTAAAGTTACTTCAAGGAAAACATAAAAATAAAGCCTAACTTCTCTCGAGGGGATAGACGAAAAATACTGTGATTAAGAAATTAGGTTGTAAGCCAAGAGAGAAACTAACGAGGCCTAGATGGAGATTTTGAACGTTGGGAAAAGTGTGTACTACCTACAAAGTGGGACAAGATGCTACCAAAACTGAATCACGAGGAAAGGACATGGGTTTTGAGATAAATAGGAACAAAATCCATATTCAAGCCCTCATAATTTATTAAACTAAGAAGAATGAAAAGTGAAATCGGAAAACATGAATAGGAAGTGAGTACAAAGATAATGAGTTCTTAGATTCTATAAATTCTTAATAAACTAGAAATGTACTAAAACCTGAAGGGGTATAAAAATAAAATAAAAGGCCTAACTTCTACCCACAAATAAATCTATAAAATGATCTAACTAGAACCTACATTAACAATTCGGTCGATACATTAACAAATTTTTCTTTAATGAATAACCTTTTCCGTTAAGTAAGTTAGAAAAGAAAATTCTCCCCTAATATCCTAGAAAATACTCTCACGGAAACCCCAAAGAAAAGAGTTTTGGGATGGAACCACCATCACAAGGTTTGAATCAATTTTTAGCGTCATAGATAAATTTACTTAGGCATGGAGATAGAGTTAAGTTAGAAAAAAAACCCTTGAGGGCAAGGTTAACTTAGAAGGGGAAAAAAACCTAACCCTATCCCCATTATGTTCTTATAATACTTCTCACATGATCAAACCACAAAGAATCATTTACATAAAGGCCAATTGCCAACGAGACTTTCAAAATTATTACGGAAAATTTGAAAAAGAAGTAGGTTTCTTTAAGTACCTAGATTCTGTAACACCGTTACGTTTTAGCATTTTCAATTAGGACTTTAACTTTGGTTGGGAAACTCTAATAATTTTGGACTAGGAGGAAAGAACCAAGTCCTTACCTTGATGCAGCAGGAGGAGAGTAGTCCAGGGAATCTTCAGCAGCCAAGTGTCCAGATTCCCACTTCTCCCTTTCCCAAGTCAACTCCGACCTCCCACTCCCCGTTTAATAAGAAAATCTTATACTCTGAGGAGAGGGGCGACCGAGCGAATCCCAGGAAAAGGGGCCCCGGTAAAACTGTGGATTGATGACTGAGGCCATACTGAGAGAGATCATTTCCGAATATTGGAGAGTTTATATAGTTGACAAATCGAAGGAGGGACATGACGAAATTCGCCCGTATTTCATGAAATATTCTTATTTATTACATTAACAGTTAATTTGGGAATTTCGTCACGTCACATCCCCAATTAATGCGACATATCTTCATGATAAAGTGTAGCTGAAAGAAATCGTATGCAGCTGAAAATTGATACTAATTCATTACTTTTTCTTATTTCAGTGGCAGTTTTTGCTAGGGCTTCAACTATCTACCCTGACATCACCTCCGACGTCAGTACGACGGAGGCTTCGACGACCAGTTCTGAAGACATCACGACGACTGACGCAGCAGAGACCAGCGTAAAAACTGATGCAACTACCATTGATAATGGATTACAAACAACCACTGATGGTTCGGACACGGGAACGACTACTGAAGCAGATGGAGGCGAAACAAGTGGGACTACTGAAACCACCACAGTAACGGAAGAATCTGTTGAAAGTAGTACTCCCGTTGAAGAAGGTATATTTGGTGTATCATCATAAAATTTAATCACCAGATGAGCCAAAATTAATTTAATGGTGAATCGGTTCTTGTAGAATACAGTCACTATAGTTTGTGGTACTGCGGCCTATGGGCCTCGAACTCCTCTAAGGGTTGAAATTTCAATAATTCCAGTTATTTTTCCTTTTGTGATATAAATTTAGTGTTCATCTGGCATACACTCTCATGCTATGCCTAGAGCATAACCATCGGTGGAGTTATCGATAGATAGCATAACCATCGATAGAGTTGTATAATATTCGATGAGTATAAGATGCGGTATAAAGTTTATACGAAGAACCGTGAGAATTCGTCGTTCCTGCCAACTTCTCCGTGATTTTCCTAACAACTTTCAGATTTGCCAGTATCAAATCAACGACTGTTCACTAATCATCATGCTCCTAACCATAATAGTATAGTATAATTACAATTACGTATAAGTCCATGAAAGCGAAAAAGATTCCACATGAATATTGTCTTCGCGATCCTGCCGTATTTCGATTAGCAACCTGAAATAAGAATATACATATATAACAGTTACCCTCGCTATTTTTTTATAGCTGACGGAGATTACATTGCATCGGATGCTTCCGTCGCTGGTAATAACGTCGAGATTGAACATTTATAATCGGGCTTAAGCGAATACCCCTGATCGTTCAAGAATGCGTAGCAGATGAAAAGGAGATATGGTGGAATATCTTACATGATCGGATAATCCAAAATGTCTGAAAATTTCATTTTTACTAAGAGATTTGCAGGAATAATAATGAGGAGTGCCCGTGACTTCTCTTTATATGACTTTCTCATTTTTAAATGAAAGTAGGACCCTTTCTAAGAATTTTGAGACCAACTGCACTCACGTACAATAAAGAGTTGTTTTTCTATGAGCTTCCAAAATTTCAGCAACAAGCGACGTCACACTTGGCAAGGGGGTCCCGCCCGGGCGGGAGGGGTGCAATGACGTCACTTGTTGCCGAAACTTTGATAGCCCATAGAAAACGCTGCAAATTATTACACAAAGTTTTATTATTTATCTAGATGCCCCTTTTGCGTAGATCACTGTTTTTCTATTGTCAATACCTACCCTCGTGTGCTCCCCCCTACTCAATACCTACCCAGTACTCGATTTAGGAAAGCCCTAAATCGTGTACTGTAGCCGGCCCGGGAATTGCAGTTTCAACAAAATGTGCGGGATTCAATAATTGCTGTGTCGTGATAATACAGATAATCAATAGCTGATACGTATAGCACGGTAGAATATATTGAAGTGAACAATTTTGAAGGAAACAACATTACGTTGCAACGTGACAACGTCTGGGAAATAATAATGTTGTGGTTGGACTATAATATTCTCCCCCACTTGGTGCCTGTCCTCAGTATAGGATGTATTCGTTCAGATAGGCTGGTGGCCTCCTGACTTGTTGAACGCCGGAGTGAGTGGTGAGTTGGCTCTTGAGTTTGGATTTTTCCTCCTGCGTTGGCTCGTTTCTATTTTGTTGTGGTATTTCCTCTCGGTCTTGACGAGTCTCCCCCACTTGAGGAACTGATTCTTGTAATTCCTGGATTCGTGAGTGATATAGTGGATCGAATTGAATATGTTGTTCTTGCGAGTTTGCTTCCCCTATGTGTGCGTGGATGTTGCTAAACCTGACTTCTTTGTTTTCAACTTCCGATTTCCTCAATTGGTTGATATGTCGTTTCAGAGATCTGCCTTCGTCTAAATTGATTATGTAATGTAATTTCCCTAATTTTCGTTGTACTGTTCCAAATTTCCATGTTGGTTGATTGTTAATATAAAATTTTGCTTGTACCCTATCCCCTTCTTCAAGACTTCTTGTTCTCGGTTTGCTTCTTTGTGTAGATTTTGCTTCATGGAAAGGTCGCATGGCATCAAGTGTTATCCTGATTTGTCGATTCAGGTACATTTCCGCTGGGGATAGACCGTTGGCTAATGGTGTTGCTCGATAACGCAAAAGTATTTTCTGTATCTTTTGGCTCATTGGAATTCTCTCTTTTACCATGGCTTTTAGACGATCCTTGAGCGTCTGAACGTTGCGTTCCGCTAATCCATTGGTTGCTGGATGGCCTGGTGCTATATACTTCTGCTTTATTCCGTTCATTTTACAATATGTTTGAAATTCATCGCTGGTAAATATGGAAGCATTATCTGATACCATCACTGTCGGATAACCATGGCTGGAAAAAATGACATTCAACAAATGTATGGTGACAGTTGAGTTAGGTGCTCCTCGATGAATCTTGACTTCAGCCCAGCGTGATTTGGCATCTATCAAGACCAGGTAATAAAAGCCTTCGTACGGCCCTGCGTAGTCAATATGGATACGGTCCCATTTGTTTTCAGGAGGATCCCAGTGGTGTACTGGAGCTGTTGGAGGATTGTGTTTTACTCTCGAACAGTCTTCACAAGACTTCACCAGCGTCTCAATGTCTCTGTTGATGGTTTTCCACGTACAATACCGTCTTGCTAGTTGCTTCATTTTTGTCATACCTAGATGAGTTGCATGGAGTTCTCTTAGTACTTCATCCTGCAGACTTTTTGGAATTACGATTCTTCCATCTTTGAAGAGGATTCCGTCATCAAGTGTGTAATCATTTTCTATCGATGTTGTTCGTAGCTGCTTCTTAACTTCCGATAATTCGTCATCCTTGTCTGTTTCCTCTTGTATTTTTTTTGGAGTTAGAATTTCGTTGGATATCTGGAAAATTGTGGATGAACATATAACATGGACTTCATGGTTGATTACCATGTCAGTTGAGTGTCCTTCCTGTTTTATTGAGGCTCTTGACAAACAGTCGACGTTTTTATTGTCTTCACCTTTCCTGAATAGAACATCGTAATCAAATCCAGCAAGGAAAGAGGCATAACGTAAGAGTCTTGCTGATGTCATTTTAGGTAATCTAGCTTTTGGATGAAAAATTCTTGTTAATGCTTGATTGTCTGTTACTAGCGTGAATTTTCTTCCGTACAAGTAGTAGTAAAAATGATCTACACCATACACAATTGCCAAGGCTTCCCGATCTATTTGCGAATAGTTCCTTTCAGCATCTGACAGTGCACGTGAAGCAAATGCTATTGGCTTCTCTATGTTATTTATTTTGTGAGACAATACTGCTGCAATACCAGTTGGACTCGCATCTGTGGCAAGGGTGACAGGTAGTTCTGGATTGAAAGGAATTATCACCCTATCACTCACGATTTCAGCTTTCAATTTGTTGTATGCGTCATCACAACTTGATGTCCATTCGAATTTTTGATTTTTCTGCATGAGCTTTCGTAATGGATATATGTCGTTGTAGACATGTCAGGTATAAACCGAGAGTAATACGTAAGCATCCCTAAGAATCTCTGAAGCTCTTGTCTGTTCTTTGGTCTCGGCATATCCACCACAGCTTTTATACGTTCAATCATTATTAGTTATTCGTTGTTACTCATGAAGCATAACTTTAGTTCAAGTTGCAAAAGTACCTATATCAACAAAATCCAAAAGAGCCATAATTTTTCAAATGAACTAACATCACAGAACCACCAAATCGACTTCATATATAGTCATCCGTGATTATAATCAGGTGTTCCCTAACAATGATATCTGGGCCGGATTTGTACCGCTTCATTGACGATCATGTTGACGAAGCTGTTTGGTCTAAAGTCTAAACGAACGGCTGGACGTGCAATGCTCCAGGTGGTCTCAAAAAATTTTTTTAGTTCAAGATCAATTTAAAAACACGAAAAAACGCCGCACAGTGGACGGGCAGACTTTTTTAATTCTATTTTTGGACCCCCCGTTAAACTTCTTTTTTTTTCATGCTCGATTCCAAAGGTTCATTACTGAAAATAATAAACCAAAAGAACTATTCATTGTAGGAGAGTGAGGGTAATCTCAAAATTCTTAGAATGGAACCTGCTTTCATTTAAATATATATATAAACAGAAGTCATGAGTACTACTCATTGTACTTAGTAGAGCCATGCCATTTTCATCATTCATCAAATTAATAAAGCAAACGAACCACTGTGAAAAGAACGCTCACTAAACATGAACTTATGGAGTTGATGAATTATTTTTCTTACAAATACAATACCTTGTAATGTGTACATTTTATTATTAGCTTGATGTCTTATTCCAAGAGCGGATCCCTAACAAAATATTTGATATTTCTTTGTAGAAGTCAAGAAAGAAGATATACCAGAAATTGCAGAAACGACGACCACTACTGAACGTAAACCAGTCAACGAACCTCCATTCATCAAGAAATTCTGGCCACTACTCTGCTTCAAAACAAAGTAACTTATCATAGAGAGATTTGTACAATAATCAGGTAGGGCAGTTGGACGAAAAGCCCCAGCCTGGACTGGCTGTTTACTTTACTTTACTTTGTACAATAATAATCATAATAATTATAATATTATGTATTAGACGAGTTCCACTTTGCCTTAGGAAAAGCATTTGAGGATAAATTACTTGAAGTGATGCAGTAGGGTATAGCATATCGAGCGGCATCATAATGGGATAATATATATTATACTCGCCATATACTTGATATACCTTCTCTCCGCGCTCCGTCATTTGGTGGTTGGAAATGGGACGGCAACTGCGGTCTATTGGTTCGAATCCCAACCTAGGGCGGTTAGGCAATGGGTAGTAATGAGCAAAATGATCGGATCAACTTCTGATCCTCCTGAGAGGATAGGCGATCACATCCGCGACGACCGCAGGACGTTAAGCCCCAGCCTGAACTTATTGTCAACTCCATGAATGCTGTTAAGTACCTACCTATCTATAGATAAAAGTTCTGAATTTTCGAAAACAGGACTCAAGTAAAAGTAGTAACGTGAAGTAGTCCATGAGGACTAACAAATCAGTATAATAATCACCCCGCTATCTTTCTGCCAAATTCAAATGAGTCCCCATAATATCCCATAATAACTATGGTTATTCCGGTAAATTAAATTTAAAGCCTATGCCTTTCCTAGGTACGTTTTGGAAAGTTTTATTTATTGCAGAATGAACAGCTATTGAAATTGAAACGCCACCTAGTCGATTTGTGGATAAGAAATGCGATTTTATATTGTTAATGTTCATTAGGTACCTACCTACACCGAGCGCAGGTCAACCAAGAACAATGAACAAAAATAAAGTGGGATGGATTTAAATGAGATATGTAGGGATGGCACCTAGCAAATAAACAATATGTGTTATTCATCTAGAATATAATCTTCAGAATAACAGCTTCTTTATAATCTTTCGGACTTTCAAAGACAACCTACTGCTAACCTCACCCCAAATGTTTCATCTCTTCACACGCGCGTACTCACAGATTATAAATATTTATATAAGATTGTTTAACTTAATTTACAATACATACTATTATAAATATGTATATAACCGCCTCCTCTTATCCATGATCCATCATGTTGTGTCATCAACTACTGTTGTAGAGGTTATAGAGGTGAAGGGTAGGTTGGCTTTTCCATTCATTCCTATTTTTTTCCAATTACTTAAAAAAATGTTTTTGAGTAGATCCGCTCATATAAACAGCCATAATAATAATAACTCTCGAGCATTGAATTAGCTCTTGTCTAAAACCAACAGAAAATGAAAATTGTGAATCCCACACGTTTTTAAATTGTATTCATGGACACCGACATTTCCGTAAATTGTAGAACGACGAGAGGAAAAAATTAATCTATTTTTGTAAAAAGAACCAGAAAATCAAATAAAAATCGCGACCTAGCCATCGCGATTCAGTAGTTACACCCATCCTTTCCCACTCCCCAAAAATACCTGCATGAGAAAAACAATACATTATAAGAAATTGTTATTCTCAAGATAAGAACCTAGTATGTTTGTTAGAGGTATATGTATCCCATTGTTCGTGCTTGCACCCAGTAAAAATGACATCACATGAAAAATCAGACTCATGATTGCGAGAGTTAATTAAATAATTAATTAACTATGTACTGTCATCGACGCGAGACCCATTCCTAATTTTAATGCCTTCAGTCCAATTCTTTCTTAGACAAACTTGTACCTTCTTGTACAAACTCCAGATGGGTATGTATGGATAGGTCCGCAACTAGTACTTATGACGTTAAAAAACGCGTAAAGCAAACCGAGCTACACAGTTCTCCAGAACAACGCAAGTTACAGCTACGTCACTTATATATGGCACCATGCCATAGAACAAAATTCCACATTAATGTGTGTTGGTGATCATATTTCTTTCATGGGTTCCTGTAATAGGTAACAGCCATTTTGTGTTGGCATTTATTCGTACTATTCGTAGGTGACAAAAAACGCTGACTTAAGGGCTAGAGTCAGAGTGAAACAAGAATGTGAAAAGCCAGCCAAGTCAATAAATTACCAAGCAAGTTACGTTGCGATGCAACTTGAAATTATGCATATAGATATTAAATAGAGTACAATTATTATAATAATTTATTTGGACATGGGGTTTTAGTAGGAACAAAGTGAAAAGCTGACTGTGTATGTACGAAGTATGTACTTGCGGTTCAATGATGACAGTTTATTCTGCAGTTTACGTTTTGTATTAAAATTATTCTCTGAAATGTAGTTTGATAATTTGCAGATGTGACAGAAGACATGCAGCCCCCGCCATACCGAAAATCGATGCCCCAGAAGTGAGGACGGACTTGGAGGAAAGCAGGTCGTCTGGTGATGTTTTGAAAGCAATCGAAGCCGAAATGGTGGGAATCACAACCGAGGACAGCAGCGAAGAGGACACTGATGAGCCTAAAAAGGAAGAAGAGAGTAAAGAAGAAGGATCAAACGACGTCAAATTCCCCGAAGATAAGGGCGATAAAGACGATGACGACAAAAAGGATGAAGACAAAAACGATCACGATCATGATGATGACAATGATGATCATGATGATGACAATGATGATCATGATGATGACGATTAATGGATAAGTAGGAACGTGGGAAATCGATCAAGGCGGACGATATATTACAAAGAAATACTCAGGTCTTTCACTGAAATGGGCGCACCTTGGTCTCAAGTATTGCAATCAAGTTTACACGATTCAAAATAGAGTTCATTCCCAATGAATGGTATAAAAAAATATACTGATAGGACTAGGAGGAGAGGGCAAGCCCAAATTTTCGTATGGATCCCAAAATGAGAATTTTCCTAGGGAAACTTGGTTTTAATGCTTAATGTTCCTAACCATTGATTCAGTTATTTTGATCTTGGGAGGATTTGGGAATTCTGTGAAACAAGCGTTTGGAATAACTTCGGAAGTCAATATTGACATGAGGGTAGGTCAGTATTGCTCGAAGTATAAGTCAGAAATACACCCCTGTTCCTACCTTCAACATAGGTCAAGATAAAGAGAGATAGTTGTTTATGTAATATTTATAGCCAGTAGCTCTTTGTCAGTTAAAATAAGTTACAAAAAATTGACTGTGGTGTGGGTTTAGTAACACACGTATTTTGCTATTATAGTCAATTTGGACAGTAAATACCTGATTTTTATTAGGTAATTTTGGAGGAACATTTCCGAAAATATCCGTCTCAAGAATGGTCAAATTAAAATCCGAAAAAGCCACCCTGATCTATTAAATTTTTTACGTAGCCGTAGCAAAAGGCATTTCTTTTTCAGTTCCAATTTGTTAGATTCCCCTTCCAACGCAAGAAAGGTCAAGTGCTGTTTAGGTGTTTATTTGTTAGATTATGTACGGGCAGATGTCTAATTTACAGTAAAATATAATGAAAAAAAAAAACTTCGGGTAGGTATATTAGAAAATAACGGCGAAATTAGAGAATAATCAACCACCTCAAAACCACAGTAAGAGGTTGAGGTGGGCAAGGTGGTGTCAGCTTCTAGCTTAGGGGAGCGCAGCCCAAAAGTTGATAGAAAAATACGTACACACAGACTCAGGAAGGATTAAGGTGAATGATCTTACTGCAATAGGTAGGTATAGGTAATTTATGATTCTCCCTTCATTCACAGGGAGCAACTTTGAAGCTATAGTGGCGCTGGATCGATCCATACTGCGATCTGTATCTTTCATTTCCAAAATAGCTCGAATAATTTTTGAAATATCCGTGTCATGTTATTGATACTCATTTACTACACTTTGAAAAGGCCCGTTTCAGTGGTATGACCCACGATCAAGGTTCGGTCTCGATCAATACCTAAGTATCTATGATTTCTTGGTCAGCATTATGAACTAAATCATATTTTGAATATTGACATTTTTGACTTGATAGGAATTTGCTGTAAATACAAGAAGTGTTTTTTTAATTAATTTATCTGAACCACCGAAGTAACTGTCAATCTGAATCAAAACTCCTCCGCGCACCTATCCCAAAATGGAAAAAACTCGACGCAAACTTTGTTGAGAAAATGGGCTCCGGAAACGTTGTGATCAAATCCCCCAATCGCCGGCACCGAGCCAATCATCTCCAAATACTAACGAGGAAGTAGACAATAAAAACCGCTTATCATAATAGCTACCTCCTTGTACATTTTGTTGATTTTAATGTGTTTCGTCTTGTTGGTTAGAAAATAATAACTACATAATATTGTATCGATGTGAAAATGTAGGAATACAATCATAATTATATTTTAAAATAGTGACCTATAATAATTTAGAACATTTGTGTTTGATAGAAGTTCAACGATAAACATACTCATACAATACGTACCCAACACAACTAAAGCAAACTATGGGTGAACATTTTATTGAAAACCTTTTACAAGGTGAAATTATTAGATTTCCTTTAGATTATAATATTAATATATCTGTAATTTTTTTCTCTATCGGCATTAGTTTTGTACCTGCTTGAATTATTTATTTATCTAGGACTTTATGATTTAAGTATCTAGGATATACTAAATTCTTTTGATACTCGCTTCTTGTATACCTACCTTGTAAATATTTTAAATTCATAAACGTTTCTAATAACCACATTGCTCATTGTTTCTTTTTTTATCGTATTGTACTAATATACTACTTGTACTATAGTAGAAGACACCTACCTATAAAGTTTTTATGAAATCATAAAGATTTCTATTCAAGGCCTTAGGCTACTTTAGCGGCCTATGTAGACTTGTTATAATAAATGTAAATTTGTATTATACTCTTAAGACCAGTTCGAATTTGATAAATTTGAAGGATTTCATATTATAGTAGCAATTTATGGTAGTATTCAAAATTATATATAGGTAATGATTTCATATAAATAAAAATATTTAACCGAAGTTTATTTATAGCTAGCAGTGTAGCAGCAGATTGTGAGGAGCACGACTTCATTGCAATTTCTCTCCCCATATACGTAAATTGATTGCCATAAGTTTCCATATCATGATTCGCAAAGATATGATGATAAAGATGTGTAAGATAAAATAGCATAATGGCTCTTATTCTATCGGTTATTTACAAATCATTATACGTCTGCCTAGTTTTGAGTAGCTCCGGAGGTACGCTGCTCTGGTATTTTAATTTTTTTTCTCACGCGGTACTTTCCTTAGTTACCATGAACCAAAATTAAAAATTACGTAGGTCCCATTTGGATTCTAGATGATCCTGGGATTTTGGCGTTACTGCCAGTCATCTCAAATAGGTGAAAAATGAGGTTAAAATGTTCAAAACGCCGTAGCTTGAAAACTCGAGAAGGGTAGATATGATTTTTATGGCGATTTTAAATTGATTCCAAATTTCAGGATTTGTTGAGGCGACCCGGATCATAGTGGGTACGTTCGGCCGTTCCCACCGAAACCGAAAAGCATCAACATGTGTGTGAATCACGCGGTATATTTATATAACACCAGCCCAGATGCAGAGCTCATTGACAGAGAACAGACGATTAAAATCACGCATGGCTTTATGAAACAGAGTTAGTTGTTCCGTGATATTATTTCATTTGAAGGAAGATGGTAATTTTACCATCTACTACTACTTTTTACCTACTTCGTTGATAGGTACAAGTCTGCTGTTCCCGGCCCAACAAATCACCCAAATTAGGCGAAAATTTCAACTCCTATTTTTCGCTGAGATGACTGACGGCAACGCCGAGCTTCGTGGACCAACTAGACTCCAAATGAAAATTTTGGACTATGGCGAGGAATCTAACTAAGGTTCAGCAACCATCAGAATTTCAAAAATTACAGGGGCAGAATGCATTGCCTAAATAACTGCGGCACGGTTGGTGGGTGGGGGGTACTTGATTCATGGCTTTCCTGGGGAAAGCAGGAGGCGACAGAAAACAGTGATTTACTCAGAAGGGGTCTTTACAGGGAAATGATGAACCGCTTTGTAATAATTTGCTGTTTATTCCATGTGCGGATTTCACGTACCTACCTTGAAATGCAGAACATTCAATTTTAAGAGTGGTCTTTACTCAAGTACCCCCACGAAGCTGGTTTTTTTTCTGGAATCAGTCAAGCATGTTGTACCTACCTATGTAATGACTAGGGAAACTTATTACATTATTTTTATAGTATTTAGGTATGAATTCAACCACGCCAGAACGGAACTATATCCCCTTGAATTTAAGTGAATGAACTCTTCTACCAACCCTGAAGAACACCATAACCCGCTTCCTCAAACCACAGGGAAAGAATGAAGTAGGTATTTTAAAGGTTTTTCTAACGTACTTGGCATTAGAGGGTAAATATTGACATTTGTAATGAGTGGATAGAAAGATTTCTATACATTATTATGTGAGTTGCTTATTCCCGGCTTAAATCTCAGCTTAGGTATTGGAACAACTCGAAATTCAAGAATAAATTTTATCATTTTTAAACGTTCAAAATACGTAGGTACTTATTCAGCAAAAATTTTCAGGATAAGAAATATGGGATATGGGGAAAGTATGGAAAAGTATTCAGCAGCTGTTGCATTGTTTCCTGTTGCTTAATATGTCGAATGATTATTATACTGGCACGTGAGAGCCCAGTTTTAAGGTCATGACCATATAAGATCAGATAGTCCTAGAAGAGTCTGGGGGAGGTCAGAACTCGGTGGTGCTGACGTTCTCAGTGGGAGGCGAAGCTTTCTACCAGGGGGTGGGGAGACTTGGCAGCCGTCGCCTCGCCATACTTGGAGGAGATCACACGAGTTTCGGGCGTAGGCGGAACAAGACTTTTGAGAAACAGTTTCGCTCCAGAACTAAGGAAGAGTCGACTTGACAATGCCCCGACCAGCAGTCGGTATCGATTTGGGCACGACGTATTCCTGCGTTGGAGTCTGGCAGCACGGCAAGGTGGAGATCATTGCCAATGACCAGGGGAACCGCACTACGCCGAGCTATGTCGCCTTCAACGATACTGAACGCCTCATTGGGGACCCGGCGAAAAACCAGGTACCCCACCTTTTACTCAAAGTGCCTATCATTGTGCGATTGCTATCCATAAAATTTGTTTCATGATAAAAAAATCCTCAAGCACATTAAACTTGCAACGATGTTTAGAAGAATTACATTTCAGTAACCTATAGGTTCCTAGTTTCCTTAGAACCTAGGATGCATTAAAGTGTTATCAGCACCGGAGTCAGAACTTATGTATTTATCATGTAGGAAATGTTAATAATTTTGGTATTGACTGTAACTACCGTACTGTACTACTGCATAGATGTATGTTTTAATAGTAACACGTATGGTTGAGTATTGAACCCCTCTACCATATATTATTATTCATCCCTACCCATCTCCTGACTCAATCATTATTATTGTTCTTTATCACCGAAAATCATACATTTGCAATGGAACAATCCGGATTTCTTCTTTCTCCAACGAGTGACATAACTATCGTAAGAACTTCCACAAGAATTCTCTTTTCGATGCTGATAATATCCCTCCAATGAATAATGCAAGCCGATTTTGTATTGTGAGTACTCGAGGCCAAATGCTCGATGAAAACGGAGAGACTTCACAAGCTCATGCCATCTTACATTTGAGCATCATTGCATGATGAGCTCAATTCATACCTACGAATCGGACTTTTTCTCCCTCCTGATATGGAGATGCCGGAACGACTCGAAATTTCATAGCTTGACCCTACAGCCGTAATCGTTAGATGTAAGCTGCCGTCACGAGTCCATACTCATTAAGGGCATCTGTTCTCACCTTACCGTATTTGGTTGACGAGCCGAAAAAAAAAAAAATGTATTCCCCGATGAAATGTCAAGGACGGAGGTCAGTCGAGCAAACGACTAAGTCGACGTTTTGTTGTTTGATTTGAACATATAAATTTGTATTGTTTGCAAATCCATCAGGTGTCACAGGATCCCCCCAATCTACTATCAGTTACTGAAGATACCTAACTCCGTGGTATGTGAATAAAGAGCTGTATAATTATGACATTACAATAGTCAAGTTACAACCTGATATTCTCCGGATCGATATTTTAACCAATAGCTAATCGTAAATATGTTACCAATCACCAATCACGTGCGGGATGAATCAACCGTATCAGGCGTTCGAATGTACCCAGCTCTTCTTAAAGGTGGATGATTCACGTTCCATGCGCCCACGTCGCATCGCTTAGCCCAAATTCGATTCTTACTCATAATAGGAATACTTTAGTCAACATAAACAGAAATGTTGAGGTAAATTTTGAATTTCTCTGCAATACTTCCTCCCGAAATTTAGATACTTAGTCTTGGAAACGAAGAATTTTTATGACTATCATTGGGTTTCGTAAACAGCGGAACTCTTCTCAACGGTTTTGTGAATAGGTCAGCGATCTGATGTTCTCCGTCGACGTATTGTGTACCTTCCTGGTACGTCTCGCGAATGAAGATACATCGTCTACATACAACGCCAAAAACATCTTATTCTTCCCGTTTTGGCGATGAAATGAACATAAATCAGCTTGACTCGTGACCAAAGCGTGAGATTTCATGAAATTTGTGAATCTTGCCATCTTGGTGCTTGTTTCAAGCCATACAAACTCCTCTTGAGTTTGCACGCGCGATTTGTTCCACCATCATACCACTCATTTGCTTTCATTGTTACTTTGAAAACCCAGCAGCAGTCAATCAGCTTCTTCCCAGGCGGTAACTCAGCCAGTTCCTAGGTTTGGTTTCCAGCAAGCGATTGTCTCACTGCCCATTACTGCCCTCCATTTGGCTACTTCCTCCGTTTTCATCGCCAGTGGTTGTCGACATTGAGCTATCATCATCACAGATTGGTCTCTGGGTTAGATAAATCTGGTTTCGATCTCGAAGTTGCATCCCATGCTGTACTTCAATCGATTCAGGCAATGGGAGGCATGTTGGGCTTCCAGGGTGAGGCTCCGGCTCCTCCGGTTGTGGCACATCATTCCCTCCATGCTCTGGTTGTCCAGCTCCGTTTCGTACGAAACGAATCACGTTTTCCTGATCGTTATTAGTCCTGCTTTCACGATTCTCTCTCGCTGTAATCTCATTTTGACTTGAGACACCATCTTCACTTTCCGAGCCAAATTCGGATGATCTTGTCGGGGTACTTCATTTTGAAAAACGAAATCTCTACTGAGTAATACGTCTCGTTTTTCAGGTACCCATACTCCACATCCATCCTTGATATCGCAATACCCAACTAAAACCCCTAATTCGTCGTATTATCCCATTTCTTCGTTTCCTCTTCAGGAATTTGTACGAAGAACTCCGTACTCAAGACTCTCAGATGGTTGGTTGGTGTGCTGTCTTTATTGAACCACAGTTCATACATGGAGTTTTCTCTTTCTTAGAAGATGGTCCAGTCAATTTCAACACAAACACCGCTGGTTTGACAGCTTCTGCACACAGACATTTGTTCAGCTTAGGTGCTAACATCATTGACAACCCACTCTCATACAGTCTCATACATTGTACAATGCTCTCTCACTCATACAGTGTACAATGCTCTGTCTCTCTCTCTCTCTCTCTCTCTCTCTCTCTCTCTCTCTCTCTCTCTCTCTCTCTGTAGCGTCATTCTGTTGCGGTGTATAAGCCATGTTGAAACGACGATTAGTCCCTCTGGAAGAATTGTTTTCACCTTGAAAAGTACATAGTAGCGAGATCCTCTGCTTCCATGGTTTACATAAATCTACATTGATTTGACCACCAGCGTCCACTGATCTACATCTTGACCTGTATCCAACGCTTTTCCTCGATGTTCCATGCGTTCATGCCATAGTTGCAACCTTTCAGAAGACAAAGTCACATACAGTTCAACAGGTGTGTCTGGGATTACCGTCCTCAAACACATCTTGTATAGAGAATTGGAAGTTTTCTTCCCCACAGCTATTGTCTGTCCGCTCTTGCAAAAGGTGCAGCTACTTTCATCAGCAGAAAATATTAAACTTGGCTCACTGCACGTTCCACTGACAACAAATTTCTTCCAATTTTGGGACGTACCATACTGATTGTAGATGGTTTGAAATCCACCTTCCGTCAATCTCTCAACATTTCCTACAACATTTATTCTGGATGAGGAAACTCATCTGGGGATGTCTGGAAATAGTCTCTGAAACATGTCATGTAAACCGAGCATTCGCTGTCAGCTAACCAAATCTTGATTCTGACTCTCTGACTCTTTCCACATACATTCGCCTCGGTTTAAGTTTCACAAACCAGGTCATTTCCACTGACTGGCTCCTTAGACTTTCCTGACTTGTGTTCCTTCCTCCTCTTATACTTCTGATTACAATCGCTCTTACCTAGGTTCGCTCTTACTTCTCATCAAAATTTTCTCTATTGTACTTGGCATCTTCTTGAATAGTTTATTGAACTTCTTCTCAACTCCTAAGATGAAGGGAGGTTGGTGGGGTTTTATTGTTTAAGACTCTGCCCATCCGCAAACCGGTTTATGCACCGCTCCTCAGCGTCAATTCCAGCAGCGGATCCCCCCTCCCCCCCATACCATGAGTCTACATAAATCCACAATGACCGCCAGCTTCCTCTGGTCTATATCTTGGACCTGTCTCCGAAGCTTTTCCTTCCCTTGATGTCCAAAGCCTTCATGCCAAAATTGCATTCTCTCACATGACGAAGTCACAAACACTTCAACAATTTTGTCTGGTATTACACTCCTCATACACAAATTGTATAGAGAATTGGAAGTTTTTCCCTTCCCCAAAGCTATTATCTGTCCGCTCTTGCAAAGGTGTCGCTATTTTTATCAGCAGAAAAGCCCTTTGCTCGTAAACCATCAAATTTTGAGGGGGGGTTAGCACTTTTTTTTTCATGCTCGATTCCAATGGTTCATTATTGAAAATAATAAACCAAAAATGTCAAATCAACTAGTAATGAATGAGGTGGGAACTTGTATCCGATTCACATGATACATATTCACATGGTTATGTATCATGTGAAATGAATGCAAAGTTCCCACCTTATTTATTACTAGTTGATTTGACATTTTGTTTTAATCACAAACAGGAAGTAGCTATGTATTGCAGAATATACTAACATTCCTGCATCAATGTTTGGAATGTGATTTCCAATGATGTTCCATTCGGTAGAAACCGGTCAGCATGGTGCATTTCTGCATCAACCCCGTTTTTCTTTCGTCTCCAGTTAAACAATAAACAATCAATTTTATTTTTTATTGGTAATGCGGTAAGAGTTATAAGTGCTTGACTACTCCTGGAGGCACCATCGGTCTATCTGCAGCCCTCTATGGGTTTGTAGTTTGCAATTACACAGACCCAGTTGCTTTCAGAACGAAGTAATAAACATTGTGCCTAAGGTCAAGTAGGTAGGTACCTACATAATTAGTCAAAATTAACGGATGGTGCAACCATTGATAAATACCTTCTAAACAGAATACAATAAATAAGCCCATGGAATCAAATCCATCCAAATCAGATCCACAGATGAACTCGACGTAAATCTGTATCACAGAAATGGGGCTTAGGTCATTCAATGGTCAGCAGTCCATGAAGTAGGTATGGTTTATTGGACTCACCTCTCTTTATTTTACTGCAAATCATAAAAAACAATTCTACCGAAAAGCGTTCAACAAGGCATCATTTGTTGTTTCGAGACCTATGCGATGTCTGTTGAGCATTCCCAAGCAAGCTTTGAAAAAAGCGTTTGGCAAGATGTCAAAATTAGGCCGACTCCAGATTCAGAGTAAAAAAGAAGGTTAAAATTAGAAGAAGAAAATTCAAGTTTCGGGACGCTAGCGATTTTAGCTAGAAAGGGTGTGAATAACAGTACAGAATGTGGAATAGAGACTATTGCAGAAATAATTTATTATATTTGAATTCTGCGGTGGAGACCAGAATACGAATCAAGTAAATTGTCACATCCTATAGAAGTAGGTACCTATACTCAAAGGTTAATTGAAGGGTGGACTACGAATGATGCCGTTGGCAGAATCTCTTTCGAATCGATGCACCGTGCCAGCCACAAAAGGGAATAAATCTGAAAAGGCGAGACCTTGGCCCGACTCTGAATACCTACCTGCCTCCAGTTTCGCTATCATCGTTCCTGTCCCCGTTCTCCAATCCAAATGACGATCATATCATCTATACCTTCACAATAAATTCATTCCCACGTTCCTTCGCACCTTTATAGGTTCGGAGGACACATCTTACCTACTTCCCGGTTTAATCTAACTTAATTTACTTCGGACTTCCTCTCCGTAATTTCTATGCATGTGCAATCTTGAAATATTTTAAAAATTCACTTTTCGAGAATACCTTATCCGAATTTTCCCCAAACGGGTAGGGTGTACATATATGTAGGTACCTTTAGAATCTACTTGTTGTAATAATAATTATTATGATACAACAGCCGACTACATTAATCAAACTAACGATGAGAGAGCTATCTACTTGGCAGACGTTCTTCGGTGTAATTTGATTATACATTTTCCATCACATACATTATACATTTTAATTACACATTCTGGAAAATGTATAAGTAATTAATTTCACCGAAGAACGTCTGCCAATTGAGTGGGCGGTATACCTCCCTCTCGTCGAAAAGTTGATTGTTAAAATGTTACTTCAAATTTGTACATGCGCAAAGCCTATTTCTCCTAGTACTGCGGGATTCATCTGAGACGGGCAAATGAATAAAAAGACAAACTTAGAAGCAAACTGGTCCAAATAGTTCAGACATAAAATGTAAGGGACAATTTTGATTGACCAAGGAAAATCAAACCTTCCTTCCTCCTATTCTGAATCCTTTGCAAAAAATTTCAAGTTATGGGTATGGATATTATGTGCATGAATGAATGGAATTCGCACCAACAATCTCACTGTTATAGTGAACCGACGGTTGCATTCAGTTACAACCTCCATCCTGACGTGAGCCCTGACCCGATTCACTTTGTGACTCTCCGAGGCGCCTTAGATGCAGCTGAAAAACCTATCGTAGCTTGTTTGAACGAACTCAGCCCCTTCGTGATAATTTACTGCTGCCATAATGTCGATTTTTATCTTGTAACTGACTGTGAAACTTCATGACTAAATAAAAATTGTACTTCCGGATTAGTGCTCGAGATTGTATTCGCAGATTCCGATCGGAACTCCGTATCAGAACATCTGCCTACAATCAAAATTACCGGCGTTTCGTCAAAACCCCCTTTGGATTTTTTCTGCTGTGATCGAACTCCAACGCACAGTGGTTCACAATCTCAATCCAACTAGACAAAAATATTTAATGAGCATCTCCTTCAGAAACTTATGCGCTGATTCCTAATATACCTACACCATGCATCTAAAATGGTTGTAGCTTGCAAAATCTCAAAAAGCTCGAAAATTCACGTTGTGACCATTCGTAACCAACCAAATGAGAGGATTTTATAACACGGTATAATAAACATAACTACTGCAACTTCTGTTTGGCATCGTCTCACAGTTTTGGTTATTTTGGAAATGAAATAGAAAATGTCCTGAACTCATCGCTGCATTGATTTCACCGATACGCTAGAATTTACCCACTCCTTCACTCAAATATCGCCTCACCAACATAATTATATTATTTATATTTTCCATTCTTGAGTCGTGGAATGTGTCGGTTAGAAACGAATGCAAAGTAGTTGTGGAAATAATTTTCAAGATTGACGTCAAAATCAGCCTTCAACTCTACAAGTTTACAAAAATAAAATCAGTACGTATTTTTACCCGCTATTCGAGAGCAGCTATGGGGGCTTGACATCCAAGATTGTCAACGGAAACGGCTGAAACGACGATTTCTTCTCTAGGAGGAATATTTAGTAGTGAAAAATACAAGTAATATTATCTTGGAAAAAACTTATAAATCAAATGAGATTCGCTTATATGGGCGGGGGCGGGAGGCGGGGGTCACTGTTCGTATTACAGTTTAATCATAGGCGATTCAACTCTTATTCCTATTATGTATCATAGGTGCATGGCCATTGTAGGTGCATGGCGATAAACGAAGTGCTAAGCTAATGTTGTACCAACTCTTAGGAAAATTGTTGAGCTTCAGAATTCATGTCAGTCAACGCAATCACTTCCAAAGTTTGTGTCAAGTGAAAATAATATATGGGGGTCAACAAAAAATGAGGTCACACTTGCTAAATTTAGCGTGAATAGTTGTGCGGTCTGTGCAGGGCCAAACTATTAACTTTCTCTGGGGGGTCATTGAAATACAAACCAAAGCACTCGCGATGAAAACGTGGAAATCATTTTATTTCCCCTAAGATCAAAAAACACTGTTATACCGGTTTTGAATATGAGTAGGCTATATTGTTTTACATAAATTATTATTTTAGGTATAAATATTTCAAAAATGCGTACTAGGTATTGAATCTGAAATTATATTAGTTTTTTGAGAGTATTAATGAAATAATTAGGAGTCTAGATTGTATAGTTTGGTATTTGATGCTGTTTGTAATAGTGTGTGCAATGTACCAAATGTATACATCGAATAAGTATGTACTAAATTAGCCGATGATATCATAAGGATGTTCCTCTAATGAATTGGAATTAACTCATTTGTTTTAATAGTACCTATGTAATAGTATTTACCACAGCGTTACCCACCTATATTAAATTGATGACTCACACCTATATCGAAGCCCTGGACACCGAACTTGCGCATTAGGCGTCTTTTAGCTAAATATGCAAGTCTGGCCATCTGGAAAGTCGTTTTGGAATCGTGACTCATACCCTACCTACCTCTAACCGCGTATAACCATTCTTACTTACCAAGGCAAACGCTTTTTCAGGCGTATCCTAGTTTTGTTCTTCTAGATGTGTAAAACTCGTTAGACGTGTTTCCCTTAAAAGTGCGTACAAATTGAATCCCTCATATATTACGACGATAATGATGCTACTTTTTCCTTGGCTTTTCAACTTGGATAACATTAAATAAATACAATATTATTGGCCTAGGTACTTCTTCAATACCTACACCAAAGAGAGTTTTGAATTTATCGATTTGAACTTGGGATAGGGAAACTCAGATTTCTTATTGTCTAGTAGTTTGAATTTGGTTCTACTGATTTGCTGCTGCGTTATGATATTCTTCTTCATAACGCAGCAGCAAATCAGTAGAACCAAATTCTTCTTCGGTTGGTGATTCAAACGACAGCGTTTTTGTGTGCGTAAGGAGGATGCAAAAGAATGTCTACTCCACAGCGACAAGACCTAAGTAATTTGGTATTAGAAGATGGTTCAATGAATTGTGAAAACCTGCGGAGGGACAAAGGAATGAAACAAGAGATGGTTGTCGGGATTGAGGGACACTGGGTGGTACCTGTGCTCTAACTTCTATGATACCTATTTAGTTTGAGGTTTCTGAGTGAAATTCACTCTTTCGTCCCAAGAAGAGTGTAAATTTGCTGATCGGATCAGTGGAATCTCGTAAATATAATTTTTTTGCACGTATTAAGGAGTTACGTAGTTTTAAGAAGGTCGCTAGACTTGCACTTCCATGCGTGAATAAAATCAGCTGTCCCCATGCTATGATATCTGGGCTGGATGTATCCCTCATGTTTGATTCACACTCACGTTGACGAAGCAGTTCGGTTCAAACTTCAGTGTCATACTGTGAACGGACGTGGAGGCTGGACGTATGCTCCGGGGGGGGCCTCTAAAAATCCTACAGTTGGGAATCGATTTAAAAACGTCATAAAAACCGTACCCTTCTATAGTGAATTGGTATAGCGATAATTAACTACGGGCGGTATGAGGTTGTGCCCAGCCTGGTTCCAACACTAAACGCTGTCACCATATTATCTGGGATATTTTTGGATATGCGAGGTTATGTCCGGCTGGTTCCAACACTAAAGGCTGTCACCAATTCAACGGGATCTTGTAGGATGCGTTGCCTGGCAGGTTCCAACACTCAAGGCTGTCACCTATTCCAGGATCTTTTAGGTTAAGGAGCGAGAGAGGAGTGAGGTAAGAGAGTAGTCAGCAACTAGAGGATAGCGTAGAATGGCTAGAAAGGCGAAGGAGGGGAGATTTTATAGCCCTGAGGGCTATCTCCCTCCATCCTCCAGCTAGTGGAGGATGGTGGGGATCCCCACTATGTTCCTCGGTGCTCCTGCGTCTTCTATGAGTTTATTTGCGAGATCTAATATTTACAGGTTTACCAGGAGTGGTTCTGGGAGGATACCACGACACCTTCTATTGAAAGTTTCGAACTACGGCGTTCTATAAATTTCAGCATCTTATTTTCCACCCCTTAGAGATGACTGACAGTATGTAAAGCCGAGCTTCGCTGACCAACTAGACCCCAAATAGAACTTGCACACTTGTAGCCGAAAATCTCATGTTGCTCTTGTCCCCGCTATATGTGTCAGTATATTGGTGTATGTACATCGATAAATAATCTACAGGTACTTACCTAATAACGATTTGGGGGTCAATACTTATTTGACAGTTATAGATACATCATATTATGATGCAGTTGTTTCCCTATAACTACCCATTGCAGTTCAGAAATAGATTTGTTGTTCTTCCATATTATTCTGACCATGGAGGGAGTATTGAGTAAAATAATTACTTGCTCATTAATCAATAAATGTTCTTGGAACGTCAGGTATTAGTTTCTTTCATGGAAACTCCTCTACTTGTCGTTGAGCTTATTTGCACACCCCTATTTCAACCATGGTCGAGATCACGACTGGCTGATAAAAGGCTACCAGCAATTAACCCATTCCTTCGCAGGAGGACTCGACTCTTCATTCCAAACACGGTCCTGACCTTCCAAGAACCTCTTACCAATTATGGGAACCTTAGTATCCATTTATGAGGGGTATTAAAATTCTATAGCTGCTCATGGTACAGATAGTAGGAAGCTCGTGTCACGTATAATTTACGACCGTCTAACGCACATTCGTAGCTTTTTACATAGAATCCGAACCACTTCACGTAGGTACTTATTCACCATGTAGAAAGGAAAAGATGTCGCTAAAACCTCCCATTTGGTCAGATCGTGAGCACTTGAGTAATTCTTATCATGTATATAATAGAGGGTGTGAGGGTTAAGGTCGTACCACCAGCCTGGGGTTGATTCTACAACTAATTTCTGATAAAAAGTGTCCTATAACATGTATTTTTTTGACCGCTTAAAACCCTAGTTTTTTCACTTTAAAATTTTTTTTCGTGTTTTCGACCTCAAGTCGCTAAAATGGCCATATCCCGGTTAATTTAAGGACTAAAACCGAATGTGACAATACCTTCAGAAAGAACATTAGATTTTCTATCTACCTGATGCCAAATGATTTTTTTAAGGAGAATTCAATGAGTGAAAAATAAACCTGAAAATCAAACTTTTTAAAATCTTGGAAATGTTCAGTTTTTTCAAACGTTTGTGTGTCTTAGTGATTCTACCCTTTTCTTCTCACTGTAACCCTAAAAGTTGGGCCAGAAGCTCAGCTTTCCAACGGTATGATCAAAAAATGTACAGTGGACTGGTGAGGTGAAATCTTAGTTTCCGTGCCCATAACCGTGGATTTTACGGTACAAATCGACGTTTTTCGCGAAATAGGTATTTTTGCCATAAAATGAGTTAGGCAGCAATCTTTTCACTTTTTCTCGCTGAGTTGAACATTGGCACTCCCGAGACTCCCCAACCAGGTAAAAACAGATTTTTTGACCCACTAGGTCTATTGTAGGAATGAAATTCGATTTTTTAACAGTAGTTGTCATATTAATTTGGATAAACCGTGGTAGGCTTAATGGACCAAGAAATCGGTTGTTACCTAGTTGGAGAGGCTCGAGAGGTTGGGACTTCTAATATGGAAAAGCAAAGATGATTCGGGGAAATCGACGTTTGAATGAAATAAAACTGTATTAGGTACTACGTATGTAAAAAAAAGTTAAAAAAATAAATGTTTGAAAATTAAATTTATTTGGAGTACACCCCAATTAACCACCGAATTTGAGCTAATACTGAACGATGATATAAACTTGAGATTGATAATTTGATTAATATTGATAATAATAAACCGAAAACTATTTTCAGTGGAAAACCCCACGTAAAATTGTCAATTACACTTCAATCACAATAAATTTTATTATCCCACATTAAGATCTACATACTGGTCTTATGTTTGCACCATCATCTTGATAGTTAGTCCGAGGCAATACTCAGTGCATAAGCCCCTTTGGTACCTATGCCTCTTTCCCATTCATTTGGATCACGGTTACTGAAGCAAAAACCAAAAGTGCTTCCGTTTCTGTAAGAATAAAAACGGAGATTGTCTGTCTTTCAATTCTATGGGATTGTCTATCTTTCAAATAAAAACGGAGATTGTCTATCTTTAAGTTCTATGGGGATTGTCTAGCTTTCGATTGTCTATGGGGATTGAAGGTTGTCTATCATTCAATGACTCCGTTTTTGTTCTATGAAATTGGTTTCCACGATTTCACCGCGAGTGATTTAGTTCGAATGCGCTTCTCTCCTAGAAGCCATCCTAGAACCTATTTATACTATCCTCGATAACATATACCTATAATAGATAATATAATATATAATCGGTCATATGCTTATAAATATAGGTAGTAAGCATAAACAATCGATATCACACTATAACCTGATTAACCTTTACTACCACACTCTCAAGATAATATAATTACCTATATAAACACGAGTACAACTTCTCAAAATGCCTCCAATAACAAACTATTTAGGTACACTGGATTGCATCATTCTCAATTTGATGGTGGTTGCACAATGCACATGTAACTTTGTTTACCTACCTGCACACTCAAGATGGAAACTCTGCAAGTTGTAACACAACGTTTTATTATTTACCTGTACATAAATACCCCTTCTGCTTGCTGTGGTCAATACCTACCCTGGTGCTTTCCCCAGGAGAGCGCTGAATGGAGTAGAGCCGGCTGGGTGATTACAGTTTCATATTAAATATGATGTGGATCTTAGGTAGACCATGTAGGAAACCAGTGGTTATTTACAACAAGAGACAAGTTTAAAACTCGACGCCTCTTCTGGCTTCGCCGTGTGATACGTAAAATGCGCCGGGTCGTCTCAAAATATCCTCAAGTTCGAAATGGTCATTTCTCGGGAAAACTCCGAAAAACTCCATCCCTATAGGAAATCTAACGCTGATCACGAATATAACATTTTATGTCCCTAAATCTATTATAGCCTCAAATCCAATGTTGCCTCAAAACTTACGTAGTTAATCTATAAGGTCCAGAGTATCGACTCATGTCCCCATTATTATTACTCAAATGTGCCGAAACTGATTTTTTTTTTCAAGTAAAATAAATTACATCTTATTCCAATAATGCCTGGACTTCAGAACTAGCCTGCACGTTTTCGAACAAGCCCGAAGTGCTGCTCCTAGGTATACTGCCCTCAGTTTTCAAGATTCAGAAACGAGCGTCGACGCCGGAATTGTAGGTTATTGCAGCTGAAATTGATAGAAAAGGTACGCAAAATGTATCTAGATCCGAAAACCACGTTAGACGTCAATGGCGCTTTTTTCAGTCTCAAAACACAAAACAAATCACGAAAATTGGGTGTTTTCTCTTCGACATGTTTCCTACATTTACATCAATAAATTTTAGCTGTATTTCCATTGGAAAAAAAAGGCAAAAAAAATCAGTCATGCAGCATGACTTAATGAGCGAATTTTCAAAGAAATATTCGAATTAATGGCTATGGTTTTGAATAAAGGAAAACTTCGGTCTAAAATTTGGTTTTCTATGTATATTCTCTTCGTATTTATTTTAATTTGTACGTTTTGTCCATCCTGATTCTACCGTTTGTTTATTACGTAATTGTACTAAGTGCTTATTTATTTGATCGCTGTGGGTAAATTCAAGGAGTTGTACTAATCGTTTGCCTCCCCCTTTTTTGCTTCGAACTCTCGTCTTCAATTAATACTTCTCACATTTTTCAATCTGACCACTCTAAGGGGGTGGGGGTAAGAGTTTAAAGATTATCCTAGTTTTGGGTAATTTTTGCGCACTTTAAATGCTCTAATTTAAGAACGGATTTAGATATCTAAAATCCGATTTCACTATCGTGTTCAGCGTGCAAAAACCTTTAAAATGAGGGGTCACTTGTTAGAAAATAACATTTTGGGGATTTTTGGGTAATTTTTGCGCACTTTAAATGCTCTAATTTGAGAACGGATCAAGATATCTAAAATCCGATTCCACCATCGTGTTCAGCGTGCAAAAACCTTTAAAATGAGGGGTCACTTGTTGGAAAATAACATTTTGGGGATTTTTGGGTAATTTTTGCGCACTTTAAATGCTCTAATTTGAGAACGGATCAAGATATCTAAAATCCGATTCCACCATCGTGTTCAGCGTGCAAAAACCTTTAAAATGAGGGGTCACTTGTTAGAAAATAACATTTTGGGGATTTTTAGGTAATTTTTGCGCACTTTAAATGCTCTAATTTGAGAACGGATCAAGATATCTAAAATCCGATTCCACCATCGTGTTCAGCGTGCAAAAACCTTTAAAATGAGGGGTCACTTGTTGGAAAATAACATTTTGGGGATTTTTGGGTAATTTTTGCGCACTTTAAATGCGCCAAAACCCTCCTTAGAGTAGGCCAATTTCGCCCATCTTCGAACTTAGCCTTTCGATTGCCAAGATAGATTTTTTGTGCAAATTTGAGCTGTTTATCTCAATTCTATCGAGAGTTATCGTCTGGAGTGACACATATATAAATAAATATATATATATATACATATAAAAAAGTGTTAAATTTCAGGAATCGTTTTAGAATGGTCTGAAACGGATTTCTATGAAGAAAATTTACAAAAATTTATATTATTTAAATTTCGAAGCCATTGCAATAGCTTCATTTTCTTTGAAAATTCGCTAAAACAACTTTTAAAAATTGAAGCAGGATGTGGAACTTCCGGAAAATAGGTATCCATCATTTTACTGATTACCACTAAATTTGAACTTTGAGGGATGATATATAGGTAGATTCAATAAAATTTTAGCCAATAAATGGTTATTGTTTTTTGGTTCTACAGCTATTTTACAATAAGATACGTGAATTATTAAAATTGCCATTTTGAAAAATCTAGTTTTTCCGCGTTTGCCTCACTGTGCGTTATTCGGATAGAAATGTTTGTATCCCATTGTATCCCATTTTTTCGGATTCTACGTATCTTGAAACGAAACCATCAAATTTTGAGAGGGGCTGCAACAAAATTGTTTCATGCTCGATTATAAAGGTTCATTATTTGGAATAATAAATCAAAATGTAGGTCATGTGACATCACAATCGAATATTGAAGAGCTTATTACTTGTCTGGAGATAACTATACAGAAGTGGCCTTTGTTTTCTCGTTCGTAGACTTTTGATCAGCTCACGTTAAAATCACTACAAGAAAATCAAGTGGTATGGAAAATTATAAAATAAATAATCTTTTGATTTAGACTTTTTAATTTCGATTGATCCACCGTATAATAGTCTGAGGTTACTCCGGTTGACCAGTCGCGACATCACTGAATTATTGAAGGATGAAGATCCGTTGTAGCTTCTCTGTAAAATGAAAGTCCACTCTGATTCGTCATTAGCCAGTTATGTGTGGAATTTTATTTTTAGACGGTTGAGCCCCACCCCACGTTATTTCCCTTCACCCCCACGTTATTCCCTAGAACCTTAATCATTCTATTGTTAGCTAAGTGTTGGCTATTAATAAACTGTCTTGATAACTTCGTTTCTTTATTTTTGATTTTGAACCTTTGGGACCGAACATGAGAAGTTAGCGGTTTCCGTTTCAGGTTATGTTGAATCCGAAAACGGAATAAAAAATTTCTGTCCGCCCGCCGCCGTATGAACTAAAATTACAAAAATTAATGAAATCTTTCCCATGAACAAATTAATGATATTTGGATTGTAGGCCCATCTGGGTTCTATAGTTGGTCCTACTGACAGTCATTACCGCGTGAACTACGGTAGTTCAAAAACTTTCAACAGAAGGGTATGATTTTTATGACGTTTTTTATTGATTCCCAACTTTTTTCAGACCGACCGAAGCAGTTTAGGTCCAGCCGACCGTTCACAGTAAGGCTGTGAACTTTTGCCAACACGAGTGTGAATCATGCGCTATACATCCAGCTCAGATATCATTGCTAGAGAACAACGGATTATACACGCATGGCTGTATGAAATCGATTTTGTTGTGCCGTGATTTTATTTCATTTGAAAAATGATGGTTATTTTGGAGTTTTTTGGTAGGTATGTACTTCTGCAACTTGAACAAAATTGGTTCGGTGTCTGTCCGTCTGTGCCTTTCCGCAGAACCTTGTCACACGCATGACTTCCTCCATAGGATCATTGGTGGCATTTACTCGATTTTGGGCTTTCCTGGGGGAAGCGCGAGAGTAGGAATTGACGAAAGAAAAGAGTGCGATCTACGCAGCAGGGGTATCTACAAGAGAAAATAATAAACCGTTGTGTAATAATTTGCGTTGTTTTTCAAGTTCATCCAAGAAGTTCGACCACCGACTGTTTATTAGGTATAGAATTTGAGCTCGAAATCTACTAATGCTTATAATTTGGTCATTATAATTTAAATGTCTGACATTGTATACAATTTTAATTTTCTTTCAAGTCGGTTTCTTTTTTTTTCCACATCAATTCGAGTAACTTACAAAGAGCTGAATATTATCGTCTAGCTCTGAATATTCCCCCAAACGAACTTGTATTTTGTATGTGTGAATGTCTTCTTTCTATTTTTCATTCCAGCACACCTTCATTTAAGCACTAATTTTTTATTCAGGCACTTTCTTCAATATCCGGAATAAGTTTGCCATAGTATTTATCGACGGTAAACAAGGCCGAAACAAGAAGTGCACGAGAGGTTTGTCAAACCGCAATTGTTACTGAAAGGTTATATAAGTAGATATTCAGTTCTCAAGTGGTTACACAAGTCACGATGTTTCCCGGTCGTATCCTCTTTGGTCGGGATAATGATTTCTCAGTTTGAACGCCGGTCTCAGCGGTGTTAACCCAAGGTGTTTTCATGTAAAGACGTATACAGGAGAAGCATAGAAATGTATAGTCAAAATCATTGACCCGTGCCATACTAATCTAGAACTTTCATTTACAGGTAGCAATGAACCCCAAAAATACTGTTTTCGATGCGAAACGGCTGATTGGCCGAAAATTCGACGACCCCAAGATACAACAGGACATGAAGCATTGGCCATTCAGAGTTGTTTCCGACGGAGGCAAGCCTAAGATCGAGGTCGAGTATAAGGGAGAGGCGAAAAAATTCGCACCCGAGGAAGTAAGTATCTAATTTTATAAACTTCTGTATCTGAATCTGTTTTATGGGCCTCTGTAAATTAATGCCGAACGAGTATTTATTCTTAAAATTTCAAGTCATAAGATCATTCTGGGGGGGGGGGGGGGGGTCGTTTTTAGCGGAACAGGCATACATAGTGACAAATTAATGTCGCTGTCTGCATAATAAGCTGAGGCGAGACTCTCCGACGTTGATGACAAGTACCTATTCAATACATATGAGTGGGTGTTTCTAACTGTTAGACTCACAGGTTCGTTAGGCCATTTGGTATTTTCACATTTTTTGGCTTGAGTCAGACTTTTATGGTGCTGTAGATAGTGCAGTTTGAGCTGTATATTATCAACTTTGATCGTTGATGTATTGTAGAAGTTAAATGTTTGAAATTTCCGAAATAGTTTATTACCTACCTAATTAATATAGCTATTTAAACAAAAAACGTGAATAAATTCAATGCAACGAAAGCCCTATGCTATTTTCTAAAAAAATCCGACTTAAATAGATAGACGGATGGATAGATAATTTTTTTCTCTCTAATATAACCCTGGATTTGACCACTTGGGTATATCCCGGGGGGACTTTTTTCTCGAACAATATGACTACTAGTTATTTCAATCTTTAGGCCCGTATTTATGATCGCTCCTTGAACTGCTCCTTCACTTGACATCAAGGAAGCCTTGAATAAGGAATCCTTAACTGCTGTCACTGCCTTGAAAATATTTTGTATTTATGAACATTCTTCAAGGAGGCCTTACTCGAGGAGCACTTTCGAATCAAGGTCAAGGAAGAGATAACAGGCAACCAATAAGAACGCACCAGGAACCGTCATTTGCAGGCTATTCGTAGTGACTTTTATTTCAGGTGGCTTTCCATGATATTTATAACATTTTTTTTAAATGGAATAATGTAGGGATGTGGTGTTCAGCACTGAAAGTTTCCGAACTGAACGGATCTTTATACTGAACACATCCGAACTGAATGGATGACCAAAGATTTGATGTTCTCACTGAACAGGCGGTCCTAACCTCACTCCATTTTCAAACATGTTTCGAAAGAAGTGCGGTGTGGTTTTCTTTTTAACGCTGTGGATGAAGGAGCCACGGAAAAAATAATACCAATACTGTGTAGTTGAAACTAGCAATAAAAACTCCACTAACTGTATAACATTATGTAGGTAGGTTCGCAGTAATTTTCCAGTGCATAGGTGATTTTGCATTGCATACCTCCCAGCCTAGTCTCTGAAACTTTTAAATTTTTTATAGGTAGGCAGGTATTTCAAAATTTTTCGTATTTTCGTTCTAGACTCCAGAGCAGACTCTGCAAAGTATGACATGTTGTTTTACTAAAATAGTTACAAAATGAAATGTATATTTAGCTAAGTATAATCCCTAGGTGTCCGTAAGACAGCCGTTTTAGTTTATTATTCTGTGAATAATACACCTATGTATTCGCTCAGCAAAAAATTGTATAGCACCCCCCTCAAAATTTTTTCGTTTACGTTTCAGGGTGCTTAGATTCCAAAAATGCAATGTCCGTCCGCAGTACGCCGCCCGCCGTATCACGTGTACCGGCTTCATTTTTGGTCTAAAAAATTCGTTCTTTCGTACACATGCTCCATTTGGGCCCTACTTGTATCCCGAAACTTTGCAGCCCGATCGGAATATACCCAGGGGTGTTATGAGTGATTTGGGTATACAAATAGGTACGTTTTGTGTTTTAGTAACACGAGCTTTTGAGGTATCGTTTTCCATGTTTTCTGGACGAGAAGACCGAATATGAAGTCGATTTTGACCAGTGAGTGGAAAATTGAGGTTCCAACGAAGTTTCAGCCTTAAATTTTGGTCTAAAATACTCGTTCTTCCGTACACAGTTTGGGTCCCCATTTGGGAACACATTTGGGTCCTAGTTGTGCTCCGAAACTCGGCAGCCCGATCGGAATACACCCAGGGGTGCTATGGGAGAAAAATGGGTGTAAAAATAGGGATTTCGAGGGATTTTTGAGGTTTTAGTGAACATGAGATATCGATTTCCATGTTTTTTAGGGCGAGAAGACCGAATATTAGGTTGACCGAAGAGTGAAGAATTGAGGTTGTAATGAAGGTTAAGCTCCCGAAATCCTTTTCTTTTTTTAGTCAAAAATATCGGAAAACGTCTGAAATTTCCAATAACATTTGTATAATAACACTAGAAGTAGTATCAACAGGTGAATCAAGACAATTAAATGATACTATCAATGATGAAAAATAATCTGTTAAAAAACAAAACAGCCTAATTCGTGTTTTTGGGGGCCAAAATTGGTGAAAACCATCAAAAATGCTATTTTAATTATTGAACATGAAAGCACTAAATGAACAGCCAAAATTTCTGTATTCTGTACGCATGTCCAGTAGAATTATAAACCCATGTGGCAAGGACTTTGCAGCGTTTTTTCTTTTTGTTTGGTTAACAGCACGTACAAGTAGGTAGGTACCTAGCCAATAACGAAAATGTACCTATTTATATTTGGTGAGCGAACTGGAAAAAGGAGTATGCGACATTTGAGTGACATTACAGGAGTTAAAATTTCCTTAACTAATGAAACCATCGAACGAATGTGTGAATGGGCCATTTCAATTCCCACATGTGTAGCACAACGAAGTAGTTTGGTTATTCAATAATAATAATATCATTTTACTTCACTAATCACCAATGTATTACCTACCAATATTTATGCATTTTTTCAGATGAGTATACGATACAATTATTATTTAAATAATATTATTATTACTTTCAAGGGAGCCTCAAGGTACCTCGCGACCAACCTTGACTAAAGGGAGGCTTTTCACCGAGGATCCCTTGAGATTCAAGGTTCCCTTAAAGTCAAGGGAGGTTTATCAATGCCAATCTCATTGATCTCAAGGTCACCTCGACGATTTGTCAAGGATCCCTTCACATTCAAGGTTCCGTTCAAGTCAAGGGAGGTTCATAAATACCAATTTCGTTAAGGGAGGATTCTGGAGGTCGCCTTCACTTCAAGGAGCGTTCATAAATACGGGCCTTAGTCCCTGTAGGCTTCACATGAATGATCAGAGGTGAAGAGCTAATTGATGGTCAGGAAAGCACATGCAAGCTCCTCAAAGCTTGTACTGGTGTCCGCCCGAGACGAGAACCAGACGCCGCAAACTTTTATCCCAAAACAGGTTAGGTATATACAGATCGGACGCTCTAGCCCGCTCCCCGGCCCCTGATAGATTATGTTTGATAACATATGTTTATTAACAACCACATGAATAGAGAGTTTTTGCAACGAACGAAACGAAAGCAGTGCTGCGCATGCGCACTTAAGACACCGAAAAGTTTGACGTGTATAACAACTTCCGAAAACGGCTATAGTATAATTTACTGTCACTGTTGTCATTCACCGTTGTTTTAGTACCTACAGTCTATTATTTTAGTTTTTTGTTCAGATCTTATATATTTCGTTTACTTAGTAGGTATTTATCATTAGCTTAGAATAACACACAACTATTAGTAATAACACACAATAATAACAATAATAATAATAAGTACTAATTTATTTCCCCCCCTCAGTTCATTGCACTTCATAGCCTGTCTCCGGATGCTCAATTGTAATTGAATTCGTTAATCAGAATATGGCGGAACGCCCAGGCGGATTTGGTGAATTTGAACAGATTTTTCCAGTCTCTTCCGTTTAAGATGTTAATCAGCTCATTCCTGCTTAGGGCACTCTTGCCGTGGTAAATTCTTCGATCGTATTCCAGTACTGGGCATCTCGCCAAGAAATGTCCTGTGTCCTCGTTCTCCCTCAAGTTACACAAGGAGCACAAATACACTCGGTTTGGTATCCACGGGATGCAGCTCAGATGGAGCAGCTCGCACCGGCATTTTAGTATGCGCCAGGATGTTGGTATCGTGCTTTAGCTCCCTGTATAGACTGTGAAACTGCCCGTTATTGCACCTCTCTATCTTCTCCAACTTCTTGTCTCGATCGACACCCTCAATCACGCTCTTGAGCACCCGTGAAAGCCCTTCTGCTTGCTCCCAGTTAATCTGCTCCCCATCTCCATATTTAATGGCATACGCCTCCCATGTTTTCACCCATTCCAACCGGTACCATGTGGCGTATTCCGCAGAAATTCTAGCGTATCGCGAGGAGGGTGACTTCAGTGTTCTCATTATATACTCACCGTTCAATTTTAAGAGAGTGCTTTGTAGGTGTTTGAGGCCAATTTCTAGAAAAAGCGCATAATTTGACGTATTCGTTGGGAGGTTAAAGATATTCTTTATGAAGAAACGGAGGATCCTGTCTACCTGTTCTCCTTTCTTAAGCCCCCAGATCTGACATCCATAGCAGAGCGTAGCCTGAACCACTATCCTAAATACCGAGAATTCAGAATTCAACGGAACATATTTTGCGAGGAACAGTTTGGAACAGATGGAGTTGATGCTCATCTTTGCAAGGCTCTCTCTATCATAGATATACTTTTTGAGGTTTTGGTCGTATGCAAACCAGATCCCTAAATACTTATAGTCCTTTGCAATTGGTATATTTTCGACATTCCAGTTCCAGGTTTCGTTCCTGTTAGGTTTTCCCCATCTGCTACGGAATAGTACTACATTTGCCTTTGAAAAATTAACCGATAGATTCCACAGCTTCAGGTATTCAGCTAACCTCCTGATCAAGTGTTGAGGGTCGTGGGGCTGTATCGAACCAGGGCAATGTCATCGGTATACATAAGATAGTTTATGGTACTTTCACCCACCACGACACCAACTCCGATCGCCTCCGGGAGATCACTCAGAGAAAGAGCAAACACCGTGGGGTTGTTTGCTCTTTTAACCCCCACAGACGCCGGAAATCTTTCAGATACTGCGCCATTTACCAAAATCTTCACCCGAATATTTGCAAACTTTGCTGGTTTACAGATTCATGAAAAACAGATTTTTATCTACTGGTACCTACCTGAGTTTATGTTCAATCAATTTCAATTTCATTTATTGCCTATTACATAGAATGTATAGCAAGGGGGCCGGTACTGGCATCGACCGACTATAAAGATAACAAAAAACATAAAAGTCTTAGACAGATAACAAAATATAAGACAGATAACAAAATATATTATATTATATTATCTATTAGAGTTCATCTGGCAATAATCCATAATCAAATTTTCGCTATCATCAGCCTCCTAAAGTAATATGCAAACCAACTGGCTCAGCTTGTCAAAATTAATTGGACATTAAGTCGCAGGTAACTACGAAGGAACATTATAATATAATTAACATGGCACAATACCTCTGCTAGACTTATTAGGTATAACTGCGAATAGAAAATAGTGACATAATAGTTTATGTTCAATCTTGTCGTTTCTAGATCAGTTCAATGGTTTTGACGAAAATGAGGGAGATTGCTGAAACGTACTTGGGAGATAAAGTATCAGATGCTGTTGTAACCGTCCCAGCCTATTTCAACGATTCTCAGCGACAAGCAACCAAAGATGCAGGAGCCATCGCAGGTAATGTTCGCCTCCAAGACCTCCCGACCAACCTTCCAATTAATATTTTTTACTGAAGCGACTGTGGCTACCTACTGATATACAAAAGTTAATCAAATATCGTAAAGACCTGGGTTCAGTGACAAGTTATGCAATCGGTTGAAATAGCAATGTGCGGTAAAGAGCGAATTCATAAAATAATTACCTTTACCATACAGAACAGCAAGATAGTGTCGGTACCTTGTTGGAGGTATGTTCGGAGAGTCCGAAAATGTAATCCATTTATGTGTCAATGTTCTTGTTGGTCTACTCGTAAAATACCTGCAGCAAATCCCGCGGTTCAATTTAGGTTCATATTATTTTCAATAATGAACCTTTGGAAGAGCATGAAAAGAAAAATAATCACCCAACCTCCTCAAAATTTTATAGTTTTTGTTTCAAGGTACGTAGAATACAGGAAAGTAATGAACTATGGTGTAATATTACCATGGTTTTTTGTGCATCATTACATTTTGGTTTATTATTTTCAATAATGAACTTTAAAATCGGACGTGGGGGGGGGGGGGGGGAGAAGAACTCTTCCTCAAAATTTTATGGCTTCCGTTTCGAAGTAAGTGCGAATTCGAAAATTCAATAAAATAATTTCTGTCCGTTCGCTGTACTTCTTTTTTTCTTAGTTACCATGAACAAAAATTATTGAAGTTTGGTTAATAGGTCACATTTAGGGGTCCAGTTGGTCCGCGAAGCTCGGCGATACTGTAAGAAAGTAATCTTTAATGGGTGAAAAATAAGGGTTGAAATTTCCAGGGTGCACGTACGTGGGAATTTTTCGATACCACCCGGAGCATTGTAGGCCCAGCCGTTCGTTCACAGTAAGGCGCTGAAGTTTGCAACGAAAAGCGTCGTCAACATGATCGTGAATGAACGGTATACATCCAGCCCAGATATCATTGCTAGGGAACACCTGATTGTAATCACGCATGGCTGTATGAAATCGAGTTGGTTGTTCAGAGATATTATTTCATATGAAGAATGATGGTTATTTTCATACTTCAACAAACGACGTTATGATGCTTCATGAATAACTACTACAAATACAAACCAAATCACTGCATATTTATAAAACTGTAAGTGCCCGGCTGGCTCCAGTACTCGATATAGAGCTTTCCTTGTGGAAGCACGAGGGTGGGTATTGACAAGAGAAAACAGTGATCTACGCAGAAGGGGCATCTATATACAGGAAAATAATAAACTATTGTGTAATAATTTGCAGTGGTTTTTGCTCCCGAGACGACCTTTTCCTCAGAAAGGATCGCATGCATCGTACAGCCCAAATTATCTTTACAATTCCCCTTTCTATTCGCTCTTACCTTATTGTGGTGGAAGGGTTTGTGTGTTTCAGATCTATACGATCATGCTATCGATACGAGAAAGCTAACTTGGCAAAGGTTGTTTGATTGTTTTATATTGTTTCCGTGTATACTAGGTTGATTCCAACGGTGTGCAGAGTTGTAATGTATTATTACGCGGAGTATACCAGCCAACCAGATGTTTGAGAGGAACTAATTATTATTATTAAAAATGTGAAGGGAACTAAATAATAAAAGGGTTATTAGTTCTCCTCATTTCACGCCTGAACGACGAATCTTTCTGAGCCATTTGTGATTTACTGGAAATAAAGTTACAGTGCTGCAACATGACCATTCATGGGCTAATTTTCAAACATGGTACCTAGCAATTACTTAGCTGTTTTCACGACTCTTGAACTCCAGAACTCCAATTCGACCCAATTTTGTTCGGCTATCGAAACACTCTTTTCTTATCTCGAGTCACCATTCTATATCAACTTTTATCAACTTTTAGTTGTTGAGTCATTTTTACTGATTTGTATCGACTTGCACCTCCAAAACTCGTATAATTATGGCCCTCTTGTTTATCCGGAAGTAGATCACCTTTCGTCAGCCATTGCGGATATTTTGGCGAAATTTGGATTTTTTTATCTCGTAGGCATGTTGAAATCAAGTGACGCAGTAGCTGAATTTTGTTCAAAACTTAGGTAAAATGATAGCTTTGACATACCTACCTAACCGTATTATGAAGCTAAAGGTATTCAGGTAGGTAATCGCTTACCGTGAATAAACCAGTTCAATTTTTACTATTTTGAAATATCTAACGATATACTGTATCAATGAAATGAAAGGATCCTAATCAAGGAAGGAGGCCTGTACGAAGACTGGGCAATGGTCGAGTCAAAATGGGAATGTTATGAATGCATCTGCTATATCTTGCACTCAACCATTACCGACAACGAGAAGATTCCATATTAGGTACCTACTGGTGCCAAAACCTGCCTCTCCCATTATCATGTTGATTTGACCTAAACTTTAGCGCTGGATTGTAAAAAATTAAACTCTGCGCTTAGTATTATTCGTTTATTACGACACAAAATTTACCTACCATAGAGGTTTGTCATGCGGGTTGAAGAGTTCGTATGTCACTGTTACTTGCTTCCTGGTGTATCTTATCCTAACTATGTGGTACCAAGGTTGTTAAATCCACAGGGGTGCGTTCGTAATGCTTAAAAGAGCAATGTTAAGTTGGAAGTTCGAAACTGAAATAAGTTGTTTTTGGGTGCAAAGATTGTAAAGCAAAATATCCTAACAAAGGTTAAATTGCACATCTAGAGGTACGCTTAACAGAAAAATTTACATACAGATTTGAATCAAGTAAAACTGACTGATGTAAATCTCATTTGGAAATTTGAAGGTCTCAATGTCCTGCGTATCATAAACGAACCGACTGCAGCGGCTCTAGCATATGGTCTGGATAAGAACCTGAAAGGGGAAAAGAACGTGCTCATATTTGATTTGGGCGGCGGCACGTTTGACGTTTCCATTCTAACCATCGACGAGGGATCGCTATTTGAGGTAACATCATTCTCTGCACCGATGATGTGTTAATTTCATGTAACTGAATGCACAGTTGCTACACCTGTATATGAAAAATGTACTGAGCTTTAATATACATCAATATAGGTACAATAAAAATAAATAAATATCAAGTATGATATATTGTACAAACAATTGGCATTCAACGCTCACTGCAACTGGATTTCATGCCTCTACAGGTAAAGTCCACTGCCGGCGATACGCATCTTGGAGGAGAAGATTTTGACAACAGACTTGTTAATTTCTTCTGCGATGAGTTCCAAAGGAAATACAAGAAAGATCTTAAAGGAAACACTAGAGCGGTAAGGCGACTGAGAACTGCTTGCGAAAGAGCAAAAAGAACACTCTCATCCAGCACTGAGGCCTCTCTCGAGATAGATGCTCTTCACGAAGGAGTTGATTTCTATTCCAAAATCACCAGAGCCAGATTTGAGGAGCTTTGTATGGATTTGTTCAGGTGAATAGAATCGATAACGTAGTGTAGGTACTTCATCACCCTGCGATATATTTCCCCTCACAGGTGACACTCGGAAATGCAAAGGCCAATTTTTAGACAACTGTGATAATTGAACATGAACCTGTTTTTTTGTTTTATTAGGCAAACTATCAGTCCAGTTGAAAGAGCACTCAATGATGCAAAGATGGACAAAGGTACCATTCATGATGTTGTTCTTGTCGGCGGATCTACAAGAATTCCTAAAGTCCAGAAAATGTTGCAGGTAATTTCGCTACCTAGTTTTTCGAAATAGTGTTTGTTAAATAGATCATTGCCCACATACGACTAGAATGCAGCCACTCATGGAAGAGGCATGAGCTGATGGTAGAAATTACTGTGGACAGACTCGGTTTCTACGAGTATTTTGTACCTGCAAATAATATTCATGCCCTCCCGCGGCACTGTTCTGGAGCTGGAAATTTGTAGTACTATTATTTTTCTCATTTTGATCACAGGATTTTTTCTGTGGCAAAACCCTCAATTTGTCAATCAACCCTGATGAAGCAGTAGCCTACGGTGCCGCCGTACAAGCTGCCATTCTCAGCGGTGACACTAGTTCGGCCATCCAGGATGTACTCCTCGTGGATGTAGCGCCTTTGTCTCTCGGCATAGAGACTGCTGGAGGTGTTATGACGAAAATAGTAGAGAGGAACTCGCGAATACCGTGTAAACAACAGCAGACTTTCACAACTTATTCAGACAACCAGCCGGCAGTAACCATCCAGGTATGGAGTGCCCACATTTTACCCTGAAACACATTTTTATTTATTGAGGAGTATGATGACCCGTCTAAACTACTCTAAAAACGCTGCAAATTTTTACACAACGGTTTATTTTTTTATTTTTTTTTCCTGTAGAGATGACCCTTTGGCGTAGATCACTGTTTTCTGTGCTTCCCTATGCTTCCCACAAGACAGCCTTAAATCGTGCTTCCCACAAGGAGCTCTAAATCGGAGGCTGTAGCCTGCTGGGCAATAACGTTTCATGATTATGCGGTGGAATCAAGAATTTGATCATTAATTATTTCTTGTTTTGTTCAAATTATTTTTTGTTCAAATTAAAAAAGTACCTACCTATCAACAGAATCCTAAGTAAACATCATTCTTCAAATTATTTAATATCACAGAACAACCAACTCGACTTCATACAGCCATCCTTGATTATAATCAGGTGCTCCCTAGCGATGATATCCGGGCCGGATTTATACCGTTTGATTCACGATCGTGTTGACGAAGCTTTTCGGTTAACGAACGTCCGATTTTGGACGTACAATGCTCCGGGTGGTCTCAAAAAATTCCGAAGTTCGAGATCAATTTAAAAACGTAAAAAAAAACCATATTGAAAGTTTTCGAGCTACGGCGTTCGGTAAATTTCAACCCCTGTTTTTAACCCCTTACTGACTTAACCGACTGACCGGACCAACTAGACCCCAAATGAGACCTACATACCAAATTTCATTCATTTCGGTTCACGAAGGAAATTGCGAGGTGCGGCTACGTACCTTGAAACGGAAACCATCAAATTTTGATGTGGTGGGAGGGGGGGGGGGCTTTTTTTGCCTGCTCGCTTCCGAAGTTTCATTAGGTAGGTACTGAAAATAATAAACCGAAATAATAAAGCCATCATTGCAAAAAATGTAACCAACCTACCAGTATTTCTACTTAAGTGTCACTAATATGTGGTAAGTATCAAGTAACTTACTAGCCACTCGAATAAATTTATTTCTATAAAACTTTTAAATCAACTCTTGGAAATTGTAGAGTGTCGTTCAAGATGAGCAACATTGGAATCTGTGTAACTGTATTAGTGGTGACTTTTCTTTTGTGCGACCTAATTTATTATATTATGCGTTACCGGTAAATTGTAAAATAAGGCATTGTATACAATGCCCAGGCAACGCGTGAAATGAGATTTATTTCATATTCCTAAAAGAGCAGGCAATGTAGGATTGTTCACTATGCCTGGATTTCATACTTTGCCGGTAACATTTATGCACCTACAGAACGTTTTACTGTTCTGTATTCAGGTATTCGAGGGAGAAAGAGCTATGACCAAGGATAACAATCTACTGGGAACTTTCAATCTATCTGGTATCCCGCCTGCTCCTCGAGGTGTTCCCAAAATTGAGGTATGTTTTCGCATCTTACGAGCACATTTGTTTGTTAATTGGATTAATTTGAGGTTTTTGACCTTTAAAAAATAAGAAAGTTACTTACCCTTAGTTAGTTACCTTTATTATGTTACTTAGCTTATGCAATGTTGGGTTCAGTGCTGGTTCATCATCAGAACTCAACAACCCACTGCCCTCGCTAGAATCTCATTTGGTCATTATCTGATTCCCACGACGTGGTTTTGTAATTATATAAATGAAGACCACTAGAATTATTTTCTCGGGGGGTCTTTTTTCGGGGGAACTGCTGTCTTGAATGGTTTGATGGGTCACTTTTTTCTCACCGTTGTAACCTACATTTCAAATAGCACCTCCGTACATGGCCGCATATGCGCTTACGTGCACCATTCATTCCTTTTTACGACGTCCCTCAGTAGTAAGAGACGACTTTAAGTATTTACATACTTTACGCATGCATTACTCTACCGGATGTAATAAAAAGAAGTAGTGTTTGTACCAATTCCTCACCGTCTCTATAGATAACCCGCTACTCATTCCGTTGTATACTGTACTTGAATTCTGTCCAATGTAGGTAGGTTTTAAGTGCTTGGAAATTTCTCTTTAATTGCAATGGATATATAAATTGTGCAACAATTATCTGCAATGCGTACGTTCGAATATGAGAACCAGTAATTTTATGATATTTGAAGTGGGATTCAGTTTATAGGATGTCCATCAAATTTTTTTTGAACATAGAATAAATTCTGGTTTATTCAACAGGTGACATTTGATCTGGATGCTAACGGAATCTTGAACGTTTCTGCGAAAGACAGTAGTACAGGGAAATCAGAGAAGATCACGATTTCGAACGACAAAGGACGCCTGTCGAAAGAGGACATCGACAGAATGCTGTCGGAGGCTGAAAAATACAAACACGAAGATGAAAAACAGAGGGAAAGGGTAACCGCCAGAAATCAGCTAGAAAGCTACTGTTTCAGCGCGAAACAAGCTGCTGAAGAAGCCGGCAGTAAATTGTCAGATGCTGACAAGAAAATAGTGACGGACAAATGCAGTGCAGCGTTATCATGGCTGGACTCGAACTCACTTGCGGAGAAAGATGAGTTCGAAGATAAATTGAAAGAGCTGCAAAAAGAATGTGCCCCCATAATGTCTAAATTGCACCAAGGGGGTCAGGGAGGTAAAGGACCTACAGTAGAGGAAGTGGATTAAAGTGGATTCGGTGGCTTTGAGTATGAAATCACAACCGATTATAATCAGTATACAGGCCACCAACAGTCCACAGGACTGTCCAATGGACAGATACCAACAGTCCACGTATAAATCGTTATAATATCCACATGAGAGGGTGTTTACAAACCGATGACAATTTTAAGTCAGCCAACTCATGTGTATTCTTATGTAGCATTCTTGTCAAATCAGCCTTTTCGTAAAAATCCTATATTTTTCTTGACAAAAAGGCTAGAAACTTTTATGTCAAAAAACTAACTTTTCTTTCCTACAAAAAGGCGGCGTTTTGAGAGAAAAAAAACTGATTTGACGAAATGATTACGGCATACCTGTAAACCAACAAATAAATGGTACAAATACAAATGGTAAGTACCAACAAGCATTTTTCAAGAAGTACCTACCAATGATAACAATACATAAATTCTAGTTCCATAGACTTGTATGGACTAATTTTGCACAGACTAATTTATTATTTTGGAATGCTCTAACAACCTTGATGTAGGTATGCTTAAACTCGAAATTCAAATACCTAACTGCTTAGTCATTTATTATTTCCGAGTATTTTTCACAACTAAATGCAACACCAATCCGCAATGTTGGGTTCAGTGCTGGTTCATCATCAGAACTCAACAACCCACTGCCCTCGCTAGAATCTCATTTGGTCATTATCTGATTCCCACGACGTGGTTTTGTAATATATAAATGAAGACCACTGGCATTATTTTCTCGGGGGAACTGCTTTTTACGTTAAGACGAAATTTAGAAAGTTTAGAACCTTTTAGAAAGTTCACGTCTACTCTTTCATTGCAACACCTTAGCCAGAAACGATTAACTCGATTTATAGATAACTACGTACTGTTCAGTAACCACTAAACGCGCTTCTATATATTTCTACTTTACTTACCCGTGTTGTTACCAGCCACTCACATTAATTTTCTATGTTTGTAGCATTTATGTTTTATCCACTTAAACGTATTTATGTGTATGGCAGTTTGAATATTGAGAATAAATTATTATTTTATGATGGTGGTTTTAAATTATTTTATTACAACCATTTGGATTCAGTGAACTTTAATAGTTTGATAGGCTATACGTAACAGGAACGGAAGCCTGCAATAAACACAGGATGTAAGTGATAACCTATACAGTCAAAACAGTAAACCATACGAAATTTTAAAATATTACCTATCCAAGTGAAATAATATGTATATTTTTACGAATAAGCGATTGATTGAAAACCCCTTTCTTAAATTAGGACGAACAATAACATTCAGTGCTCTCTGGCATTTTGAGATAGGAATAAAAATGTACAATACCAAACATACAATTCAGTTTTATTAAAAAGACAGGTCGTAACACAAAAAACTCAAATGTCTTGTTCCTAATTCTGAAAAACCTCAAGTGCTTTATTGCAAATTATGAACCTTGTACTGGGTACGTATTGCTTTGTCAATTTCAAATGAACGTAACTGAACAAAAATCTGTAGAACCGCACACTTTTTAACCTGTTCATTTCATTTCTCGGGCCCTCATACAGCCACTGCCTCCTTTTCATACACTGAGTGCTCCAATTGACCTATAAGTACCAATAATTTTTAGAGCACCAGTTACGCGAGTTCATCATGAAGAATGAATGAATAAATTGAAATTTTATTTCAAAAAAATTATAGTCTTATTATGAAAGAGCTCGACTCTTCGTTTGTGATATTCACCGTCATAAACGCCATAAAATTACGGTAGGTAAAAACCAGTGCATTATTGTCATGTTTACTGTCAAATAAGTAGTATAATAAATTACTACTTAGAGTAGTATAATTACTAAATAGAGAAACAATACAAATTCTTCCACTTGGTTTCTCATTTTTTGAGTGGATAACCCTTCTATCTCGGTCACTTACGTACGCCATTTCCTTGCAGTGTCCATATGTGTACAAAATTAAGGCATTAATCGAGGAGTGATTGAAAATTTTGAGGATAAGAACTTGGCTTGTCGCATATAAATTTCATCAAAATCCGATCGAGATTCGTCTGCGAATGTGTCAGTTTCTTTTGAAAACACTTGTCACAGTGAGCATAGAAACTGAAAACCCGACTCAAGCAGCGATCAATGCTATATCAAAGAAAAATTAAATAATAAATTGGTTTGGGCCTAGACATCAAGTAACGTATCTAGTAAGTCTAACAGAATTTCCGGGTGATTGTGCATAAAGGATTTGACGATTTGCTTCCAATTTTTGAGTTGTTTGAAAACTTTGATATAAGGTTCTTTTAGTCGTTCGCAGTTGTATTCGTAGGCTAGCACCAGTCGGCGTACTGCATTTTCTTGGGTGGGCGAGGTTATTAGTGCTTCTTCAGCGCGATATTTCAGGTTCACAAGCTGCAATATTTCAGCAGCCCTCAGCAACTGTTCTCCATTCTCCGCTAGAGATTCGTCAGATATACTGCCCGTGTATAAGAAGGTCAGTACGTCTCCGAAAATGTCAGAGTCGATATCATCAAGGACAATGCCAACAGAGCCATCTGAAATCGTAGTGCAATTTTATCAGAATGTAAGTCAGAGAAACCAAGCTGCAGCAAATATTGTATTTGTGGTAGGTACTTAAATAGGTTATGTTTTTACCATAGGCATTAGGAATACAATTACTTGTATGTGAACGGCCTCGAGATGAATTACTGAACAAACATAAAATATTTTATTGTTGGAGAGAATGTATTTATGCACTTCCCAATTTGACGTAAGATCAATAATGCCTACCTTAATCTCAGTATCATACGTCTGCTTTAACTATGTACCTACCTAAAATGAAATTGACTAGCTGATCACACAGTTGTTTTCTTTTGGTGAGTGTATCAAGTACCTACTAGTAAATGTTAATATGTGCAAGTTTTGCTCTGATGAAGACCTACAAAGGCCAAGGCGTATTGAATGGGCAATTTCAATTACCTACCGCTTTGGTGCTGTTGTTCTCGTGACTTAGACGTTATTCCACCGGATCTGAAATCGCCAACATTTGATGAAATGTTTTAGATAAAATTGCATGAATAATAGACCGGCTGACACAACCTTAGTCGCAATGAACTAACAGTTTTACGACACCAGAGAAAAAAGTAATCGTTGCCTGAGTAGCATTCCAAAGGGAGTTATTGAAAAAAAATAGAAAACGGAGTTATTGAAAAAATAGTCCATTTCCACTGATACACGAAAAAACGCGAAAAACACTGTTAACATTGTTTTTCATTTCATTTTTTTTAGTAACAGTGTTTTCCGCATTTTTTCGTGTATTAGTGAAAATAGACTATGTTTCCATAACTCCGTTTTTCTTTGAAATGGGTTTCCACGATTTCGTCGCGAGTGATTTAGTTCGTATTCCAAAGGGTTTCAACAGGCCCATCCGTGGTTGGAAAAAATAAAATGAAATAAACACTTTTTAAAAACATGCTTTTGTTCTGAAATGATCTAAAAATAATAAAATAATTTCTTTCTACTCCCCGGGAATTAAGAATTTTTTATGACTAAAAACAAAAGCGTGGGCGTTAGGAGAATTGAAAGTATTTACATCTTGCTGAACGAAATATATTATATTAGGGTCGAAATATTAGTTTTAACAGTTTTTATTATTTTTTGTTTGTTATTTTACTCTTTTTAGTTTTAAAAATAAAATAACTAATGCCAGTGTTCCATTCTCCCGAATTTCGTTTGCCCACATGGAAGACGGAAGAATATTTTTTTTACCTAATTTTTTAATTGAACGATTCTTGAGAATTAAACCAACAAATTTTGAGGTGTACATTTTTTTTCTTGTTCGATTACGAAGGCTCATTATTCAAAATATTGTAGGAAAATAGGAAAATTTCCAATCATGCAGCATTAACATCTGAGAAATCATTCGAAATAGCGACTTTTAGTTATTTTAGACGGTTTTAGCATGTTAGGGCTCCCCAAAACGACTTAAAACACCACCTTTTTGCACTCGGAGATAGCTCAACTCCGAACATCTTGAGTTGTTTATCTTGTAGCTGGTGTTGGATAATAGTCTAGATCTGCAGTGCGACATAATATACATAAATATAAAAACATATAAACATTTAAAATCCAGGGGTGGAGTAAAATTGTTTTAATCGGAAAATAACAGATTTTGGACGGAAAGTGGACTTAGCGTTCAACGGCTTAACATCCAGACCACTGAAATACATGAAGAGAGATGTTACGGATGCCTAAGCTAGACAGCTATATTAAAAATAATAGTTACTTCTCCCAAATAAGATTAGCAATTCGAGGGCATCTGACAGCAACCACAGCTTTATGAGCGAGAAACTGTTTTCCTTGTATCGAAATCGTGAGGTCGGACAGCTCCTCTCTTTCCAGCAGACTACCTAGGTCTCTTCGAAGATCATCAACCAGCTCGCTTTTTGTTTCTGTGCACGTTTCACTGACGGGTTCTTCGCAAGCCATTGATACCGCAGAATGGTGGAAATCCATCTCATTTTCCGTTACTGGATTCACCGCGACGATCTCGACCAAAAATGTCAATGAGCCGTTTACAAGCAATCCATTTTGAACGTTGATTTCTTGTGCGTCGATGAATTCCGGGCTTCCACACACCCAATCAATCACCCCCAAGCGGTTCCAACCAGCGTGATTGCAGACAGTCTCGTTTTTAACGTCTACGATTGAGAAGTTATACTTGATTTCTAGCGGTGTCTTCAACCCACGAGCTTTGATGTACAAGCCCAGCTTAGATGTCCCGTCTACCAGTTTCGAACTCAGGATGAGATGCCATTTGGCAGTGTGACAGGGCACCTCAGGTGACTGCAGCTCGACAAAATTAGACGCTGAGAAGTTGGAAATGGTCCACGAAAAAGAAAATCTCAAGAAATTTGTCTGCAGAAAGAGAAACAAATAAAAGAAAATGAGGGAATTCATTAGGAATTATCACAGGAAAAGATGTTCCTTATGAAATGTTTAGTCTAAGTTACGATCTGTAACTTCTATCGACAACAAGCTAACTACTCTCACCTGCCACATATATCGATATGTCAACTGATTCAAGAAAACCATATTACAGGTAAATATGAATATTGAAAATGAGATAAAAATCAGACTGCATTGGAAACGGACACAAATGTTGCACGACCTCTTTACTTAGCTAGTTACTGACACATTATTTACTGGGACATCGTACGAGTGATGGAGGATTTTTCGATGACGAGTTGGAATTCCATTCTTATCCAAAGTTGGTAAAAATTTGGGAATATATCGAGGTTTCCAGTGGGACATTATCATGAGTTCTGTTTGCATTTTTTCTCAATAGTTTATGATATGAGATAGACGATCATAGGACTTCGTCTTGAAAATATTATGCCTCCTTCATATTTTGCAAGACTTTCCCTTTGAGATTTCAAAAACGAGTTGGGGAAAGGGGCCCTGCTGTTGCCTGTGACGTTGTACGGATATGGGTTCTAACTGGCTGGCCGGTGGCAGCAGATGGGAGATGGCCAATCGACGCGTTATAGCTGTTGAAATGAAAAACTCGTTGGATGATAGAGGATGTAAAATATAATTTATTCAGGGGAGTGAATATAATTGTTCATAGGAGAGAACTGGTGATAATGGCGAATAGCTTTCCAGTTGATTAATGATAACTGTATCATTACATAATGATCAAGTAATCACTGGATATTATTTACAATAATAGTAAGTTAATTATTGTTTAAATATTAATGTAAAAATGTAAAATATATATTTATAATTAATAATTATTATAAATTAATTATTAATTCAAGATGCTCTCTTTTTTTAAACATAACTAGTAGTTTATAAATCATGTAAAATTTAACATATTATTTTAGTTGGTACAGCATAAATACATTCATGTTCCCCACAAGGAGCAACTCTTATACATTACATACGAGTACATTTTCATTTGTATATATATATATTTTTTTTAAATTATTATTATTTTTTATTTATCAATTATTGTAGTTATTAGAATAGGTTTTAATGTTATCTTAATTCAAAATTGTAAGCGCGTTGGTTCCTTGATTAACCTTCCAAACCTAGTTCTTACTTCGTTTTGTTTGGAACTTAGCGGTGTTGTGTTGTGAAGTGATGACGGTTGAGAAATATTATGCTCTGCGGGAGTTACTTTGTTTGGTTCCTGATGTTGTTTAATGGGTGAAAGAGGTTTCGGCGAACTCTGATGTTGCGTAGGTACTCGTTGATCGTTTGCGATTTGTTTTAGAATAGGATCAGGACCCGCAAACATATGCACTCGATTCCGGCGACAAAGTCTGTCATTCATACTTCAGACTAAGTATGAGCGAGGACCGGCAAATTTTTCAACAACTGTTACCTGCCAATGAGAGTTCGGCGTATTCCTTTGGGCGTATTTCGGTAGTGTAACAAAACTAAGAAGAACTCGTCATTTGCCTCTTTTCATTTTTTAAATATGTTTTTAGCTATTTTAACGCCGCTTTCAGCCTGTCCATTACTACGTGCATAATTACAGCTACTTGTACTGTGTTCTATTTCCCAATCATTCAGGAAAACTTTGAACTCCCTGGAGTCCCAAGGTGGACCGTTATCTGTTTGTAATACCATAGGAATTCCGTGCCTACTAAAAATAGCTTTCATGTTCATTATCGTTGTCGCAGCATTGATTGAATTTACTTTTACCACCTCGATGTACTTGGAAAAACACAGGCTTGTTGTTTTGGAGAACACATGCTCCTACAGCTAATTTTGAGGCATCCACTGTTAAAGTAATAGGACTATTGACGTCAAAATCCGCCAAAATTGGTGCGGAAGTTATTTCAAATTTAGACGTTCGAATGCTTTTTGATGATTTACCTCCAATATCCATTCACTGTCCTTCCTGATCACTAACCGGAGAGGCTCAGTTTTCTCTGACACGTTACTGATGTAACTACCTAAGTAGGTAATCATTCCTAAAAATCTTTGTACGTTATTTTTATCTTTTGGGACTGGCATGCTACAAATTGCTTTTATTTTAGAGTCATCTGGGCGTACTCCGTTTTTTGAGAACTTGTAGCCAAGGTATTTAATTTCAGTCAGGGCGAATTTGCATTTCAGTTTATTAAACTTGATATTATAGGATTTTGCCCGCTCAAGCACAGCTTGTAGCCTAGCGTTGTGTTCTTCAATAGAATTACCAAAAATTAATAAATCGTCTAGAAATACGCATACTCCTGGGAGACCTCCGAATATTTGCTGCATTTTCGCATAAAAAATTTCACTGGCCACAGATATACCAAAAGGAAGTCTAAGGAACTTGTACCTACCCCAGGGGGCGGTAAAAGTGAGAAATCTGGTACTCTCTTCATCTACAGGGACTATCCAAAAACCAGAATTAGCATCAAGTGTAGTGAACACCGACGCTTTGTTTAATTTTGCCGTAATGTCTTCCCCTAAAGTAGGTAGCTGAAAATGTTTCCTTTTCAAATTTTCATTAAAATTCCTTGGATCAATGCATATTCGAAGATCACCTGACTTTTTGGTGGTCACAACCATAGAGCTTACTCAATCCGAAGGTTCATTTACTTTAGAAATCACTTGATCTGCCTCCATTCTACCAAGTTCAGACTTAACTTTTTCGTGAATTTTGAATGGTAGTTTTTGGGGAGCATCGATTACGGGAATTGCCCCGTCTTTTAAAGTTAGTTTACAAGGAGTAGGAAGCTTTCATAGACCTTTGAAGCATGACATGTACGATGACAACAGATGGCTTAAGTCTGGATTATCAGTTACTGAATTAACCCTTCTTATCAAATTCAAAGAATGGCATGTGTTTAGACCCAGAACAGTAGGACACTTAATATCGACCACATCGAATGGAATCTGATACGATTTACCGCTGATTGTACATAACAACATACAATAACCAGAGCTCGGTATCGTAAAACCACAATATGACGTGATTTTCGTATTGGACGGTATGAATGTTTTGATTCAAACCTAGACTTTCAAAAACAGAAAGGGACATGCAATTAAGTTGCGCACCCGTATCAAGCTGCACAAATACGGTTTTTCCATTAATGATGAGCTCTACCGACCAAATACTTGAACCTTTTGAAGTTGAGACTTCTTGACAAACATAATAATCCTTGCCTTCGGATGAGCTATCATCGCTACCATACCTGTTATCGTGGAGATCAAGGGTTTGCGCTTTCCGGAATCTGCACATATGAGTGTAGTGGTTGTATTTGCCGCAAGTTTCGCACTTGACATATTTTGCAGGACATTTATACAGATGAACTTGGCCGCATCGCCCGCACTTCTTCCCGTCGCGTTCATTACTGCGTTGTCTCGTGTCTTGATAGCGCTGTCTTGATTTGGACCTTGCTCGTGACGTTCGATGATTATTCCATTGGGATTTATCGTTGTTTCCACCAGAATTTTTTCGTTCTTGACCTTGAGATGACTGAGGTTGATTTGATGAACATGGCGAACCGGTCGCAATTTTACTGATTTTCTGATCGGATTCAGACGGTCTTTCCAAAGCTTGTGCTTGCAGCTGCGAAAGCTCATACGATTTGCACAATTAAATGGCATTGGGTAAATCAAGATCGGTTTCTTGCAGAAGTCGCTCTTTCATTTTCTTATTTTCTCTACTCATTCCGAGAATTAGGACATCCTTAACCAAAGAGTCTCAGATCTTTCAATTCACAGGTGTGGCTCAAGTTTTTTAGAGCAGTGACGTACTCATCGACGGATTCGCCGGGTTTTCGATGTCGGTTGAGGAGGTTATGACGCTCCACCGTGATGTTTTTCTTCGGAGTGAAATATTCTTCGAATTTGGAGATCAGTTCATCGTACTTGATGGTACTTTCGTCTCGCGTCGTTCGTTCCTATTAGGCTTAAGAGAATGGCAACTTTCCACCTGTCGGGCTGTGAATTAAACTGCTTGTGCCAATCCGACCACTTTTTTGATAAATTAGTGGTGGAAACCCCATCGATCCAGCTGCTCCGATCGGTCCAGTGATCCGAAGCTCGGCGGTAAATTATGGAGTCGTACTCTCGGAAATCGTATGCTCATCAGCCGATGGGTTGCCGTCCACAAGACTGTTCCGTTGATGCAACGAATCATTAATTCCCGAATCACGCTGCATAGAGATTATCGAACTTGAAAATAATTAACATGAACCACTTGATATGAAGATTGAGATCACCTGACACCATGTTGAAATGAAAACTTCGTTGGATGATAGAGGATGTAAAATATAACTTATTCAGGAGAGCCACATTGTTCATATAGTCCAGGAGCCGAGGCTGAAAACGGTGACCATCGGGTAGAAAAGGTTTGATATTTTTTTCAAATATGTCCTAAAGGTAAAGTAAAAAAATGGACGTCTGCCACTCCGGAGCCGAGGCTTAAAGAAATTACGTAAATTTAAAATTTCAGAAAATGGCAAATTTTTGACTTATTAGTTGATGGCTTGAACTGAATTTTTCTCGTTCGTTACCCAGTGTGGACTTGAATTTCACTCGTCTGCCTCCCCCACCGCGCTGCCCAGAGTGGGCAGACGAAATTCAAATTTGTCGAATTTGGACCGTTATTTGTACTTACTAGTTGACGACCAGAAGTTGAAAGAGTAAATTCGACTAGCCATGGACAACAGTAAAACACACGTCTGCCACGCCATGCGCGCTGCTAAAATTTAGCAGACGCCATTACATTTCGCTTAAAAATGAGTACAAATTTGACTTATTAGTTGACGTTTAAAACTTTCATCACCTAGTTGTGAATAACTAGTAAGTTGAAAAAAGCATCGTCTGCCACTCATTAGCTGCGGCCTTAGCTCAGCAGACGGGATACAAAAATGGCAAATTTTGTGCAAAAATCGGCATGGACGAGTTGAAACCTGAAAACTGGTAACTAGTTTCGTATCATATCTCTAACGACGAAGGTCAACGTCTGCCAAGCTGAAACCGCGGCACATTAACGGCAGACGAAATTTAAAATGTGACAAAAATGCACCAAAATTTGACCGTTTAGTTGATGGCTGAAATTTTGTGTGTGCTTTCTATATGAATATCTAAGCCTAGAAACACACGTCTGCCACTTCGATATGGTGGCATTTCAAGAGCAGACGTCAAAATGTGCCTTCGGTCTGGGCCTATCGTACAGTCGGACTCAATTTTAGACCATCTAGTTGATGGCTGATTTTTGTTTACTGCATTTAATACCAATCTGTGGACCTGAAAATGCACGTCTGCCACAATTACGTCGCGGCATTTATAATACAGACGCTAAAAATGGTCTGCAATTACTATAGGCGTCACCAAAGTATCAGTACTTACGGTTATTTGTTGGAGGGTGCCTGGCGGTTTTATTTAAAACAAATTGATAATTTTCTTTATTTTATAGGAAAAAATAGTAATAACAGTAAACGTCGATAGTATTCTTCATAAACTATATATATTACTATCCAATCGTAACTTTACTCTCTCTGAGGTAACCCTAATTTGCGAAAATGTTTGGTTTACAAGTATAGCAATATCTAAAAGTTCTAAACATTTTTCTCTTAATATACCAAAATCTTTTAAAGCCTCACACAGGAATAAGAGTAGTCATGAAAGCATAATGTAGGTGCTCAAATTGAAGAATGTGCAGGAAAATCATACATGCTGATATAAAGAACCATGTCAACGATATAACGAAGCATTAGGTATTATAAATTGATCACGTACCATTAAAAAATACAACTTCACTATTAATAGGTAGTACCTAACATAAAAACCAGAAAATTATTCCTGTGATTAGGTATTAGGGAGCGAATATGGGGACGTAGGAAAATATAAGTTTTGCATGTATATTATTCCTTTACCAGTCTTCGCCTTCAGGCTCAGAATCATTTTCAGATTCCTCAGTTCCATAATCTTCCTCATTTTCTTGTGTTAAGACGTTTTCATTACATATTATTTCCTCCATTGTTTGAGGAAGGGCAGGACCAGTAAACCATAATATTTGATATGAGTTACTCTCTATATCTAGAGTCCAACCAAAATCGGTAGGCGACAATTCGGGTGGATCAGGTAGGGAAATGCTATTCCACATTAGTGTTACGAACTTGGTGCGAAGAGATTTCGCGTGTAGGACTCGTTTACACGGGGGTAATTGAGAAGCATCAATGCCTTTGCAAACCGAAAGTGGTTGAGACTTATTCGGTTTTTGGAATGCGTCCATAAACAGTTTTAACCTAAGTTCATCAACATCTGATACGGATTTTTTTGAATAGAAATGACACACAAGTTTTTCAATCTGTGACTTTTCAGGATCCGTCAGAGAAACATTTTCCCCAAACCGTGCTAGGAACTCTTGGAAATCCTTATTCCCATGCACGACTTTCAGCGGCTTAATTTTCCCCAATCGGTGGAATGAAGCAGTGTAATCAGTGCCTGTTAATGCATGAAGTGCAATCAACGCTTTGCACATCACTGGTCCGAGGGTTGCAGCTATTTGATTTATATTGGTGAATCGCCTGCTGTTCCTAGAGACTGTTCCCGTCTCCAGCCACACTTTAACACGTTCCATCCGCTGACGTACCAGCTCTTGATGAACGCTCAATGCCCTTGATTGACGGAGAAATAGGTATATTTATCAAATACAAGGTGTATAATTTTGCCTTCCATCATTGCAAACTTTTTCAATAAAGCCTGAGCAATTTGTCCGTAAGTCGACGGTAGAAGCTTTGTAATGCTGTGGATGAAATAGAACCCATCAACAATAGTTACATCAGTTTTACGAGGGTCATCAGGAGCACAGAGTTTTTCGAGGTAGTGCAGCATGACGCTTTTAGGGGTCGATAGTTTTGTTCCATCGCTGTGTCACAGAGATAACGGGGTAGGTGTAATCGGATAAGCCAACACAGCGGATCGAACTACTTCGTTCAAAGTTGAAAATCCGTCCCAAAAACGATCTGCAGATCTGATGGAGCTCTTGAAAATGGATAGCTTCAAAGAGGCTCTCGTGGAGTTTTTGATTCGAGAGTGGCGAAAACCTGAGTACTGTCCTTACTTTAAACATTTCACTCTCTTTGTCAATAAACACAACACATGCTTCCAGTTTCACCATCAGAATGAAAACGTTCTTGTCACAGAGGCTCAGTTCTATTCTAACAGCCACGTGGAAGCTGATTCTAAAATCGCATTCATAGTAACTAAACTCATCAATAGTAATGTAGTCGTAAAAACAAGTGATACAGATATCCTGGTCATTATTCTGGGTAATATTCATCACGTGGACGAAAGTGTTAAAGTGTGGCTGGAGACGGGAACAGTCTCTAGGAACAGCAGGCGATTCACCAATATAAATCAAATAGCTGCAACCCTCGGACCAGTGATGTGCAAAGCGTTGATTGCACTTCATGCATTAACAGGCACTGATTACACTGCTTCATTCCACCGATTGGGGAAAATTAAGCCGCTGAAAGTCGTGCATGGGAATAAGGATTTCCAAGAGTTCCTAGCACGGTTTGGGGAAAATGTTTCTCTGACGGATCCTGAAAAGTCACAGATTGAAAAACTTGTGTGTCATTTCTATTCAAAAAAATCCGTATCAGATGTTGATGAACTTAGGTTAAAACTGTTTATGGACGCATTCCAAAAACCGAATAAGTCTCAACCACTTTCGGTTTGCAAAGGCATTGATGCTTCTCAATTACCCCCGTGTAAACGAGTCCTACACGCGAAATCTCTTCGCACCAAGTTCGTAACACTAATGTGGAATAGCATTTCCCTACCTGATCCACCCGAATTGTCGCCTACCGATTTTGGTTGGACTCTAGATATAGAGAGTAACTCATATCAAATATTATGGTTTACTGGTCCTGCCCTTCCTCAAACAATGGAGGAAATAATATGTAATGAAAACGTCTTAACACAAGAAAATGAGGAAGATTATGGAACTGAGGAATCTGAAAATGATTCTGAGCCTGAAGGCGAAGACTGGTAAAGGAATAATATACATGCAAAACTTATATTTTCCTACGTCCCCATATTCGCTCCCTAATACCTAATCACAGGAATAATTTTCTGGTTTTTATGTTAGGTACTACCTATTAATAGTGAAGTTGTATTTTTTAATGGTACGTGATCAATTTATAATACCTAATGCTTCGTTATATCGTTGACATGGTTCTTTATATCAGCATGTATGATTTTCCTGCACATTCTTCAATTTGAGCACCTACATTATGCTTTCATGACTACTCTTATTCCTGTGTGAGGCTTTAAAAGATTTTGGTATATTAAGAGAAAAATGTTTAGAACTTTTAGATATTGCTATACTTGTAAACCAAACATTTTCGCAAATTAGGGTTACCTCAGAGAGAGTAAAGTTACGATTGGATAGTAATATATATAGTTTATGAAGAATACTATCGACGTTTACTGTTATTACTATTTTTTCCAATAAAATAAAGAAAATTATCAATTTGTTTTAAATAAAACCGCCAGGCACCCTCCAACAAATAACCGTAAGTACTGATACTTTGGTGACGCCTATAGTAATTGCAGACCATTTTTAGCGTCTGTATTATAAATGCCGCGACGTAATTGTGGTAGACGTGCATTTTCAGGTCCACAGATTGGTATTAAATGCAGTAAACAAAAATCAGCCATCAACTAGATGGTCTAAAATTGAGTCCGACTGTACGATAGGCCCAGACCGAAGGCACATTTTGACGTCTGCTCTTGAAATGCCACCATATCGGAGTGGCAGACGTGTGTTTCTAGGCTTACATATTCATATAGAAAGCACACACAAAATTTCAGTCATCAACTAAACGGTCAAATTTTGGTGCATTTTTGTCACATTTTAAATTTCGTCTGCCGTTAATGTGCCGCGGTTTCAGCTTGGCAGACGTTGACCTTCGTCGTTAGAGATATGATACGAAACTAGTTACCAGTTTTCAGGTTTCAACTCGTCCATGCCGATTTTTGCACAAAATTTGCCATTTTTGTATCCCGTCTGCTGAGCTAAGGCCGCAGCTAATGAGTGGCAGACGATGCTTTTTTCAACTTACTAGTTATTCACAACTAGGTGATGAAAGTTTTAAACGTCAACTAATAAGTCAAATTTGTACTCATTTTTAAGCGAAATTTAATGGCGTCTGCTAAATTTTAGCAGCGCGCATGGCGTGGCAGACGTGTGTTTTACTGTTGTCCATGGCTAGTCGAATTTACTCTTTCAACTTCTGGTCGTCAACTAGTAAGTACAAATAACGGTCCAAATTCGACAAATTTGAATTTCGTCTGCCCACTCTGGGCAGCGCGGTGGGGGAGGCAGACGAGTGAAATTCAAGTCCACACTGGGTAACGAACGAGAAAAATTCAGTTCAAGCCATCAACTAATAAGTCAAAAATTTGCCATTTTCTGAAATTTTAAATTTACGTAATTTCTTTAAGCCTCGGCTCCGGAGTGGCAGACGTCCATTTTTTTACTTTACCTTTAGGACATATTTGAAAAAAAATATCAAACCTTTTCTACCCGATGGTCACCGATTTCAGCCTCGGCTCCTGGACTAATAGGAGAGAACTGGTAATAATGGCGAATAGCCTTCCAGTTGATTCATGATAGCTGTATCGTTACATATGATCAAGTACTCACTGGATATTATTTATAATAATAGTAACTTATTTATTGTTTAAATATTAATGTAAAAACACTGCAAATCCCTGCACAACGGTTTATTATTTTGTACAGATCACAGCTCTCTGTATAGACAACAATGGCGAAAAGAAACGCAAATAATGAATTTTTGAAGGAAAATTGTTGATGTGGAGTGAAATAGATGCCCCTTCTGCGTAGATCACTGTTTTCTGTGGTCAGTACCTACCCTCTGGTCAAGTATAATGTACCTTTGTGTAATAACTTGCCCATCAATAATACTTCAACGGTTGGTCAAGTTGCAAAAGTACCGCTCAACAAAATCCAGCCCCTTCTTGGTAGATGAATCGTTGTGTAATAATTCACCGTTATGTAATAATTTACCGTTGTGTAATAATTTGCCGTTGTGTAATAATTTACCGTTGTGTAATAATTTACTCATCAATAATACTTCAAAGTTTGTTCAAGTTTCACAAGTACCTACCAACAAAATCCAGCCCCATTCTTGGTCGATGAACCGTTGTGTAATAATTTACCGTTCTGTAATAATTTACCGTTGTGTAATAATTTACCGTTATGTAATAATTTACCGTTGTGTAATAATTTGCCGTTGTGTAATAATTTACCGTTTTGTAATAATTTACTTATCAATATTATAATACTTCAAAGTTTGTTCAAGTTTCACGAGTGCCTACCAACAAAATCCAATACCTAGTCCATCACTTATCAAATGAAATAATATCGTAGAACAACCAACTCGACTTCATACAGCCATCCTTGATTATAATCAGGTGCTCCTTAGTGATGAAATCCTGGCCGGATTTATACCCATTGATTCACGATCGTGTTGACGAAGCTTTTTGGTGCACACGAACGGCTGGACGTACAGTGCTCCGGGTGGTCTCAAAAAATTTTTTAGCTCAAGACAAATTTAATATCGTAAAAAAACCATACCTTTCAATCGAAAGTTTTCGAGCTACGGCATGTTGATCCAAGCCCGAAACCAAAGCAAAAGAAACAGCTGTTATCTGTTGCAGACATTTTAACTTTAGACAGGTTAAAAAAAGTTGAAAGTTTGGGACGTTGTTTTGGCATACATTGGAAGTGTTATTAGTATTTAATGTTGGATCAATAAAAACGCTGCAAATCCCTGCACAACGGTTTATTATTTTGTACAGAATAACCTTCTTTTACAGATCACAGCTCTCTGTATAGACAACCCGTCTATATAAATATGTACTAGTCTATACATATTGAGTAGATCGCCGACCCTCCGTAGGTTAGTACCTAACCCCGTACTCGATACTAGGTACCTACCTAAATCACGAGTTAAATGTTGCTAAAATAATGCTTTAGATGACAATCAGTAACTAAAATGGGGAAAAGAAACGCAAATAATGAATTTTTGAAGGCAAATTGTTGATGTGGAGTGAAATCTTCTTGGTGATGAACCGTTGTGTAATAATTTACCGTTATGTAATAATTTACCGTTGTGTAATAATTTGCCGTTGTGTAATAATTTACCGTTGTGTAATAATTTGCCGTTGTGTAATAATTTACCGTTGTGTAATAATTTACCCATCAATAATACTTCAAAGTTTTTCAAGTTTCACAAGTACCTACCAACAAAATCCAGCCCCTTCTTGGTAGATGAACCGTTGTGTAATAATTTACCATTCTGTAATAATTTACCGTTGTGTAATAATTTAACGTTATGTAATAATTTACCGTTGTGTAATAATTTGCCGTTGTGTAATAATTTACCATTGTTACATATCACAGCTCTCCGAATAGATAACCCTTTATATAATATAATGTATTATTCTATACATATGATATAGATCGAACACCCTCCTTAGGTTAATACCTAACCCCGTACTCGTTACTAGGTACCTACCTATATAAATCACGAGTTAAATGTTGCTAAAATAATTCTGCCGATGACAAACAGTATACTAACAAAAAGAAACACACATAACGATTTTCTGAAAAGAAATTGTTGATGAGGAGTGAAAAAAGTTGCGAAAGTACCTACCACCAAACTCCAGCCCCTTCTACTTAGATGGTATAATGAACCTTTGTGCAATAATTTACCTAATTTTTACCTAATTTATACCTAACCCCGTACTCGTTACTAGGTACCTACCTATATAAATCACGAGTTAAATGTTGCTAAAATATCTCTGCCGATGACAAACAGTATACTAACAAAAAGAAACACACATAACGATTTTCTGAAAAGAAATTGTTGATGAGGAGTGAAAAAAGTTGCGAAAGTACCTACCACCAAACTCCAGCCCCTTCTACTTAGATGGTATAATGAACCTTTGTGCAATAATTTACCGTTGAGTAATGATTTACCATCGTGTAGTAATACATAATTTACCCATCAATAATACTTCAACGTTTGTTCAAGTTTCACTACCTATCAACAAAATCCGAAAGAGCCATCATTTTTCAAATGAAATATTATCACAGAACAACTGAACAACCAACTCGACTAAACTTCATACTCCGCCTATAAAATCAGGTGATCCCTAGCAATGATTTTATCTTCGGCCAATTTCCTATTGTCGGCGCGTCCCTGGTGACGAGATTTGGTCTGATGTATACAATTTCATTCACCCTGGTGTCGAAAATGCCTGTCGGTGCAAACTTCGGGGCCTTACTGTGGACGAAAGGCTGGACGTACGGTTCTCCGGTTGGTCTTAAAAAACTCCCAAGTTCGAGAACTATTTAGAACCGCAAACAAATTCACGTAAAAAAAAGGTATAGGCGTTCTGAAAATTTCAACCCCTATTTTGAACCCCTTAGAGATGACTGACAGTAACGTCGAGCTTCGAGGACCAACTAGACCCCGAACGGAACCTATAACCCGAATTTCATCAATTTCGATTCATGGTAACTAAGAAAAGTGATCTGTATGGCGGACAGACAGAAATATTTTTATTGCAGTTTTGGATTCTACATACCTTGAAACGTAAACCATCAAATTTGGGGGGGGGGGGGGGGGGGGGGTACGATTTTTTTTTAATGCTCGATTCCAATGGTTCATTATTGAAAATAATAAACCGAAAGCAATGAAGTTGAACTGACAAAAAGTGCAGGTTGTGTTGGTGAATCTGCGGCAAATAAAACGAGAGAAGTTCGAGATGAGACTCTACAAATGACTGAAAAAGCTTTGACTGTGTGGACGGAGGATTTGCCAGAGAAATTTGCCAATTAATGGGCCCTTGATCAGAGCTAGGGCAGTCAAAATTTATGACATCTTCAAGCCTGATCGATCACCAAAGACATTCAAACGATCCATTGTTTCAAACAACTTTTCAGCCTTCACAACGTGAAAAGTCTAGGAGAAGCTGCATCAGCTGATCACTTAGCAGCCCTAAATTATCCAAGAGTCTAAAACTAAAACTCGAAAATCGTATACCTAATTATGTATAAACCAGAAAAAAATTCCACTTTAACGGTAAAAAATCTTTCTCGCACTAAAGAAATAAATGAAATAAACAATAAAATTAAATAAATGGAAAAAAAATTGAAAGAAAAATTGAAGTTTGGACAAGACGAAAATTGTTTAAAATTTGAATAAATTCTATGAATTCCACCGCAAAAGGGGAATGTGGTGATTTTGTAAATAAAGATCTCGCTGTATTAACTTGTATCACCTAGTATTGGATCTTCAAATGGGCACAAATTGCAAGTAATAATTATATGTTGTACATTCCTTCTGTAGACAATATTATACATAATAGATACGTTGCTACAGAATTCTAAAGTACGATTTCATAGAACATTTTTGTTCATCAGCTGTTCAGGGAAATTTTTGACACGCTCATTTCAGTTTCTAAGTACCTACTCCCCCCCCCCCCCCTCCCCGTTTGGGCGTTTACGCTGGTAGATTACGAGGGTAATCTGATCCATCATAGTGTCATCGCATGTATGTTACTGGAAGCAGGAAATTGACAACAGTATTGATATTTCCAAATTGGCCGATGGTAAAAGCACTGGTTGGGACTTGTTTCCATATTTAGTGAATTTGGACAGTACTAAGTGATTTATGTGAATGTTAAACATTATGTATAATACATCCGTGCGGTTTTATATTATATACTGCTTGCGGTTAGGGCGCGACAGGGGTTGCGTAAGTGAACTGAAGAAATATTTAATTAATTCTGGCTTGTGATTCATGCGCCTAGTTTTTCTTGTTCCTTTATGTCGTTATTCAAGTTCAATATAAGTACGCTGGAACCTGGGGTGGAGCGTCAGAGAGTCGTGAAGGTCGGGTGTATGTGGAATCAAGAAAGTTATTTTGTTGAGATAAATATTGAAACTCAGTGAGGCAACATGATACTTACTACCTACTACAGGGAACAGTGAAACGCTGATTTGTGACACTTTACAGAGCTGCTAACGTCAGCGTGTAGCCCCAGCAGAGTTCGTCCAGTCGACAACTAACAGCAGTTTCTATCGGCCAAACGATTCCTCCGAATACCCCGTGGGAATCTAGTTTCTTTGTTCCGACATAAATAAATTGCATAATTATGTGCATAGGAAACGAAGGAGAGCGATTCTGACAGTGCCTCAGTGTGTTCGTTCGTCTCGACTCATCATGGTCGCCGTGAGCCGCGAATTGTTCAACAAGGCGACCGAGGGCCGAACATGCCAGTATTTCGTTCACCCGAACGATCCGCGATGTATTGTATCACTGATTGACCTGGCGGGTACCGTTTTGCGGGGATCTGCAAAATATTTCTTTCTGATGTATTTGGTGAGTACTCACAAAAATATTTTAATTCAACAACTAACGAGAAAACCCAAGTGTAAGGGTGTTAGAACCCCCGGGCACGTATAGCATGCAGTAGGGGATCGTGGGGCTCATTGAAACATGGGGCACAGTGAAACAACAGCTCGAATTCAAATATGAGAAGCAGTTAATTCGAGGAGTTAACACAAGACTGTGCTACAGTACCCTGTGCTTCACCCAATGTATTTTTGTCTCGATGCTAGTCTTCTTTGGGCAGCCATCATACAAAGTGTGTTTTTCGTCTAATGGCGTAAATCATTGAAGCAGCCTTTTGGTTTATTATTTTCAATAATGAACCATTGGAATCGAGCATGAAAAAAAAAAATTCTTACCCCCCCTCAAAATTTGATGGTTTACGTTTCAAGGTATGTAGAATCCAAAACTGCAATAAAAATATTTCTGTCTGTCAGCCGTACGCCGTACGCCGTACGGGCCACTTTTCATAGTTACCATGAAAAAAAATTGATGAAATTCGGGTTATAGGTTCCGTTCGGCGTCTAGTTGGTCCTCGAAGCTCGACGTTACTGTGAGTCATCTCTAAGGGGTTCAAAATAGGGGTTGAAATTTTCAAAACGCCTATACCATTTTTTTACGTAAATATTTTTACGGTTTTAAATAGTTCTTGAACTTGCGAGTTTTTTAAGACCATCCGGAGCATCGTACGTCCAGCCGTTCGTTCACAGTAAGGCCCCGAAGTTTGCACCGACAGGCATTTTCGACTCCAGTGTGAATGAAATTGTATACAATTCAAACCAAATCTCGTAACCAGAGACGCGCCCACAATAGGAATTTGTGAATACGGCCAATCATTGGTAGGGATCACCTGATTATATTGGCGGAGTATGAAGTCGAGTTGGTTGTTCTGTGATATTATTTAATTTGAAAAATGATGGCTCTTTTGGAGTTTGTTGGTAGGTAGTGAAACTTGGACAAACGTTGAAGTATTATTGATGGGTAAATTATTACTCAACGGTAAATTATTACACAACGGTTCATTATACCATCTACGTAGAAGGGGGGGGGGGGGTTTGCGACTTTTTTCACTCCTCATCAACAATTTCTTTTCAGAACTTCATTATGTGTGTTTCTTTTTGTTAGGTACTGTTTGTCATCGGCAGAATTATTTTAGCAACATTTAACTCGTGATTTAGGTAGGTACCTAGTAACGAGTACGGGGTTAGGTACTAACCTACGGAGGGTCTGCGATCTACATAATATGCATAGAATAGTACATATTATATTATATAGACGGGTTATCTATACATAGAGCTGTGATCTGTAACAGAAGGGTATTCTATACAAAATAATAAACCGTTGTGCAGGGATTTGCAGCGTTTTCTTCATGTAAGACGTAAGTAAAACCGATTTTCATTGCGTACTATTGTTGTTTTGAATAAGTTTCTTGTTTAGAATAAGCTGCATGGTTTCCATTGTGTTCTATTGTTTACAACCAAACTGGGAATAAAAAATATGCAAAGATGGCGACTGGGGCGGATTGAAACATAAAAGATGCGGCTCAGTGAAACGTTTCAAGACGCCCGTCAGATGTTTCATTGTGTTTCATCGCTATAAATAATCAAAATCTTAACCGGAATTTTTTCATTTTCCGTTTCATTTTCTAGCATTGTGCGAAACCGCGTGAGAAAACCTGGAAGGGACCTTCTTTCGCTGAGGATATGAAGGAAGCTGTTTCTTTGGTCAAAACTGGTACCTACGTCTATTAGGAGAGCATGTCACACTTTACTGATTTGTAAAAGACACGAACAGTGAAGGGAGTGCTGTGGCCTACGCCTACATCCAACAATATAATGTGAGAAGTATTCTCCTCAGAATTGCTCTTGAAGGCATATGTGATAAAGTGTTAAAAGATGATGTAGGTATGGACTGCTGCATCATTTCAGCATAAGGAAACTCCCTTCCTCCTGCAGTGATATTTCTACAGAAGGTGCAACCCCTGGTACCCTTGGCTGGGTAACTCAATCTGGTTGGATGGGTACGATCCCTAACCATCCCTATTCATGTTATGTCAGTAACTGGATATTTCAAACCTAGGTACTATCCTGGTCCTGTATTTTTTTAAATTATTTTTTTTGTATTTCAAAATAAATAGCTTTCTGAAAAAGTGCCGCTGATTTTACTCATCCAACACCTTTTATGTTGTTTTTTTTTCTGTGATCCATGGGTCGTTTCAAGGCACCCCACATAGGGGGTACAACGGAACAAAATTCCGACAGCAATACATTTTTTTTAATGATGGCTGTGTGATTCACAGCACTAACTGGAGACTAACATATATAGGTACTCCCGATATGTTAGAAAGTATTTCTATACCCTTAATACTACAATAGGTTTGATATTTAAGTCAACAAAAATAAAAATAAGAAGTATTTTATTGTGCCCCTCGTTCCCCTAATGTAGCTCACCATGGGGACGGAGGAGTGAGGCCCCCGCCCCCCCATGACATGCTTAATATTCCCACTAATAAACCCATGGCATTACCATGCCATTTTCCCTTCCACTAAAAACTCTTCCGTCACATCAAAAATAAATTTAAAATTGTATTGCCCTCAGATACCTGCAAATATCAGCTCACAACAAACATTTTTTCGGACATTTATGCCGATTGCATGGATTGCGCGTTAGCGCTAGTGCATGACGTGGGCTGAAGTCCAATTTTGGTTAATTTTCGAGAGATCATTTCCTGCACCCACCTCCAATTCCAGCTGATTACAGCAAATATTCAGTAACACGTATCTATGTACCTATCTGCCAGTCCTTGCCGCACGCATTACCCCATTTCTTTCTGGTTCCCTAAATAAACAGGTATACCTACGTTTCTGTACCTATCGAATAGTTTCATTATTCTGTAGAATGAATCAGGTTTGTCACTAGCGTTTGAGGTCAAGGTTTGTAAGGTAGAGACATAATATCTCTTTACTGAAGTGGTATTTCATAATGCGTATGTTCTATGTCGAATCGTTTTGTGACAATCATTCTCTGATGAAATTGCGACTCTTCGACATCCACTTCCTCCACACCCGTATAAACTGTTTGGGTACGGTTAAAGGAATTTTAGTAATTTTATAAACTTGTGTGCCTGATGTTATAAGTTGGGTGACAGACTACAGCTTTTCGCAGGACGGTTAAGCTTACAAGCTTCGCGGACCAACTAGGCCCCAAACGGGACCCACAAACCAAATTTCGTTAATTTCGGTTCATGGTAACTAAGAAAAGTGCGAAGTGCGGCGTACGGTGTACGGCGGACAGACAGAAATTTTTTATTGCATTTTCGGATTCTACATGCCTTGAAACGTAAACCATCAAATTTTGAAGGGGAGGTAAACATTTAATAAAAAATTACTTTTTCATGCTCGATTCCAAAGGTTCATTATTGAACATTATAAACCAAAAAGTCTGGTCACGCTAGTTGTAAGTGAACTATGTGGATGAGCAATAAAATTTTTATCTTACCTTTGATGTATTACTTCTGCCAATAATGATTTCAGATGTTTTTCCTACAAACAGGCTCAAAATGCGATGAAATACAAAAATCTTTCCAAAGACGACATTCGTCCAATCGTCGAGAGTTATGTCCGATCAGTCGCATTTGGAGTTTGGGCGGTCTGTTCGACCGTTGGCGTAATTTGCTTTTGCAGGTAAATATGTTCATTTCGCCTCCCAAGATCGTATAACCTGGTTATATTCAAAATTCGGTCACGAACTCAACCCTCAGAAAGTGTTTTCATTTCCTTAGCTGAAAAAAATCGCTGAACATACTTAAATACGTACAATAAATTCTTCCTTGTACTTATCTTCCATCCCAAATTCTGTTTAAAAAATACTACGTCTGGTATATTATTTAATATAACTTGCGAGTTTAGTCATAAATCTGTTCAAGTTTAACAACAATAACAATAGCTTCACTATGATAATTTATGCAATAAGTAATTTATTGTCGTACATCTATCTTTTCGAGTCGCTTCCCGGCCGCACTGTTGCCTTGGTTGCCGCGTATTCCCATAATAATTTATAATTCATAGTTAATTATTAGGATTCAGTTTGCATTTTGAAATAAAGCATTTACTTTGTTATTGCTCTTTCTCGACTGATCTCCCATAGGTAAATTAGGTGTCAACAGTGATTAGCTTCCTGAATGCAGTTGAATTGAGAAAATGGTTCTAGGAAAATGCTAAATCTGACTTGATAAAGCTGCATACATTTCCCTAATACAATAATTGTTTGTTTGGCGTAAATCAAATGAAGGCCGATGACAATAAAAAACAATATTATTTATAGTAAATAGTAAAATGCATGTCGTTCCTCTAGTCCGATTTGGGTTGTTTGGTTTCAGGCATGTCACGGGAAAATTCAATCTCGACGTATTAGCTTACGCTGCAGGAGCAACGGCGGGGTGCGGAATTTACATAGATCACCCCAGAAGAAGACCAATAGCCGCATACTCGATCAGCGCAATAGTAAGTAGCGATTCGTATAGAGAAGTTCCGTATTGCGTATTATATTCTGCTCGTATATGCAGGTATCTGTAAAAATGTTGTTTTAAAATGTAAATCTCAAATCATATGTAAAATAATATATACTCGTAGACGTTTCAAGATGTGGTTCTGATTCCAGTTGAGTTAGAGGTCAGCAATAACGATAGGCTCTAAAAGACAAGTATTGCGACACCCTTAGAGTGTGAACTATTCCAAAATCTTTGTATTAATCTGCAGAAAGTCAGGTTGCATTCGATATTCCGCTCTAATCATCGCTATTGTTCATTTGTTTATTTTCAATAACAGGGACGGAAGCAGTGTATCACGTACGCTTTTAACTCGATTTGTCCGTATGTGTCAAATCTTGTGATCAATTTTGCACCTACTTCCCGATGTCCAATTGAGCTGAAATTTTGCATACAATCAAGTTTAAAAAAAAAAAAATTATTCCCATTGAGTAAAAGGTAATTAATTAAGGGTTCAATGTTTCGTAGGCTTTAGAAGCTTTGTTGCGGCGTTTATACAAGAAGATCAAGAGACGAATGACTTTGGAAACGTTATGTTTCATGATTTTGAATGCCCTTTTGATGTACAAAATGCGGACATCCAAGAAAGCAACGTTCAGAGGAGATATTTGGTACGTTACAGCCCCCGATCAGTTTTCTTCATGTAGCAAAGGTATCGGTATTAACTCTTATTACGCCATATTCATTTTATATCTCGATATAGAAGACAAACACCACCCAACTCGTTAAGAGGTATCTTCTTTCCACGATAGATTAAGGGGGGTAAAAGTTATACTAGCATACCAAATTCAAGAAGGTGACTACGTAGCCAATCACTTATTATAAATTTATGGGTTAAGAAAGTACAAGACATAAAATGCAACGTGTAGCAAAACTATGGATTTTTCCAACATCATAAAAATGAACTATGCTACAGAAAGTTGGTTATTTTGGATTTTGTTGATAGATACTTTTTTACAATTTGTAATAGGTACAGGTATACATGTTTATTGGTCACGGTCAAACGAATCACCCAAATTTCATGCTCCATTCTAAAGATTCATTATTGAAGACAATAAACCAAAATATATATAACAATAGCATTTTTATAATTTTCTGATACCCTTTTATAACGATCTTTTATTACTATAAGAACGTAGGTTTTCATTAGTGGATTGAAGGTAGGTAAAGGTAGGTACTAGATGAGCTGAATGTGCTACAGATTTAACTTGATTTGTTATTTCCTTGGCCATTTTACAAGTTGTATCCTAGAACAAAATATTCCAATCAACTTGATATGATGAAATATGCCGCTTACTTGAAACTAGGCGTCCTTGGATGACTACTCGATATTTTATTACTGAAACAGTCTTTCAGAGGCGACGAACTTGACTTTGAACGCAATTTTTTGAACCCCTGATTTTTCCAGTCAATCTTCGTAAAAGGAGGATTGGGAGTCGTGACAAGATGTAGGGTAGGTAGGAACCTACATATACCTGCTCTCGTTTAGCATACTGGATCAACTGCCTATTTACTGTTAAGTGTTAGCACCTCTACCATCTCATTATACACCACAAATAATGACTGACGGGAGCGCATTCTTCTGACCAAGGCCGAACTAAATACCAGCTGATCATTTTCCCTTATTTCTATCTTGCGGAATGGCATTCTGCAGCCGTTCTGGCCATTGGCAGCAGTATACCATTTCAGAAGACAGAAAAACGGGGAAAAGCTCAGCTGTCAATTGCTGTTCGGCTTTAGCCAGAAGAATGAGCTCCCGGCAGTTATTATTTTTGTGGAATGGACAGTTTGGGATTATGGTTGTTATCACCAGGTTATAGGATCTTGGGAGGCGGTCTATTCTGACCACCTCCCAAGATTCTATAGCATGTTTATATTCAGAATTCGGCCAAGAACTCACCCCTCAGAAAGTTATTACCACCCTCTGTTTCAATGTTGAAATTCGATGTAGAAATGCCATGAGGCATTTCATGTTAGAAAGCTCAATTTATAACATTTTGCTGAACTGAAATTCACAGCTCTGCCCGCCATTGCATCTTTCTGGCCCAGCTCTAATTTTGGAATGATAATGTTGTTGTGATCGGCTGCTCCTCCACAACCTACACTATTATGTGTGGACATGTATCCGCTCAGAGTGGGGACCCCCCGACCCCCCTCTGATCATGTCAGGGGGCTATAAAAGAGCCGAGTGCCATTAATAATAATTATATAACCATTCTCAATCAAGCGATCGACTCGTCTGTCTCCTCCTCAATCACTACAAATCTAAACTCTATAAATATTCTCAGGATATTCTATGATTCTCACATACCCCGTTGATGAAATACTAATATACGCCATCGTAGCTACCTTATTCACCTTCTATATTAGAGTACCTACCTCCTTCACGACAAAGACTCAGCTTTCCTTCTCCACATTCTCTCTCCCGATTGTCTTGTCATTTTGGTTCATTATTATTATCAATAATGAACCTTTGGAATCAAGCGGTTTGTATGCACTTCACACTTGGTCAAGTTGAGTTGTTCTATGGTCGTTAACAGGCGTTATATAATGTAGCACAAAATTATTTAACACTTACAGCGCCAAACCTAAAAACTATGTGGTTCCCCGCTGCAAATTATTACACAATAGTTTATTATTTATCTGTTACATCTTACGACGGCTTATTTCTCCGGAAAGTATGTTAACATTGCTAGCGAAAATAATTCTATGGATTTAATACCCATACAGTTTTAGTTGGTAACTGAATTATTAGTATGTGGATGACAGACAGTTCTCATGCGCTTTTTGAATCACTTGGCATACATTTTCCACGTCCAATGTGTTGCTGTATGTTTTGGCATACATTTTCGTTTTAATAAGTAGGTTCCTATCATCTCATCTCCATGTTCAAATCCTCGTTAATGCATAGTACGCAATGGCTTGTAGGTTCTACCGTCCACCAATGATGAGGAAACAGAAAGATTTTGAAGAGACAGTGGATAGTGCAACGGGGGAAACCCTCATGAACGCTTGCCCTCACGCAGAAAAGAGCTGTACTGCACGAGAATGCTTTGATAATACGATGCGCGTAAGTCCTAACCAACTGTAAAACTGGAAAAACTTGCCATGATGACATAATAATGATACCTAAGCAGATAATTATTATTAACTGATTGAGCTCCTGACTCTCCATGACCCGTAGAATGCGCTAGTCCGTCCCCATTTCGCAAGTTTCAGACAACCCTGATAAACATTCCAACTAATACCAGCTCATGAGTTATGAATTCACATTGGGTTCTCGCGGGAAGATTCGTAATGGTATGAAACGACATTAATGAAAATTTTCTCCCCTTTGCTGTCATCCCCTAAAATTAGTATAATTTAATTCAATTACCTATATTTTCAGTGCCTATATTGAATTACGAATGTCTACATTTTTTACAGGAAACGTCCAAATACTACATTGGCGCAATGCTGTTTTCTGCCGCGAGATTATTGATCTCAAAACCAAAACTGGGGAGGAGTCCGATCTTGTTCTTGAAGACGCTGTTCCATTGGAATAACGTGAAGGTGGCTTGTTCGTTTGGATGGTACATTGGAGTCTACAAGGTATGGAAGTGTAATATAATGATTGTGGTGGTTAGGTTGAGAGGCGAGGTGAGGTAAGGCGAGGTGAGGTGAGTGAGAATGGAGGAGAATGTTGCTGGATCTAGTGTCTAAAAGGTTAACACCTATAACCGAAGTCAGGGAGGTTACCACCACTAAAAACGCTAGAGGGAATATGCCCAGTGGTTACCACTCACGGCTGGTTATCAACAATACCGGTTCCACCAATCTGGGATCTTTTGTGAGAAGAGGTTAGGAGGCATGAGAGGAGAGAGAGAGAGATATATATATATATATAAGTCGGCGGAGAGCGTAGAATGAGGTGACAGGCGCAGCCGGCGAGTTTTTATATTCCCCAGTCCACTCTCCCCCAGTCCAGGATGACTGGTGGGGAGCTTTTGGGTCTCTGCGCCTGTGGTCACGTACGCCACCTCACTAGTTGCGTTTATTACTTGAACAGTCTTAATACACAAGAATTGATGTTCTGGGAGGATCACGACATAGGTCGCCCCAGATTGAGCAAGGCGATAAACAATGGTGGCTGAGGGCGCAGAGGTACAAGAGTGCTGAGGGCTAAAACCAAGAGAGCTGGAGGCGCAGAGGTAGAGCGCTGAGGGCAACAGACTTATAATACAATAAAGAATACACTAAGTAAAGCAACTTAAAACTATGATGAGGCGGAGAGCTTGAAGACGTGGCGGTAGATGATGTGGCAAGAATGAAGAAGAATGTCGCAGCAGGGCCAAGGGACGTCTCCTACAGAACGGGGAGTAGACGAGGTCCGTAAGACACAATCTCAAAGCCCCGCTGTGATGCTGCAGAGTGGGGCAATAGGCTGGTGCCGCCAGGTCGCTCGCGTCGTCCAGGCCGGTGAGCTTTCCTGGTGGCAGTAACGGGGGATATCCCCGGCAGTGGGGTAGTCGTGGCGGGTGGTGCAGTCGTGGCGAGTGGTGGGCGAGGCGGTGGCATCCCCGGGTCGGTGGTTTGGTACTGGCATTGAGGGGGTTTGCTTGAGCTCTGCGAAGGCGGAGAGCGAGTGGGGGTACGGGACCGTCGGTCGGCGGAGGTGGGGTCGCCTTTTATCGGGGTGAGGATTGCGAGCGGGGGAAACAGCGAGCCTGGGGGGGAATTTCAGCGACGGGGGCCTAGGCGCTGAGGTTGTGGACTGTGTCGGCCAAGCGGAGGAGAGCGTCGTCGGGGGCATTGAGACGGCTGGCAAGGGCCATCTGGATTGGTGGGGGAAGAGCCCGTAGCCAAAATGTATGGGTGATGTCCGCTGCCATGACGTCTTGAAGCTGGTGGCGCAGCCAGCGGAAGAGGTGGGAGGGCTTCATGTCCCCCAGTTGGTGGGGCTGAGAGAGGGCGGAGATGCGAGCCAATTTGGAAGGTTGGTATAAAGAAATGAGGTGGTGGCGTAGATCGTCGTAAGTGGTGGGGGAATCTTGTGAGATATCCGATGTTTGAAGGAGGATATCGTACCGGAGGAGGGAGATAACCCAGAAGTAACAGGTTTTCTGGCTGTGCAGGCTGGTGGTGGAAAAGGCAGCGTCAATTTGGAAGAACCAAAGGGCGGAATCGTGCGAGTAGAAGGGGGGCAGCGTAAGAGGGAGGGAAGAAGCAGTCGTCATGACGTCAGCGGCAGCAGAGGTGAGCGCAGCGGAAGGGGAGAGCGTCGGAGGTGAATTGGCGGAGGTGGAGGGTAATGAAACTGGTGGCTGAAGAGGGGGGGGGGGGGGGGGAGCAACGGGGGAGACTCCATCGTGTGTTCTCGTCGGGTCCACCATTGTAGTGGCTAGGTTGAGAGGCGAGGTGAGGTAAGGCGAGGTGAGGTGAGTGAGGATGGAGGAGAAGGTTGCTGGATCTAGCGTCTAAAAGGTTAACACCTATAACCAAAGTTAGGGAGGTTACCACCACTAAAGACGCTAGAGGGAATATGCCCATCAGTGGTTACCACTCAAGGCTGGTTATCAACAATGCCGGTTCCACCAATCTGGGATCTTCTGTGAGATGAGGTTAGGAGGCATGAGAGGAGAGAGAGAGAGAGAGATAAGCCGGCGACTTAAGGAGAGCATAGAATGAGGTGACAGGCGCAGCCGGCGAGTTTTTATATTCCCCAGTCCACTCTCCACAAGTCCTGCTGGGAGCTTTTGGATCTCTGCGCCTGTGGTCACGTACGCCACCTCACTCGTTGCGTTGAGGATCACGGCATTTATTTTTGTTTTTTAAACGTTAATAACGTAAGTTGGTAATACAACTATCAAAATATGCTAAGACTGGTCTTATATGAGACAAAATGTTGGGTTTATGTGTTAGTCTTTCCACTCTACGTTTGTGTCAGGAGTTATCGCTAGTAGCGTGTCTCTGGAATGGACTGGGGCACTGTCCAGTCAAGGGCTCCCTTTGTAGTGAATATCGGATGACCAAGGCATTAACATTGAGATGTCTACAAAATAATTAGCACAGGTAGCTCATATAGGTGTCGGGCCTTGGAGCCGAATCAGTATATTATGGCAGAATAAGACCAGTCGACAGCCCGGGTGGTGGTTAGTTTAACGTCAGCAGTTGTTGCCGCCCAAATCAATTTTTATTTTTATTTTTATTTTTTTGCATTTTTCAATAGCACCAATTGAAAATTTGATCGACCCACGCCGTTCTCTCATACTGCATATATTATTCCCATTATCAAAGATCTACCATTCATATTTCAAAATTCAGACGCAATGACCCATTGCGCCTAGAGTTGTCTATGGCTTCCAACCTAATTTCCTCCATTGTCGCTTTCATCATCACAAATACTTATTTAACTGCACTTGTATAGCTCGTGTTATCACACGTCAGTCTGCTGAAATGTTACGTTTTTTATGGAAACAAATAAAATTGTTTGAAAAGTGCTCAATAAGAAAATATTGGTCACGCCCTTGCTAAACTGCTCAGCTAAACTTGAGAGCCAGAAGGAAATTATTGGAAGCCCCGTACTGAAAGTTACCTGAATCACTGCCTGATCAGTACTAAATAATCGAAATGAACTAATCAGATTTATATTCCTCAGGCAATAAGTTGCTTTCTGTGCCGTCGGACAAAACGAGACAAAGCGGAATACGCGTTGTTAGCTGGATTCTTCTCAGGTATATCATATGGATTAAATAACAATCTGACACTCCTCGCGTCATTGATACTGTACGTTGCGAGAGTAAGTTAATCAACTTTCGACTATTACCTATCTAAAACTTTATCATGACAATCTATGTATACCTACTACCTATAGAAGAAAAAAAACGCTGCAAATTATTACATAGGTAACTATTTATTATTTACCTTATAGATGCCCCTTTTGCAGATCACTGTTTTCTGAGGTATACAATACCACAGAAATATTATTATATATTATTAGCCTAAATGGAGCATTGGAGCCGGCCAGGGAATTAAAGTTTAAACAAATCCATGGGATTCAATCATTAATTATTTGCAGTTATTCATGAAGCATAAGGTAAATAATAAACTGCTGTGTAATTATTAACCTGTATATACCTATATGCCCCTTCTGCGTAGATAGCATAATAAACCGTTGTGTAATAATTTAACCAAATAATATAACGTTTGTTCAAGTTGCAAAAGTACCTATCAACAAAATCTAAAAGAGCCATCATTTTGGTTTATTGCTTTCAACAATGAACTTTTGGAATCGAGCATTTAAAAAAATAAAATAAATAAACCACCCTCAAAATTTGATGATTTACGTTTCAAGGTCCGTAGATTTCATTAATTGCCATGAACCAAAATCGATGAAATTTCGTTTTTAGGCCCCGCTTGGGGCCTAGTAGGTCCGCTAAGGGGTGAAAAATAGGGATTGAAATCTCCAGGACTCCGTTACCTTGATTTTGTTAACGGTTTTAAATATTTCTTGAACTTTGAGTTTTTTGAGTCCACCCGGAGCATTTACGTCCAGCCGTTCGTTCACAGTAAAGCCCCGAAGTTTGCACCGACAGGCTTCGTCAACAGGAGGGTGAATCAAATTGTATACTTTCAGCCCACATATCATTTCTAGGGAGCACCTGATTATAATCACGGATGGCTGTATGAAGTCGAGATGGTGTTTCAGTGATATTATTCAATCTGAAAAATGATGTGATGATGATGATCTGATAAACCGTTGTTGATAGGAACTTTTGCAACTTGAACATACGTTGAAGTATGATTGGGTAAATTATTATACAACGGTAAACTATTACACAACGGTTTATTATACTATCTACGCAGAAGGGGCATCTATACAGGTAAATTATTACACAATGGTTTATTATTTACCTTATACTTCATGAATAACTAAAAATAATTACTGATTGAATTACTGAATCCCGCGCATTTGTATGAAATTTTAATTCCCTCTAGCGCTCTAGTACTCCATTTACGGCTTTCCTGGCGAGAGCTCGAAGGTGATGACCACAGAAAACAGTGTTCTACGCAGAAGGGGCATATATACAGATAAAAAACCTTCTATCATGTCAACAACCAAGTCTAATTTCATTATTTTGAATCACCCCCTAGGTACGTACAACAATGTCAAGGAACACTGGTAGTTATAAATCATTCACCTGTATGGTATACTGTATACTGTATTATAATTATTGTCTGAATTATCTGTTATTACCTCAATTTTTCCTTCAGTTAGGTATTTGTGTAGTGGTAAAAAAAAGAAAAATATCCAACGAGTGGTGAACGATTTTTGTACGATGATAACTGGCGAAGATAAAGTTCCGTAGCAACGAATCGGTTGTAAGCGAAAATCATCAGAAAATCACAGAAACAGCAAAAACGCTTGCATACGAGTCTGCAACGCATTGGGACATTTTCATGTCTTTACCTATTGCTTTTGACATTATTAATATTAAGAGGTAGGTACCTAATTTCAATAAAATAGACGATTCCGGATTAATTATCTTCTACACTCACGATCATTAGTTTGTAAACAAAATATGAGAACAGTTATGCCCATAGCTCCACTATTCGTATAGTCAATATGTTATGGAGAACATGAAAATGTTCGTTAAATCGAGAGCTTTCCAACGAGTGGTGAACGATTTTTGTGGGTTAAAAAGTGTAGAAAATGAACAAACCTAACAACGGGGTCGTTGTAAGCGGAAATCATTATAAAGGCACTGTAACACAATTTCGTTACGCAATTTCGTGACAGTTTTTTGTGCTATGTGCCAGGGCAAAGACATGAAAATGTCAATAATAAACAGTTGTGTAATAATTTGCAGCGTTTTTATTTGTTGAAATGAATTTCCACGATCTCATCGCGAATGATTTAGTTCGTAGTGCCTATAGAATTTTCCAGTCAAAATGATTAAGACTCCAACTGAATCACTATATGTATAGTCATTTTAACCAAACTAGACTGTTCCAACCAAATTAATTACCTTGAGTGTCAGCTAAGCGAAGTGATACAAATTAAAAACGTAGGTATTGTGCTAGAATATGTGGTGCATAACTTCCGCTATGAAATGCTCTACCTAAACCTACTACAAGCACGTGCAATTTCGGAAGTATTATTTTAAATTAATAATCAATATTTTATTTCAGATTTTTGGTAGAGAGATTCAAGACAAATACCAGTTACCTCAGTTCCATTTCATTGAACTGAGCATGATAATGGGTCTAATGACGTTGTTAAATACGAGATTATTCGATCCTGAAAGTTGTCCAGGCGGGTTCAGATTCGTGCTCGACACCATAACTCAAATGAAGTGAGTAGAAAAAAAATTGCAATGCAATAATTTAGAGTACCTACTTTTGGTTTATTATTTTCAATAATGAACCTTTAGAATCAAGCATGAAAAAAAAAAAAAAAATTCTAACCCCCCCTCAGAATTTGAAGAAAAAAAATTCTGTCTGTCCGCCGTACGCCGTACTGAGCACTTTTCTTAGTTACCATGAAAAAAAAAATTGATGAAGCTCGGCGTTACTGTCAGTCATCTCTAAGGGGTTAAAAATAGGGGTTGACATTTTCATAACGCGTAGCTCGAAAACTTTCGATAGAAGGGTTTGGTTTTTTTTTACGCTATTAAATTTTTCTTGAGCTAAACAATTTTTGGAGACCACCCAGAGCATTGTACGTCCAGCCGTTCGTGTGCACCAAAAAGCTTCGTCAACACGATCGTGAATCAAACGGTATAAATCCTGCCCACATATATCATCACTAGGGAGCACCTGATTATAATCACGGATGGCTGCATGAAGTCGAGTTGGTTGTTCTGTGATGTTATTTCATTTGAAAAATTATGGACATTTTAGAGTTTGTTGATAGGTAGGTACTTTTGCAGCTTGAAAAAACGTTGAAGTATTAATGATGGGTAAATTATGACACAATGGTCAGTTATTGCACAACGGTAAATTATTGCACAACGGTAAATTATTACACAACGGCAAATTATTACACAACGGTTCATCTACCAAGAAGGGGCTGGATTTTGTTGATCGATACTTATGCAACTTGAACAACCGTTGAAGTATTATTGATGGGCAAGTTATAACACAGCGGTTCATCATACTTGACCACGAGGGTAGGTACTGACCACAGAAAACAGTGATCTACGCAGAAGGGGCATCTGTTTCACTCCACATCAACAGTTTTCCTTCCGAACTTCATTATTTGCGTTTCTTTTTGCCATTTCAGTTAGGTACTGCCTGTCATCGACAGAATTATTTTAGCAACATTTAACTCGTGATTTAGGTAGGTACGACCTACGGAGGGTCTGCGATCTACATAATATTTATAGAATAGTACATATTATTATATTATATAGACGGGTTATCTATACAGAGAGCTGTGATCTGTAACAGAAGGGTATCCTGTACAAAATAATAAACTGTTGTGCAGGGATTTGCAGCGTTTTTTGGCTTGTGAACACCAAGGATATTTCGTTGCAGCTAACATACACGTCTTCCTTACAGTTCCTGTTTATAGTTGTCGACCTGTTCACTGTATACCGCTCGTCTATATAGCATCATAATTTTATTGAAATTCACAACTCAAAATACCTATCAATAAAAAAACTATAATGAAATTAAAACATTAATTATCTCAATACAGTAATCCGACATGTTGTTAAGCAATGCTAATTCAACATTTTTAGACTCGACAGCCTATTTACCCGGTTTCTGATGGTGATGGAAGAGCAACGCAAAGCGATGGCCGCGTAAACTGGCGTTTCGTGGATAGTCGACCAACTTGGCCCTCGCTTAGCACATATTGTTTATTATATAATATATCACATAATCAAGTTGCCTGTCAAGTTTAATTGCTGACATTCAATTTAGGTGAGTATTCGATTTAAAAATAAATACTAAGCCTGGGCCTGGTGGAAAGAATATTAGCTCTGCTAAGGGATAGGAACTTCTGAGAAGATCTAAATGAGGTAGAATGTGAAAATGTCTACTGTGGTGGATGAAGAAGTTGGAGACGTTTGTAACGAGATCTAAGATACTTAGTTAACGATTGTTATTAAGCATAACACTTACCAAAATGAGAATAATATGAAACAAGAAGGAGAAATGTACTGCTACCTTTTACATATATAGATGACTAAAAGAGAATAAGTTACAGATCTGTGAAAAAATACGGTTGACTCCAAATTAATATTATAATAATGAATGAAAAGCTTGAAAATCGTAGCTAGAAGTGAAATAAAGGTGTACCTCTTCTGTTAATCTACTCTAAAGATTATTTACCAATGTACATTGTTATATTGTTGATGAGGCCTGGGCGAATCGCTTTGCCGATTTTTGGTTAGTTGAAGAAAATAATGTTAGTTTCTTATACTTACAATAGTACATTTAACATAAGCAAGACCTAATCTGTAATGTAAAAAACTACAATGTGTACGAACTATCTATCAACATACGCACCCCCGAACCTTAGGCGGGTTCATCAGTATGTTTGACAGCAGTAACGCTAAATAAAATATTTTTATTTTGTAAGTGTTGTTGCGTAAGCGAGAAGCCCCTATTGTAGGCGGATAAGAGATGCTATGCTATTATTCGCATGCAATCGTAGAAATCATTTTGGCACGTGAAGGAAAACAATTTTTTTATAGTATGCAGAGTAGAAATTCAGCTTTCTGACTTTGTTTCTTGGATTCAGTATCAATAACTCTTCCGTTTGTCAGAGGTAATTTTTCATTTATTTCATTGATAGTAGGTAAGGTATTATATGAATCGACCACCTATCTATAATAAATAATGTATGATTGAAATCGGATAAGGAATTCAGGAGAAGTTGGAGTTTCGTATTTCAAGTTTACACGCAAAACGCATGGTGTATTCCTTCCTGTATGAGGCTATTTAAACAAACGGACGAACAGAAATGTAAGTAATAGGTATTTATTAATTACAAGGATTCCTTGTTTGTGCATTCACACATTATTATTGGTCGGATCATCATAAAATTCAATCGTGACAACCTAGCACGTTCCAACCCGAATACATAAGAATCCATGACTCGAATGGAAATTCGAGCAGTTTGTATTATTGAAGAGCGTAATAAAATTTAAAAACCCATATTTTTCCAATTTATCCCTTTGGGTGAAGTTTTACAACTTCGAAAATAGTTTCAATCAATTAAGCGACCCAAAAAACATAAGAATCTATGCGCCTTAGAGCCAATTTCGAGCAGTTTTGGTTTTTCTCTCCAAATACTGGTCATTTGGCAACATTGTGCGCCCTAGATTTGGACGAGGGGTGATGGAATTCGAACCGACGTGCCGCATTCGACGTCCCAATCTCAATCATCAAGTGACACCAGGTAGTCAATAGTCATAGGGCTCCCCCCTCCCTGTAGCTCCCCCAGAATCAAAAAATTTTGATACGTTATTTAATAAATAATCTATTAGTTCCTTGATATCCAGAACCACGAGCTCCGTCATGAAAGTAGAACAAACTGTTGATTCTGGAGAACAGAAGTTACTACTTTCTGATGATAATAACCCTCCCCCCCCCCCCCCCCCTCGCTTCATGAGCAAACGAATGATAATGGAATGCTTTTGGTTCAACTTGCAAATATGTATAGACTCCGCATAAAGGGTACAATTTTCCTCGAAAAGATATCCACAAGGGCTGTGAGAAATGCCTAGGGGAAGAGAGGTGACTCAGAGGGACCACGTTTCGGTCTCAACAAGGTTTACGTCCAGCGTCCTTGATGTGCGAAGCTATCTTAAGAATTATAGTAGACAGGATTTTATATACGACACTTAGCAGAGTGACTCCTTCGTAGTTTTGGCTCTGTCCGGCTTCCATTCTTGAATATGGGGCATACGATGCCAACTGACCAATCTCTTGGATCCTCTTTGCGCCATTATACTGGTAAATAGCATCCAATAGTTTGCTTCCCGCCCTTCTATACATCTCGGACACTGTCTTCACCAGGTACTTTATAGTTTTTCAACGATCCCACAGCCTTATCAAATTTATCACGGGAAGGTTCCGCAAACCGTTCCTGGACTTTGCTATTTTCATCATTACTGCCAGCTACTGCTTCCATAGACATAGCGTCGGGGACATCCAACAATAATTCAGAAAAGTATTCAGTCCAGCGGTTCATAACCTCATCCGCCTCATTTAGGAGCCCCCCAGTTTTACTCTGGCATCCGCCGAAGCGTGGTTGGAAACCCTTCACAAACAAATTGATAAAAATTCCGTATCCAAGATGGGGTATTTTTTTCTTCTATCTCTCTGACCTTTCCGGTGGCACTGCGCTTTTGCTTGTTTTCGCTGAATAATGCGATTCTCACTTTTGACATGAATATGTCTTATGGCTGGGGTTATTTCTGAAAATTCCGATACCAAAAACGTTACCAAACAACCGATAATGAAAGTTGGTTGGGAGGTACTGATAAAGGTTATCAGGATATTAAAGGATAGCAGGAGGTGTGAAAACTTGTTTTGAAAACGCGCAGGTAGTTGTTTACTACTGGTATCCAATGTGGTCCGATCAACTGAGTGAGCCCTTAGGCTAACTTCTCTCCCCCTCATCCTACTAAACTGAAATTTGACGGGCAGCGTCCTTAGGACTGTTGGCTGTTGGGTACAAATTACAAAATGGGGTCCCTCCCCGACCATCTGAGTGAGCTCTGAGGCTAATTTCTCTCCCCCTCATCCTACAAAGCGGAAATTTGACAGGCAGCGTCCTTAGGACTGTTGAGTACAAATTACAAAATGGGGTCCCTCCCCGTTCATCTGAGTGAGCTCTGAGGCTAATTTCTCTCCCCCTCATCCTACAAAGCGGAAATTTGACAGGCAGTAGAGATGTGTCGGTCATGAGTGACCTTGTCTCAAAGACCTTGTCTTTCAAGTGAACTGGTCCCAAATGACCTGCCGAGGGAATTTCGCAGTTCACCCGTTCGCCGTTAACTAAGGTTCCCCCGAGTCTCGGGCCCTTCCATCCCACCAACCGGTGCAGGTAGCAGGTCACCAGTTCGCCGTTCCTTTTGACAGTTCAGTTCGCCCTTATCTCACTTTTTATCTCAATCGTCAATCCCACAGTCTACATTCTTTCCTATCCAGTGCAATTAATCGGGACATTTTTGTTTGTTTTGTGTTTTGTGAATTAAATTACATTTTTTGTAAGGAGTCATTTTCATAAAGCAACTACTTATCCTGTGATGTGTATTTAATTTGCAGTCCCCAAAAATATGCGATTTTTGTTATTTTCCTAATTTCGTTATTGAAAAATATACATATTTTTTTCTTTTTGAGAAAATGGTCGTAGTACATTCATTGATTCTCCTACTTAACCTTACTAGGTAAGCTTTAAAAAATATTTATATGAATAAAATTTTTTACTAAAGCTTCTCTTTGGATAATTCTATGAATTCAGCAGAAAAATGTTAATAAATGAGGCTAGAGTTGGCCCGTACTGAGAAATTCCTAGCAGGTCCCGCTCGCACACTACCTGTGGACAAAGTGAACTGGTGACCTTCTCCAATTGAGAGGGAGATTGGGCTCGTACTGAAAAATTCCTAGCAGGTCGCAGGTCCTGCGCGTTCACTTCAAAGTGAACTGGTGACCTTCTCCCACTGAACTTGTCTTCGAACTGAGTGACCTGCTGGGAGTCAACTCACTCAGGTGAACTGGGTTTACACACCTCTAACAGGCAGCGTCCTTAGGACTATTGAGTACAAATTACAAAATGGGGTCCCTCCCCGTTCACTCGAGTGAGCTCTGAGGCTAATTTCTCTCCCCCTAATCCTACAAAGCTGAAATTTGACAGGCAGCGTCCTTAGGATTGATGGGTACGTATGATAAGATGGGGTCCCTCCCAGATCAGCTGAGTTAGGCTAATTTCTCTCCCGCTCATCGTCGGAAGCTGACATTTAACAGGGAGCCCCCTTAACGGGAACGAGGAAATGATCGGTCACAGCCCGCCCCACGACAGCTCACCCACTACACTGAGAGTCTACTTGGCGAGTGCCAGTGTGTTTAGGTTGATCAAAAGTACCTGAGTGCCTGGTAGTACACTGTGGTGGTGTCGCTCGATTTGCCGAAATTGGGATATCCAAAGAATCAACCACCGATGGTAATATTAATTATAACAATCGAACCTTTGTGCTTTATAATGATCAAATCTTTGTGCTGTAGCATGATGGAAAATTTTTATGAGTTCAACATCGACCTTCATTTCCTATTTATTGACGACAGGATCAACAGAACCAAACAGATAGACTGCCTGACGAAGAATGGAATCCCACACAAGCTCATAAGTCTGACAACAAAAGATGCTTAATGTATGGTGATCAGGGCAGGCTGGTTTTGGTACAGCTATGCTCCTGCACTCTGTATGTGTAAAGGCGTAGTTAGGCAGGTAGATTCCTACACCAAGTAATCCTAGGAAATACACTGGCGGACTTACTGGACAAATGCGCTGAGGTTTAGTGGACTGTATAAGAGTCTGTGTCTAGGCTGCAACCAGTTGTGAGATGGTTGTGATAAGGTGTCTTCAAAAATAACACAAAATTAATCATTTTACCTAATTTATTAGAGGAAAATGAGAAGCAAATGGAAGGCTCTGAGTGTTGATAGCTACCTATTATAAACAGTTGGTTTTCTCTACCTACTATAGTGGCCACTTGAATAACAAATAGATTGCTTTGTTAATGTACAAAATCTAAGTAAGAAGATTAAATAATATTAATAATGAGTGAACACTAAAGATAACAATTATAATTTGTAGGAACTGATGTGCTGGTAGGTAGTAGGTGAATATGAAGGGCAGGTACTGTGTGAGTGTGAGTGAATCAGGTACTTGGTTGAATTTGCCTGAAGCAGATAGGTACTGAATCCATTGGTGAAGTTGACATTAGAAATACTGACTGGTAGGTAGGTACTTAAAGTGTATGTGCACCTTACCAGAAGGCTGTTGGGACCAAGAGCAGGATCCTGCACTGGCAAATCAACCAGGGCTTGTCCAGGTGGTAACATTCATTAACGAACCAGTGTCACAAAAGACCCGAGATCCGAAGTCTCTGGGTTTGCTTGTGTACCACTCAATGGATATCGTCACCTCAAATGGGAGAGGCTGTTGATAGTCGAATGGGAGCGCGGATGGAAACGGATAACTTTTGGCGATGGCTCTTGGCAGGGTTTCAAAAACAGTAATGTCCGACGCAGGCAAAAAAAAACCCAAAAAGGATCAGGAGGGAAGTTTCGCTGTTGATGGTGACAACCTGATGCCGAAATGTACCAACATTCCACAAAATACTCGCGTCGAGGCACCCACATTGTATTCTCAATTAGCGAAAAATCAGCACATAATTAATAATAAATTACAATAAAATTATATGAAAAATATATAAATATAACAAGAAAGGCAAATGCAAACAAAAGGTTGGCAACAATTTTAGGGGATTTTCACGGCAGATCAAAGGCAATGTTGGCGGCAATGGCTGTGCAACAGGAGGCCCGGCAAGTGGGGTGCTGTTACTGCTGTTTGTTTACGAAGTGCTGGTCGGGCAAGATCTTATTGGATTATGAGCAATTATCAGTAGATTCACAGATTATTTAATGGTTCAGTGGATGTGGTATGGTAAGGAATGGAACTATTGGAAACTAATGGTCAAAGATAAAGTGAACTGCAATGTGAAAAAAGTTAAGTCTGATGAGGCGATTACCCTGAGGCGAATTTGAGTAAGTCCAAACACTTAATAAATTGAAAGTCAGAAGAAACCAATGTGGAAAGGCATTAAGGCTAAATGTAACGACAAGTTAGTGAGATTCTCAGATAAGAGATGGCAGCACTATCGGGGGCAAATTTCCTTGACTCCTCACAGGAGAACGATTTAAGATATTTTGAATCTGAAAACGGATTTGATAAGATATCAACCCATAGTTTGGACGAAATCGGTTTAAAAAATTTGCACAATTTTTTTGCGCACTGTTCAAAAAAATTTTTGATTAAATTGAGACTTTTTCAAAAATGTCGCCTTATACAGCAGTGTGCCCATGCATACAGTGTACAAATCCGTTTTCAGAATTGAGATTGGTCAAAAATTACGATCGTAATCCTTAAGATTGGTGAAACAATAGTAGGGCTGACGGGGTGGAGTGCGCTCGAGCGAGGGGGGCAGTTTGGTGAGGTGGTGCCGGCCGCCTGGACCCCTCGTATGAACGTTCTCCGAATTCTCCTACTCAAGGTCGGCATCAAAATCGAGTCTTCCTGATGTTGGTTGGAAAAGAAGTTTTGTCTGTGAACAGGATTGGGTCAAGCCTTGTCTCACGTTTGTGGACTACGAGAAAAGGGGGGCCTAAGTTGGGGGTGTTAGATTTCGTTTTTTTCTTGTAGGGGATGTGACTGATACGCAAAATCCATGTTTTTGACAACGGTGGCCCCCAAAACTTTGGTCAAAATGCGAGAAACCTCAAAATTTTCGCACTTTTTTGTTTTTCCCCCATTTTGGCCATGATAGAGCGCGTTTTTGACAAAAAGTGTACATTTTGAAACTGAATTTGATTTGCTAGAATACTAGAATAGGCTCGGTAGACTCAATAGTTTCCGAGATACAGCTAAACTACCATACCTACCACCACTCTCAAAACCGCGTTGTGAAATCCAATTTTTTTTCTCGTATTTTTCGCTATATCTCCAAAACGTATTGTCACATCCGGAATTTAGTAGTGAAGTATTTCAAAACTCAAATAATTTTAGATTGTATTGCAAGTTGTGTCCCTAAATACATACATACAGACTACATACACACTTTCAAAATAATTTTGTTACTTTTGCGCACTGCAACAATTTTGTATTGTTCACAAAGATTGGCAGGTACCTACAACAGCGTGCCTACATGCATATAGATGTTTCAAAAAATACAAGTCGATAATGAATCTAGTCTTGAAAAATTAAACTGGGTATTTCAAATCTGAGCAGTATCGAAATTAGGGGACATATAGGTACAGATCATCAAACACTTGAAACATTTCTGCTGTTGAATATACTATATTTGCTTTCAAAATAAAGTATTATACTTTGAGGAATTTTCATCCCAAGTCCTGGGTAGGCTCTCGTATTTCCAGCGAACGTGGTATCCTTGGATCAATAATTTCTGGGAGCAGAACATTTTCATAACAATATTTCAACTTTGTTATCATTTTGTCCTCCCAGAATGAGCGATCCCTTTGTATTATCTCGTAATGTAGATCCCTAGGGGTCCACACTACGAAAAAACAACGCTCTCTCATCGTTATTTCCAATTGTCCTTGAATTTGGAAGAAGTAGTCGCTAGTTTTTTTAAGTTTTTTATCTTTACCCAAACAAAATTTTGGTTTATTATTTTCAATAATGAACCATTGGAATCGAGCATGAAAAAAAAAATTCTTACCCCCCCTCAAAATTTGATGGTTTACGTTTCAAGGTATGTAGAATCCAAAACTGCAATAAAAATATTTCTGTCTGTCCGCCGTACGCCGTACGCCGTACGGGCCACTTTTCTTAGTTACCATGAAAAAAAATTGATGAAATTCGGGTTATAGGTTCCGTTCGGCGTCTAGTTGGTCCTCGAAGCTCGACGTTACTGTGAGTCATCTCTAAGGGGTTCAAAATAGGGGTTGAAATTTTCAAAACGCCTATACCATTTTTTTACGTAAATATTCTTACGGTTTTAAATAGTTCTTGAACTTGCGAGTTTTTTAAGACCATCCGGAGCATCGTACGTCCAGCCGTTCGTTCACAGTAAGGCCCCGAAGTTTGCACCGACAGGCATTTTCGACTCCAGTGTGAATGAAATTGTATACAATCCAAACCAAATCTCGTAACCAGAGACGCGCCCACAATAGGAATTTGTGAATACGGCCAATCATTGGTAGGGATCACCTGATTATATTGGCGGAGTATGAAGTCGAGTTGGTTGTTCTGTGATATTATTTAATTTGAAAAATGATGGCTCTATTGGAGTTTGTTGGTAGGTAGTGAAACTTGAACAAACGTTGAAGTATTATTGATGGGTAAATTATTACTACGGTAAATCATTACTCAACGGTAAATTATTACTCAACGGTTCATTATACCATCTACGTAGAAGGGGCTGGAGTTTGTTGGTAGGTACTTTTGCAACTTTTTTCACTCCTCATCAACAATTTCTTTTCAGAACTTCATTATGTGTGTTTCTTTTTGTTAGGTACTGTTTGTCATCGGCAGAATTATTTTAGCAACATTTAACTCGTGATTTAGGTAGGTACCTAGTAACGAGTACGGGGTTAGGTACTAACCTACGGAGGGTCTGCGATCTACATAATATGTGTAGAATAGTACATATCATATTATATAGACGGGTTATCTATACATAGAGCTGTGATCTGTAACAGAAGGGTATTCTATACAAAATAATAAACCGTTGTGCAGGGATTTGCAGCGTTTTTAAATTTGTGTCCAGAGTTTTCGCTCTGGAAACACTAAAGTTTCGCACCATAGTAATGCACCAAACAGACTCATGAAACCTACTAAACACTATGATCGCAACATTTTCCATGGAAATTGGGTAACGGAGTTACGAAATATGGACGCACGCGTTGTTGTAGAAGTCCATTTTTGTGAAGCCAATTTTTGTTGGAGCAGTGCAATACAGTTTTGGCACATCAAAAACATCAGGTAGGTACATACTGTTGGCAAAGTAAATACCATTCAGATTCATCGACTATAATAGTTATGTAAACACAGTTGCATAAACGTCACCTGATTTCGAAAAAATCAAATCCAAATCAAATCGGTGTCGGCTTCTTGGAATTTGGGCAACCTTTTTGGCGAGTTCATAAGAGGAACTATCTAGGTACTCTGTAAGCAGATACCTCGTGACATGGATATATGTGTAGGGGTTATTATTATCTCTATCTCTATCCTTATTATCCTTATTTTATTATAAATTCGAATCTTTGTCTGTCTGTGAAACTGTGATTCTTTTCACGGCAAAAAGCATATATACCTATTTATGTTATCACAATATATGTACAAAAGTAAATAAAAAACGCTGCAAAGTACTTGTCACATGGGTTTATTATTCTTGCGGACATATAGAACTGTACTCCATCAATATCAAAATGTCAAACAATTTTTTCACCATTTATAAACAATGTGCCATTAATTCGTTTTTCCCGTGTTTTTTTCCGATACTTTTAGGTAACTAACATCCCTAATATAGATACCATCTTTGGACCAACCCCCACCTACCCTCCAAATTTGAATCACATTCGACCATTTTTACGGTAATTATGGGCGTTACTACCCGTTCAACGGTTTTCACTTCAAAACTCCTAAAAAACGCCTCATTTTAGCCAGTTTTTTGTCCATAAAATCCAAACCGTTGGTCCGATCGAGCTGAAAAGCTTGCGGGCACCATGTCTGCCCTAGATGAGTATTTGGTGCAAATTTCGACTCAATTGGACCAATTTTGAGGCAGTTATGCGTGACACGGCGGACGGCGACGGACATTGCATTTTTTGAATCTAGACACCTTGAAACGTGTAAGAAAAAATTTTGAGGGGGTGTTCCAAAAAATTTTTGCTGAACGACTACATAGGTGTATTATTCACAGAATAATAAACCAAAACGATTTATTCATCTTCTAATAGACAATCACACTCTAGGATACCGCACCAAGCCAGTTTCCGAAAATACCAATTTTGGGAAAAAGTGTCTAAAAATGTGAAATTTGAGCCTATTTTGAAAAATATGTGCTTTTAGGAATCACGTATCAAAATTTTAGAGACGTATCGACAAATTTGGGAAAAATCGAAATAAGACTTATTTTTGGCGATTTTAGCTAAATGGCTGAAGCGATTTTGACGTACTAAACTCCAATCGACGCGCAATTTTATGCTCCTTATTCTAGCATAATTATAGTGAACATAGTTTTCGAGAAGCGAAAAAGCTGAAAAAGGTCCGAAAATTTCGCAGTTTTTTGGCTCTCAAAAGTTTAGCACAAGCCAGAGTCCGTCGCAAACTCACATTACTCGTATTATGCCCAAATTCGATTAAAATAATTTCCAGCTAGTGCACATTTATTAGGCAGCAAGCACAAGTCCAATTTGACTTGGCTATGACCCAATCCTGCTCACAGACAAAACTTCTTTTCCAACCAACATCAGGAAGACTCGATTCCGAGAATGTTCATGCGAGGGGTCGAGGCGGCGGGCCCCACCTCACTAAAATGCCCCCCTCTCACGCGCGCACTCCTCCACCACGTCAGCCCTACTATTGTTTCCAATCTATTGTTTCACCAATCTTAAGGATTACGATCGTAATTTTTGACCGATCGAAATTCTGAAAACGGATTTGTACACTGTATGCATGGGCACACTGCTGTATAAGGCCACATTTTTGAAAAAGTTTCAATTTAATCAACAAATTTTTTGAACAGTGCGCAAAAAAATTGTGCAATTTTTTTAAACCAATTTCGTCCAAACTATGGGTTGATATCTTATCAAATCCGTTTTCAGATTCAAAATATCTTGATTCGTTCTCCTGTGAGGAGTCAAGGAAATTTCCTTCATTTTGGTGCTGCCATGTGGTGGCAGGTTTTGCAACTAAAAGCGTTACATTTAGCCTTAAGAATCAGCATTGGCGTGAGAAAGGGCAATGGGCTCTCTGCCATGCTGTTTAATGTGGCACTGCATGAAGCGGTCAGAGAAGCCATTAAGACCAGAACAGTGGTAGATCGAGTGTGCCAGGTGCACATTTGCCGATGACATTGACATCGTGGCTAGGAGTGCAAGCACACTCAAGGAGGCCTGCAAAATTATCTTTAGAAATGGAGTTGAAGTGGGCTTACATGTACACAAGCAGAAGACCGAGATATATGGTGATGTCCCCAAAAGAAGGCGGAAGGAATACAGGCGCCCTAAAAGTTCAAATTCGAAATGCTGACCTCGAGTTCAAAAACGTCTCATGTTTCACCTACCTCTGTTCATCCCTAAACAGTGAAAACTCGGTAAGCGACGGAATTGTCAACCGCCTAATGGCAGGCAACAGGGCCTTCTGTGCGAACATCCAACTACTCAAGTCACGAATGCTCACGAGAGGCACCAAGTTGAAGCTTTGTAAAACCTTGGTCAGACCAATGGTGTGCTACGGGTCTGAAAATTGGTGCCTGACCACTACGGACGCAAATCGCCTCAAGATTTTTCAGCGAAGAGATTCGACGAACACTTCGAATATGTGGTGGAGTATGCGAAGCCACCAATGCTGAGATAGAGACGATTCTCGGTAATGAGAATATCAGCTTCAAAGCTGGAAGACGGCGATACGCAGGGCATGTCCAGAGGATGCCACAAGGAATGCTACGGTAGGCGGTGACTGCAATGATTGAAGGCACGAGGAGAAGAGCGAGACCTAGAAGCCGATGGAGTGAAGAAGTGGACGCTCACAGATTTTGGAGTTAGAAACTGGTGGGATGCAGCACAAGATCGAATTCGATGAAGAGAAGTGGTTCGTCAAACCAAAGGCCACATAGGCTTTCAGCGCTACAGATAAGGTAAGGTAATGATGATACTTCCAGTGGATTCGTTTTTTTCAGTTTGTATATTAGGTAAGTACTTGGTTATTCCAGAATGGATATCCGTGATATTTACCATGGAAGGCATTTAAAACGAAACTTTAAAAGATACAGCAAAATCATCATCAAGACATCTGATGAATATAAATAACCGATTTAAATATAAACATTCTTGTTTATTATAGGAACACGCTCTTACGCAACGCTGCTAACTGTGATCACGGGACCCGCGTCAATGTTGTGTAATCTCTTATCTCACTTTGTTTTCTTTAATGGTCCTTTTCTTTCCTCTGCTGAGATAGAAAAAGGTCAGTACCTAGAGTGACCTGAAGCAGTTAGGATGTTCCAAAGGGTTATTAAAATATATGGTGAGTAGTAACTGCATTAAATAATTTTAATCAACCTACTAATAATTAACCATCAAGGATACCCACAAGATGATACGATACTGTCAGTAGTAGGTACCATAGCTTGCATGTTGTGTGTGCTGGAATGATATAGATTTTCTATTGATACACACATGATTTGATGTCATTATTTACGAATTTTTAGTAACTCATGACCTCGCATTGTACCTATTTTTATGAAGGAAAATGTTTTAGGCAGGAAACTAGATTGATTCATATCATCCTACTTATTCTTGTGGACCTTGAGAAAAGTCTTAGGAGCACTATTTTTATTCTGTACCGATAATCTACCTAGGTATTACCTGATATTGGATATTGAGGTATTATTAATATCACATTTGAGGTCTTGCTGACCATAAGAATGATATTCACGTGGTCACAAGGCTTTTTAGGAATAAAAAATTACATTATATGTTGGGGGGGGGGGGGGGATTTAAAAAAGTTCAAATGGTTGCCTGATTAAGAATTGATTAATTACGAAAATTTGACATCGACCAAAAATGTGTCCAATTGAAAATGTATAGAGTAAATCCATAATAACAAAAATTAAATGAATACTACCTTCATATTGTGTACCCACCTATCTCTTATACCTAGCTGACGAGCGGTATGCAATACATAGGTAGATATGGGTGAACCGAGGGACATAATAATTATATTATAATCTTGAACCTACCTATTGCATTTGCGTTGCAAGTTAACGACTACAATAATAATTGTAGGTAGACCCATGATTGCGAGACCTTGGCATTTTGAGCGAATATGAGAAATTCCAATTTTGGTTTATTATTTTTAATAATGAACCTTTGGAATCGAGTATGCAATTTTTTTAATGCCCCCCCCCCCCCCCCCCCCCCGCCGCCTCTCACCACCAATCTTTTATCGTTTCCGTTTCAAAGTATGTATAATCACGAAAATGGATAAAAAGCGCTGCAAATTATTACACAACGGTTTATTATTTAAATGTATACATTAGATGCCCCTTCTGCGTAGATCACTGTATTCTGTGATCAATTCCTGCCCTCTTAGGTGCTGGTACTGGCCGGGCAATTACAGTAGATGCCTTCAAATCTGGATTCAAATTCTGTCATTGATTATTAATTTGTAGTTATTCTCGAAGCATATCGTTTATTCAAGTTACAAAAATACGACGTATTGGTTACGTATTTCTTATTCCGGATTAGGTCGCCCTCAGGTAGGATGAGGATCCGGAGTAGGCCTACTTATTGTCGCACCTATCTTTACACTTACATTATTTTGATACCCCACGAGTATTACCCCATATATTAGTTGTCTGAGTACTATGACCTACCTCTTCCACCAACACTGAGTGTCCAACGATTCCAGGAGTACTTATCGTCAGAAGGGGAAGTGCGTTGGCAGCGCAAAGGACTAAACTTTATGATTTTCACGTGGCGCATCAGGGGAAGATCGTGGATTTTGGAGGCTTTCAACTTCCCGTTACATACGCAACAGAAAATATAACCGAGTCTCATCTGCATACCAGGAGATCCTGCTCCGTATTCGATGTATCACACATGCTACAAACCATAGTGACGGGTGCACATCGACACGAGTTCATGGAGAGCATTTGTACTGCGGACATTAAAGGTGCCTATTACATACTTTTCATTAACATTTAAAATTAACATTAGAGTCATCTGATCGCCCTCATCAGGTATTACCTATTATACTTATCTGGTCTGTACAGTTTGCTAATTTTTACAGACAAAAAATTTACGATTATATTCAAAACAAAGGTCGGCTTAACTAAATTAGGTATCTGCTTGAATCACTGCACTCCTATTGAGTTTCCAAATTTCCTGGGACCTTTTTTTCTTCTTTCCATCCAAATGGATGCTGAACGATAGAGCAAGGGGGTTGATGAATTCTTTAGTTTGAATCAAACTTCACTGTACCGTTTCAAAAAGCCGCCAATCGACCAACATTAAATCTCTGTATGAGAGAAGATAAAAATGTACTTAGGTCCAGTGAATGATAGATAACCCAGGCAAATTAGACTTTGGCCTGCAAAAGAAAATCATGTGCAGCTGGAAATGATTTTAAACCACTTTGGGCATTCCAAATAAGAGTAATAAGAGTTTGCGACGGTTTCTGAGTTGAGCTAAACTTTTGGGAGCCAAAAAAGCGATTTTTTTCAGTTTTTGGCTTACACATTTAAACGGTGTAACTTAAAAAAAATTACCCTCGGACCAAAATTAAAGAGCATCAAATGCTGCGTCGAATTTGACTTTTTAAACACGGTTTTGTCGGAATCTGCATTCAAAATAGGCAAATTTTGCCAGAAAAGCGTGTTACGCTTCCACATGCCTGTAACTTAAAAACGGTTATTCCAAATGAAAAAATGAAAGTGGTAGATCATCAAATTCTGCTTTCAGAGCACTCCATTTTTATTTAAATATTACATTTGAAATTTTAAGCTTTTAATTTAGTAAATTTTAAATCTATTTTAACAAAATTAGGGGTGCTCTGAAAGCAGAATTTGATGCTCTTCAACTTTAGTCATAGGACATTTTTCATTTGGAATAACAGTTTTGTAGTTACAGGCGTGTGAAGCAGAGCATAACACATTTTTAAGTAAAAATGGCACAATTTGCCTATTTTTGAATGCTGATTCTGACCAAACCACTGAGCAAAATTCAGTGTTTAAGGAAGTCATTCGACGCAGAATTTGATGCTCTTTAATTTTTGTTCGAGTAAAGTTTTCTGTAAGATGCACCGTTGAGATGTTGTAAGCCAAAAACTGAAAACAATATCGCGGTTTTTTGGCCCCTGAAAGTTCAGCTCTCACGCAGAAACCGTCGCACTCATATTACCCTCACTCGGGATGCCCCAAGTGATTAATCATTTCCTAAGGCCTTTTTGGGCCTGGGATATGACAATTCTGCTTGAAATTAATAGATTACAATATTCGATACCAGTTGGCTAATTTTCTGGCTTCAATTGCTGAATATGCCCGTGGTCTGGGAAGGAATCCTAGCGAGTGTTCAACAACCCGTAGAAGTTGATCTAAAATACGGGAAATCAACGAACTATGAAAACGTCTTTATTTCTGAAATCTCAATATCAGAGTTCATGCTCAGCTTTACAACTATTCATCCAATGAAAACACCTGATTTTTGTGTAAGCTATGAGGGAGATTTCGCTACCAGACTGCTGACACTAGATGATGAGTTGGTACCTTTGATTCTTCCCCTCCTGCAGTTGTTGACGTCTGTGGTGTAGTTCTCAGTGCTATAACTCGCTCAAATTTCTCACCAGGGTTCATATCGCTGAACGCGAATTTATTGGGGTAAGAGCAGACTCTTAGTATTGATCCTCCACACAAGAAGAACAAGAACTACCTACGCATAGACAAAAATACAGCTTTCAACGTTATACTGTAATATAATAAAGTAGCTATACACAAAGGCAGGCTTCAGCATTATGATGTTGACGGATCCCCAATCAAGCTAAGTAGGTAGTTTGCCCCCGTACTGCACACGGCATTCTGATGATTCCTACACTCGACCGTTGTCTTGCAACAACTGTCGAATGAACCGTTACAATACTTGCACTTACTTTACAATAGCTCTCTTGTGGCCCCACCACTCCAATCAGGTTTTGATATTTCCACTTCTTTTGATATTTAATTCCTTGTCAGGTATGGCTGTTAACACAAGTGCCTTGAGCTTGTTCACTGACAGACACACAGGAGGAATCCTCGATGACTTGATAGTCACCAAATGCGAGGACTATTTATATATCGTTTCAAATGCATCAATGAGGGAGCAAGATACCAATATAATGCTGAGAGCGAAGGTATGTTTTGGATGGATCGATGATGTAGTGTACAAGATTTGAAATAGGTAGCAATTAACGATTTCTCCCTTGAAAATGACCATTAACTTTCTAAATTTCTAAGGGACATTTTTTGTGTTCTTTGCTTCCAGCAATATTTCAAGTCCTATGGCAAAGAAGTTGTGTTGGATTTCCTGTCGCCGGAGCAGCAGTCTCTCTTGGCTGTACAAGGGCCACTTTCTCAGAAGGTCTTGGAGCAACTCATTCCCCAAGTTAATTTCAATAATTTGTACTTCATGGAGACAACAACCGTCAAAGTAGATAGCCAGACTGTCCGAATTACAAGGTGCGGATATACCGGAGAAGACGGATTCGAAATATCTTTACCCTCGGAACTCGCTCCAAGTTTTGCTGAAAGATTGCTGGCTCAGACAGGCGTGAAACTTGCCGGCCTCGGAGCCAGAGACACCCTTAGGTAGGTACATACCTAAATCATTGTCTGTGAATAATGGTCGATGGATCGGAATGCTGGTAGATAGAATTGATAGGTAATTGTTTTTTCTACCAACTGGAATAGTTCTGAGTAGGCGGTCTTTCGATTTGGATGATGAAATGTGCGTAGGTAAAGGAAAATGAGTTTGCATTCCGTGCGCCTGCGAACTCCAAGTTAAACTTTGTTATTCTACCCATTGCAGGTTAGAAGCTGGCCTCTGTTTGTATGGAAATGATTTAAATAAAGATTTGACGCCCGTATCCGCTGGCCTCATGTGGACTGTAGGTAAGAAATTAATAAACTCAGAAACTCTCCGTAATAGCCCAGTCAGTAGAGGTATTGTATAATGAAAAACGCTGCAAATCCCTGCACAACGGTTTATTATTTTGTATAGAATACCCTTCTGTTACAGATCACATCTCTATGTATAGATAACCCGTCTATATAATATGATATGTACTATTCTATACATATTATGTTGATCGCAGACCCTCCGTAGGTTAGTACCTAACCCCGTACTCGTTACTAGGTACTAAATCACGAGTTAAATGTTGCTAAAATAATTCTGCCGATGACAAACAGTACCTAACAAAAGAAACACACATAATGAAGTTCTGAAAAGAAATTGTTGATGAGGAGTGCCTACCAAAAGTACCTACCAACAAACTCTAGCCCCTTCTACGTAGATGGTATAATGAACCGTTGTGTAATAATTTACCGTTGAGTAATGATTTACCGTAGTAATAATTTACCCATCAAAAATACTTCAACGTTTGTTCAAGTTTCACTACCTACCAACAAACTCCAAAAGAGCCGTCATTTTTCAAATGAAATAATATCACAGAACAACCAACTCGACTTCATACTCCGCCAATATAATCAGGTGATCCCTACCAATGATTTTATCTCCGCCAAATTTCCTATTGAGGGCGCGTCTCTGGTTACGACATTTGGTTTGAATTGTATACAATTTCATTCACACTGGAGTCGAAAATGCCTGTCGGTGCAAACTTCGGGGCCTTACTGTGAACGAACGGCTGGACGTACGATGCTCCGGATGGTCTTAAAAAACTCGCAAGTTCAAGAACTATTTAAAACCGTAAAAATATTCACGTAAAAAAAATGGTATAGGCGTTTTGAAAATTTCAACCCCTATTTTGAACCCCTTAGAGATGACTGACACTAACGTCGAGCTTCGAGGACCAACTAGACGCCGAACGGAACCTATAACCTGAATTTCATCAATTTTTTTCATGGTAACTAAGAAAAGTGGCCCGTACGGCGTACGGCGTACGGCTACAGACAGAAATATTTTTATTGCAGTTTTGGATTCTACATACCTTGAAACGTAAACCATCAAATTTTGAGGGGGGTAAGAATTTTGGTTTATTATTTTCAATAATGAACCATTGGAATCGAGCATGAAAAAAAAAATTCTTACCCCCCCCAAAATTTGATGGTTTACGTTTCAAGGTATGTAGAATCCAAAACTGCAATAAAAATATTTCTGTCTGCCCGCCGTACGCCGTACGCCGTACCGTCCACTTTTCTTAGTTACCATGAAAAAAAATTGATGAAATTCGGGTTATAGGTTCCGTTCGGCGTCTAGTTGGTCCTCGAAGCTCGACGTTACTGTGAGTCATCTCTAAGGGGTTCAAAATAGGGGTTGAAATTTTCAAAACGCCTATACCATTTTTTTACGTGAATATTTTTACGGTTTTAAATAGTTCTTGAACTTGCGAGTTTTTTAAGACCATCCGGGGCATCGTACGTCCAGCCGTTCGTTCACAGAAGGCCCCGAAGTTTGCACCGACAGGCATTTTCGACTCCAGTGTGAATGAAATTGTATACAATTCAAACCAAATGTCGTAACCAGAGACGCGCCCACAATAGGAAATTTGGCGGAGATAGAATCATTGCTAGGGATCACCTGATTATATTGGCGGAGTATGAAGTCGAGTTGGTTGTTCTGTGATATATTATTTCACTAGCCGGTTACCCGGCGCGTTGCAGCCGGAAAAAACAAATTGTCGTATAAACTATTCAACGATGGGCTAAAGCATCCAACTACTAAGCATTCAAACGTTGTTTTGCCATGTATCTAGGAAACAATGTTTGTCCTTGTGACTTATTAATCGTCATAGGGAAAGCCAATCTAATTGGGAATTAGATTAGCTCACTGACGATACGCCTGGCAAAAGGTGAATTAAGATTATGGAAGTCGCAACGTGCATCCACGCGATTGGCAAGTGCACGTTCGGAGTCCTCGCCACCTATAAAGTATATTTGTAAAAATTTATGAGATTCGTTTGGCATTGGAAGCAATGATCCCACTTTGTGATAAACTTGGCCTTTGATTTTAAACGTGGAATTAAATTGTTGACCGTTTGCTGCAACATTGCTAACTATTTCTGTTGCTCCAAACGATGTCATTTGGAAACATGAATTGAAAGTGCGAATTGACTTCAGGAACAGGCTAGAATCTGGATCAGTACCAATAAGTAAACCGTGCAATGGCTCAGGTGGTGTTTCAATATCGGTTAGTTGTACTTTTCCTGATGAGCAACACATCCCAAGTGGCTCATTTTTAAATTTAAGTGCATGACAATGTGGGCATTCCTTCTCCAAAGTACCAATAACCACTTTGGAATGAGCATAATATTCAACATCAGGCTCGTACTGGAATGCTAGTCGAAGAAATGAATCTGACAGAAATGCTCGATGAACTTGTTGGCGTTGTTGGTCAATTCCTCTGCGTCTGTCGACTATGAATCTGCGACTTTGTCTTCGTTCTAGTTGTCTTTGTTGATTTTGTTCATCTCGTGCCTCTTGTGATCGTTGTTCACGTAACTGCGACATTCTCGCACGCAAATTTGCATTGTCTTCTTGAATTTGTTCGCTTGATCTTAGTGCTCTTAAATCTTGCTTGGCTCTGGAACGGCTCGTTCGACAACTCAAATTGGCCCCTTTGCGCTTTTTTGGCATTGCTGACTGTACAGCAACATATAAATGAATGAAGGTAAAAAACTGAAACGGATAGAAAAATTTGTTTATATTTGATAAGCTTTATCAACTGTTAATAAATGATATTGGAGAGCGTCATATGAACGATGGGTATCACTGATGAACTGAAGATCATTATTTCTTCTTCGAATCACGATTTGTCGCGTAGCTGTACGGTCGCCAACCATGATTCCAGCAACGTCTTCAACAACAGGTGCGTTGAATCTACGTACATGCTCTCCAGCTGGTGTTGTAAGCTTTATCAACTGTTAATAAATGATTTTTTAACATCATAGGATTTAATAAATATTTATGAACAGTCAATAAGTAATTTATTAAGTACAATTTATTTTTTGAAATCGACAGAATAAAAAAAAATGTTGCCAAAAAATTAAAGTTTATAATTCAAAAATAAAAAATAGGGGTTGATCGTAGAGGGGTGAAAAATGCAGGGTCATATGAAATTTTTTATTCTAAGTCATGACAAAATATAAAAAAAATTCTTGCAAAAAAATTAAATTTTTTAGTTAACAATTAAAAAATAAGGGTTGATCGTAGAGGGGTGAAAATTTAGGGTTGCATGTATTTCTGTATGCTGTGATCGTGAAAAAATGAAAACAAAAAATTTTGTATAAAATATTTTAAAAAAAATTTAGGGGTGGACCACCCTTAACATTTAGGGGGATGAAAAATTGATGTTGATCGATTCTCCACCCTGGCCGATATGCACGCTAAGGATCACGAAAATCGGTCAAGCCGTTTCGGAGGAGTATGGCAACGAAAACTGTGACACGAGAATTTTATATATTAGATTTGAAAAATGATGGCTCTTTTGGAGTTTGTTGGTAGGTAGTGAAACTTGAACAAACGTTGAAGTATTATTGATGGGTAAATTATTACTACGGTAAATCATTACTCAACGGTAAATTATTACACAACGGTTCATTATACCATCTACGTAGAAGGGGCTGGAGTTTTTTGGTAGGTACTTTTGCAACTTTTTTCACTCCTCATCAACAATTTCTTTTCAGAACTTCATTATGTGTGTTTCTTTTTGTTAGGTACTGTTTGTCATCGGCAGAATTATTTTAGCAACATTTAACTCGAGATTTAGGTAAGTAGGTACCTAGTAACGAGTACGGGGTTAGGTACCAACCTACGGAGGGTCTGCGATCTACATAATATGTATAGAATAGTACATATCATATTATATAGACGGGTTATCTATACATAGAGCTGTGATTTTTTTTTCATGCTCGATTCCAATGGTTCATTATTGAAAATAATAAACCAAAAGGTGGTCTAACACGGGCGACCTCGGGACATGTTTTTTTGGCAGCCAAAACATCTCCGACATTTTTGGACTTTCTTCAGTTGTTGGCTTATAACATCTAAATGGTCCATGTTCACCGAAGTTAAATAGCAATAAATTCTACGTTTAATGATTTCTGAAACATTAAATTTGGTTCAACAGTTTGGTCGGAATCGGCAGTCAAAATAGGCCAATTTTTCGATTTTGAATGAAAAGTGAGCTCGGAAACTTTGAAAAAAGGCTATTCCAAATGAAAACTGCCATATAACTCAAGTTGTAGACCATGAAATTCGGCGTCCAGAAACCCATATTTTTATTGAAAATAAAATAATAAATAATTCATAAATAATAAATAAATAATTCATTTAAAATTTTCAATTAATTACCGTCATTAAAAATTGTATATTTTAATAAAATAGGGTTACTATGAATGCAGAATTTGATGCTCTACAATTAAGTATCTGACATTTTTCATTTGGACTAACCGTTTTTAGATACAGGCGAGGGAAACGGAGCATAACACACTTTTCAGTCAAAATGGAAAATTATTCCTTTTTGACTGCCGATTCTGACCAAACCGCTAGAACAATTTTAATGTTTAAAGCTCGAGGAGGTAGCTCGACGAAGAATTTAATGCTCTTTAATTCTGGGCTGAGTAAACTTTTCAGTACGATGCAACCTTCAGATAAAGTGGTAAGCCAAAAACTGAAGACAAAAAAAAACCTGAACTTCGGTGTTTTGGCTGCCAAAAGTTGTCCCGCGGCCGCCTTTGAGCATTTTGGTTTTTTTAATGTGCTCGTACCCATTATAAAAGATTTAAAAAAATGAAAAACCACCTCTTGCACCACCCCTGCTTCGATCCTCTACTGATTGGCCTTTAATTGATCTACGCACCTAGGTAGCTATATGCAGGTGACTTACATCACAAGAAGCTCAGTTCACGAATTATACACTTATATTGCTGTTACACCTATTCCAAATTATTTGAGAATCTAGCAAGTATAAAACTGCGTGGAGTTTGGAGAGAGCAGGGGATTCTTATCAAGTGCTTCGATTTTACTGCTTAATTTATCATTTTATGTTGAAATACATTCTATATGTTTCAACATTTGATTCTTAAGGAAGGAGACGGAAAGACCTTCAAGACTACCCAGGAGCTAGACTTATCCAAGATGAGCTGCAGTCGGGGCCGATCAAAAAGAGGATTGGACTAGTTTGCACAGCTGGAAAATCGCCTCCAGTCCGCCATGGGACGGTCATCCTCAATGAAAACCAGGAAGAAGTGGGTCGAGTCACCTCAGGCTGCCCATCACCAAGTCTTAACCAGAATATTGCCATGGGCTACGTGAAGACTCCCCTAGCCAAAGCTGGTACTCCATTACTCGCCAGAGTACGAAATTCGTTGGTACCCGTGATCGTTACTAAAATGCCATTTGTTCCCACTAATTATTATATGAAGAAATCCAAATAAAGTTTGTATCAAACTAAAACGCTGCAAATCCCTGCACAACGGTTTATTATTTTGTATAGAATACCCTCCTGTTACAGATCACAGCTCTATGTATAGATAACCCGTCTATATAATATGATATGTACTATTCTATGCATAATTATTTAGATCGCAGACCCTCCGTAGGTTAGTACCTAACCCCGTACTCGTTACTAGGTACCTACCTAAATCACGAGTTAAATGTTGCTAAAATAATTCTGCCGATGACAAACAGTACCTAACAAAAAGAAACACACATAATGAAGTTCTGAAAAGAAATTGTTGATGAGGAGTGAAAAAAGTTGCAAAAGTACCTACCAACAAACTCCAGCCCCTTCTACGTAGATGGTATAATGAACCGTTGTGTAATAATTTACCGTTGAGTAATGATTTACCGTAGTAATAATTTACCCATCAATAATACTTCAACGTTTGTTCAAGTTTCACTACCTACCAACAAACTCCAAAAGAGCCATCATTTTTCAAATTAAATAATATCACAGAACATCCAACTCGACTTCATACTCCGCCAATATAATCAGGTGATCCCTACCAATGATTGGCCGTATTCACAAATTCCTATTGTGGGCGCGTCTCTGGTTACGAGATTTGGTTTGAATTGTATACAATTTCATTCACACTGGAGTCGAAAATGCCTGTCGGTGCAAACTTCGGGGCCTTACTGTGAACGAACGGCTGGACGTACGACGCTCCGGATGGTCTTAAAAAACTCGCAAGTTCAAGAACTATTTAAAACCGTAAAAATATTTACGTAAAAAAATGGTATAGGCGTTTTGAAAATTTCAACCCCTATTTTGAACCCCTTAGAGATGACTCACAGTAACGTCGAGCTTCGAGGACCAACTAGACGCCGAACGGAACCTATAACCCGAATTTCATCAATTTTTTTTCATGGTAACTAAGAAAAGTGGCCCGTACGGCGTACGGCGTACGGCGTACGGCGGACAGACAGAAATATTTTTATTGCAGTTTTGGATTCTACATACCTTGAAACGTAAACCATCAAATTTTGAGGGGGGGTAAGAATTTTTTTTTTCATGCTCGATTCCAATGGTTCATTATTGAAAATAATAAACCAAAATGATGAAGATATCTTTATTTAAACTCACCATTTGAATACTTATCTCTGAAAAGTTAGAAGAGTTTTTGGCACCGAAAGGTAAATTAATATGGGTTTGGGTACCTAGATAAAAAGCATAAAGGATGAGGAGCGTGCAAAACCCCACTAGTCCGCCAATAAATCAGAATTACTTTCAGAATTAAGGAAAAACTTTTTCATATATTGTTCTAATAATCAAAATTTGTAAGTTTTTACTTTATTCATTTGTGGGAGACCTTTGAAACTAAGTAACATACTCGATTCAAATAACAGCTTTGCCAATAAAGTAAAAAAAAAAACATTATTGAAACTGGGACATCTAGATTTTGGTTTTGACTGACTTTTTTCTAACTTACGGGGTTTTGTTGAAATAATACAAAGGACTTGGGGGTTTCGGTCTTCCTTAAGCGGAGTAAGAGGAGAGTACCTAGGTTTTAAGCATAAATTAATCAACCCCTATAAAAAGTTCATGCTGAAAAAATGTATAATAAGGACATGATTAAATCAATTGATTGATTGATTGATTGTTTTTGGTCTTCTAAAACCAAATAAATCAGAATTTGAAGACGAAACTGAAAAATATTATCAGAAAATTCTAATGTGCATAGCTTCATTATTTTCCAGGTAATCAAATTCAACTTCTTCATCTGGTTGCTCGCCACCTTCTTGGGAAGTAGGGAAAGCTTCTTTGCTGACTATGCTTGTGTACCAAGTTAGAGACTCATCTTCTTTCCCAATAATGCTGCCATTTTCACGAAATAATGAAATTTTCCCAATAATAGTGCCATTTTTGCTGAACATTGCCAGTAGCTCACCCACATCTTTTTTTCTGCGCTTATGGGATGTACAAGAGTCCGTCAAGGGTTTGTACAGAATCTTTTGCCAATTAAATCCCCTGTAGAGATGATAACTTTGAAGGCCTGGTTCGAATCTGTAGAACTCGTTTCGCTTCACTGCTTTAGGTTGCCCCTTTCTTGATTCTATTCATTCAATAATTATCTTTTAGCTATTTTAGCAAACAAGCACTCCTGTTGGTTTATTATTTTCAATAATGAACCATTGGAATCGAGCAAGAAAAAAAAAATTCTTACCCCCCTCAAAATTTGATGGTTTACGTTTCAAGGTATGTAGAATCCAAAACTGCAATAAAAATATTTCTGTCTGTCCGCCGTGCGGGCCACTTTTCTTAGTTACCACGAAAGAAAATTGATGAAATTCGGGTTATAGGTTCCGTTCGGGGTCTAGTTGGTCCTCGAAGCTCGACGTTACTGTCAGTCATCTCTAAGGGGTTCAAAATAGGGGTTGAAATTTTCAGAACGCCGTATCTCGAAAACTTTCGATTGAAGGGTATTGTTTTTTTTACGTTATTAAATTTGTCTTGAGCTAAACAATTTTTTGAGACCACCCGGAGCACTGTACCTACGTCCAGCCGTTCGTGTGCACCAAAAAGCTTCGTCAACACGATCGTGAATCAAACGGTATAACTTCGGCCTGGATATCATAACTACGGAGCATTTCTGATTATAATCAAGGATGGCTGTATGAAGTCGAGTTGTTTGTTCGGCGATATTATTTCATTTGACAAGTGATGGACTACTGGATTTTGTTGGTAGGTACTTGTGAAACTTGAACAAACGTTGAAGTATTATTGATGGGTAAATTATTAAACAATGGCAAATTATTACACAACGGTGAATTATTACACAACGGTAAATTATGACACCACGGTAAATTATTACACAACGGCTCATCTACCCAGAAGGGGCTGGATTTTGTGGATAGGTACTTTTGCAACTTGAACAACCGTTGAAGTATTAAGATGAGTAAATTATTACACAATGGCAAAATATTACACAACGGCAAATTATTACACAACGGTAAATCATTACACAGTGGTAAATTATTACACCACGGTAAATTATTACACAACGGTTCATCTACCAAGAAGGGGCTGGATTTTGTTGATAGGTACCTTTTCCAACTTGAACAACCGTTGAAGTATTATTGATGGGCAAATTATTACACAACGGTTCATTATTCTATCTCCGTAGAAGGAGAACCTATACAGGTAAATTATTACTCAACGGGTTAGGTAGGTACCTAGTAACGAGTACGGGGTTAGGTACTAACCTACGGAGGGTCCGAGATCTACATAATATGTGTAGAATAGTACATATGTTATATAGAAGGGTTATCTATACAGAGAGCTGTGATCTGTAACAGGAGGGTATTCTGTACAAAATAATAAACCGTTGTGCAGGATTTGCAGCGTTTTTTTCTTTGTAATCTTTCTCCTCGTACCTTGATTTCCAACTCTCACTGAACAACCATAATGAATTGAATTACAGAAAAATATCAAACATTTACCGACGACTGTACAGGTGGTCAAGTGGTCAAACATCACAGGGTATGAGACAACACGAAAGTCACGTGACGGAAATGGCGTGGTGAGACTTTCTGTTAGTTGACTGGACAAGTGCGGTTCTTCGCGAATCACAGATCTGGAGATGGGCTTCAGATGAACTATAAGAATCCACGGTATTATTTCGACGAATTCTGTGGGATTTTGCTCGGCTTTGAGTGGGGGGGGGGGGGGGGAGTTGATTACAAAGAACAAGAAAGCAATGCTAACTCAAAAATTTGTGTGTGGGACTTGCTGGGGTGTTAATGGGTCCTCAATTGTCCCACACGCATTTTACATCAACCGATCTACTACATTCTGTGCACACCATCGAACTATCTAAAATCCAAAATTCACATTGGTAGTTGTAGGGAACCCTACTAGTAAAATAATAACCCCCATCTAGAAAAAACCCTAAATAAAAAAAAATAGTTATTAAAGGAAAAAGTTGAATACATGGCCGAAAACGTATGATCACTAAACATTTATTGAACAAATTAATGGTTTGTTGAACTCGAAATTTTACATATTTATAAAATATTTACAAAATAATATTTTTAATTTCTCAACTGAATTGTTTTTGTATAAAATAGAAGTCTTATAACAAAAAATATATGGTAAAAATATATAATTAAACATTTAATATGGCTAAAAACACCTAATGTCTTACTATGAAAATCACAGTTGATACTTTTTTTGAATGATTACAAATTTTGTACAACGATAACTATGAAAATACACTATTTACAATTATGGCATTATTTTCAATTAAAAGGTTAAAGCTGTCAGACGTAAGACTCTTCATCGTGGTAAGCAGTGGTAACGATGTAGGGAGAGCAGTCAGGAAGATAGTAGGATGTGATGGGAGCTCTCTTATTGTTATTGTTGTTGTTATTATTGTTATTATTGTTGTTTATGTTGGTTGCGGGGGTGGCGTGTTGTGGTGGAGGGAGGGACCTGGAGCGATGGGCTGCCCCTCGGTCCTGACCACGGAGGCGGCCCCTGACGTGGGACGTGCTCTCGACGTGGACCGGTGGCAGGTGGCGGAGGCGGGGGTGTGACATCGTGTCCCCTCGAGTTCGACCTGGAGACGTGGGGCGTGCAGTCGTCGTCCGAAAGTGTCGAGGAGTCTTCCGCTTCCTCAGTCCGGGATGGCCTGGGGACGGGGTGCGGTGGGACTGGAGGTGACGTGACGTACTGCGTCCGCGCCAGATCCGCTGTGCTGACTGAAAGGGGCTTTTTCGTGCCGTATATGGCTTCTCTGTACTGTCGTCTCCTGGGTTCACTGATTACTTCACAGTGAACAGCAGTGACCTGAAACGGAGAGAAAAGTTAGTTTATTCGTTAAAACGCAGTAGCACAACCGGGCAAATGAATTTTAAAACAGGGACATAATAATTTATAGCAGTTTCTTTTCCAAAGGCTTCCAACAAGGTTCTAGGCGCTTTAGCAGACAGGCGTAGCCCAGCTTTCCTTAGCAATAGAGGACAGCAGGTGGAAGGGCTTCCCCCTCTACCAACAAATGCTCATCAAAGTTATTGCGTCTGCTTTACTACTAGTGATGGTAACTGGAAGTGCTCTTAAGAACTGCTATTTCAGGCGAACTGCACGGACTGGGAACCGCGGAAAGAACAATCGCTGAGGTGTTGTTGTACAGGCGGGAAAAATCGATATTTTTCTAGTAAAATACCCATTATCCATGGTGGAACTGGGAATGGGCCCGTTAGGATCCGGCAGCAAACCTAGGTTCCTGTCTCCATACCATACCCACTGTGCACTGACTACCGTTATTCAATTCCTACGTGTCTACTGAACGGTGAACGATAAAGGGAGCATTTCTTCTCGGACCAATTAGAAGCGGCTGGTGAGAACTGCACTTCTCAGTTCACTCGACGCTATGTAAGAGCCTCACTTACGTTCAGCAATTAATTATATCCCTTCAGGGCACATGACTGTGAGTAAAATAACGCTTCAACATTTCAGGAAATTTCGATGAATTTTCCCTGTAGTGGAAGCTAAAAATACTTGATAGTTTGTAAACCTACATACCACATACGTAAGGTAAGTACCTCCCTACTATCTATAATATATGCCTACCTTCAGTATATATAAGCAACACGTTTCACTAAAAATGTGATGAAGTACCACTAAAGTACCTACTGCATTTCCAAGCATTGAGAAATCGTTCCTGTATGAATGTTTGGCCAACTAAACATAATGGCCTAGAG